>JAUPTC010000016.1:600000-1017359 GCA_030762895.1 Sophora flavescens
CCGGAGAATGAAATTGCTCCGGTGGCCTTGACTGGAGACCAAGTTTATGAACGGGTGAAGAACACTAATGTTATCTATGGGAAGACCCAGAAGAAGGCTGCTGAGAAGAATATATCGAAGAAGAGGTCGATCTTCTTTGATCTTCCATACTGGTGCAAGCTTGATGTAAGACATTGTATTGATGTGATGCATGTGGAGAAGAATGTGTGTGACAGTTTAATCGGAATGCTTCTCAACATTCAAGGCAAGACAAAGGATGGTGTGAACGCTCGTCTAGATCTAGTTGCGATGGGTATACGAAAGCAGTTAGCTCCTCATAAAGTGGGGGATAAGAAGACTTATTTGCCCCCAACATGTCATACTTTATCAAAAAAAGAGAAAAGAAGTTTCTGTGAATGTCTATGGGGAGTCAAAGTGCCACAGGGTTACTCTTCAGATATCAAGAGACTTATCTCAATGAAAGATCTCAAATTAGTTGGCTTAAAGTCTCATGATTGCCATGTCTTGATGCAACTACTACTACTGGTGGCCATTCGTGACATCTTGCCTAAAAAAGTCAGACATGCCATTACTAGGTTATGCTTATTGTTCAATGCTATATGTAGCAAGGTCATTGACACTAAAAAGTTGGATGACTTGGAAAATGAGGCAGCCATTATCTTGTGCCAATTGGAGATGTATTTTCCAACTTCATTTTTTGACATTATGGTTCATTTGATTGTTCATCTAGCGAGGGAGATTAGATTGTGTGACCCCGTTTATTTAAAATGGATGTACTCGGTTGAGAGATACATGAAGATCTTGAAAGGATATATGAAGAATCCACACCGTCCCGAAGCATATATTGTTGAAAGGTATGTTGCAGAAGAAACTATTGAGTTTTGTACATACTACATGTCAGAACGGAACCTGTAGGGCTTCCGAAGTCTCGTAATGAAGGAAGATATGATGGTAAGGGTACACGAGGTATCACTGTTAAGAGTATGGATCGGGAGGAAGTACTTCAAGCACATTTGTATATATTGAATAACAGTGATGAGGTTGAACCATACTTATGTCAGCACAAAAGCATCATCAATGAAACTTACCCTATAATGAATGAAAATGGTGTTTGAACAAGCATAATAATACTTTCTTGAACTGGTTTAAAGAAAAAATTTTAAAGGATGGTACTGCTTCTGATACATTAAAATGACTAGCACAGGGGCCTAACTTTGATGTCATATGCTTGGAGTGGGTACGATATCAATAAGTTTTCCTTTTATACAAAGTCCGGGATGACAAAAGTACTTTGAAAAACAGTGGGGATATGGTCGTCGTTGAGTCCATGCATTTCTCTAGTTCGAAAGATAAAAACCCTATTATGGCATCCGTTTCATACTTTGGAATACTTGAAGAGATCTGCGAGGTTGATTACACGAAGTTTAGAGTGCCTATTTTTAAATGTCAGTGGGTCGATAAAGAACAACGGTTTGTAAACCGATGAGCTAGGATTCAAATTGGTGGACCTTAATAAGGTAGGTAATAAAGAAAAGACTTTCATCATGGCATCCCAAGCAAAACAAGTGTTTTATATCCATGATCCTTCTAACAAAAGGTGGTTAGTGGTTCTCCATGGAAAAAACATGTATAATGGTGGTGAGGGAAATCAAGATTCAACTTTTGATATTTCTGATACTCCTTCTTTCTCAACACGGGTGCCTAATTTCAATGAGGAAAATGAAGTGGACGATGCACATGCTACTAGTAATGATCACCAAGAAGTGTTATGGGAGAACTTTACTACTTGACCACAGTGTAAGTTTAGTTTGAGTTATGTTTTAAGTCATATTATATGTTTACGTTGATATTTATAAGTTATGCTTACGTTGATCGACATTTATAAGTTATGTTTCATATTTATCCAGACATACTGAAAAAATTTTTTTTGTCTAAACAGGTATACATGGCTGATCCTGAGGACATCCCTCCTTCATGCAACGGATCGGAGACCCCGTCTACGGGTAGAAAGGGTAGACGTGCCACACGAATGTGGAATTTGACTGCCAACCGTGGTTCAAATCAAAGGATAAGAATCAACTTTGATGCTAATCTCAATCCTATTGGGCCAGTGGCAGAGCAGTTTATCAGTTTTGTGGGGACCCTTGCTCGAAGCAAGCCTAGTATACTTATTGAGCGTTGGAAAGATGTACCGCAGGGCGTGAAGGATCAGATATGGGAGAGTATTCCGGTATCTATACTTTTACGTCCTGTGTTTGTATCTACTTTATTTTAATCTTATTAATATCATATAGTAATTCATTGATTCTTTTGGTGTTAATGTAGCTCACCTTTGACCTGCCGGATACGACGGATATGAAGAAGCGTTTGATAAAGTATGCTGGTGAGCGTTGGAGGGCTTTTAAGGTGGACCTGGGTAGATATTATGTATTCAAGCCAAGCTGTGAAAAGAACCCACTTGAGGTGTACCCGTTTCTTGACCAGGCGATGTGGGATCGCTTTGTTTAGAGCCGACATGATCACAACTTTTAGGTTAACTTATTTGAGTTGTCTCTAAATTTATGTAATTTCATTAATTTTATTAATGAACTTATGTAATTTAATTGTCTTCTATTTATAATTGAAGAAGAGGAAAAAGGGGCATGAAAACTAAAGCAAGAATGTCTACCTCCCATATATTGTCTCGTGGGGGATATAAAAAACTTGACCTGACAATGGTGGAAGAGGAAAAGAAAAGACTTTAGCAAGAAGCATCTCAGGCAGATCCTACAACTGATAATTGCCCAGAAGTTGTTGATCCACCTCCACCTCCACCCCCACGCCATCGTAAATGGAAGAGGGGCCGACAAAGAAGTACGGGACAATATACATCTGAGGAGGCCTGCAAAGTAGCTGAGAAGATTGTAGGTATAGTTTGAATTGTAATTGTGATTTTAACAATGTTACCAAATTGTAGTGTGACCTAATATTTTATATGTTGTAGGATGCCTTGGACGAGCAGGCCACTCAAGGAACCTTTGTTCCTAGAGGACGCGAGGATATCTTAGCTGCTGCCATCGGTAAACCAGACCACCCGGGGCGTGTCATTGGTGTTGGATGGGGCGTTGGCATTCGCCAATACCTTGGTTCATTTTCACACCAACGCCACAGGGATGTTGATGCAGATAGAGAACGGCGAAAACGGGAGATTGCAGATGAGCTTAGACAGGAGATGGCCCAGTAGTTTTCCCAGCAGCTGGCAATAATGGCTGCTATGTCCTAGCAAAACACAGGTTTCCAACCCTCTCTCCATATGAGCATTAAGGGCTCATGTGATCCTCCTCCTCATCCTGAAAATGATGATGATGATGATGATGATGACGACCCTGATAGGTGTGAGCTGTATGTTGATGATCATCATGATCGCCGTTTAGTGGCATTGGGGAGGGAACATAACTTAGGTAATACCATACACCACCGTTTATTACCAGATGATCAGGTGAGGGTCGTGGCTGAGATTATTCGAGATGCTGATGCTCGAGTCCCTGTGCCCACTGAGGAGGTTCAAACAGTGGGCCAGGCCACTGGTAACTTCATCCCCTGGCCAAGAAGACTGGTCAGGTTTCTTGTTGCATCTGAGGTATTCAATTAGTTGTGTTTTTCTATATTTATAATTGAAATTATTTATTATTGTTTAAAGATAATGATTTTTTTTAGGATGTTGGAAATGATATTCTGCCTAAAAGGTCGGATCCAGGAAGACCAGAGAAGTCTGCGCTCTCGCCAAGGTATTCATTTGACCATTCAATTAATTACGAATAAAATAACTTAACTGTGATTACTAATGTATATCTTTGTTGTTTAGGGGATTGACAAAGGGGATCCTGGTGGTGTTTCTAAACGTCTGGCTATACAGGTTGTGAACATGGAGGCTGACGCAGCTTTGGTAAGGTTGGAACATGATGCCAGGCCAGGTGATGATCTGTATATCCCAAAGAAGGAAATTATGGAGATGGTGCTCGATCATGAAATGGCTAGTGCTGCACACATCTCATTATGGTGCACGTAAGTACATTTTATTTGTAAGTTAAGTAATTAAATTTTAAATACTATGATAATTAACATGTTTTATCAATATATTAGGTATCTGCATCGCATGTTAGTTGATCTGGGCAACCTCACCCTTTAAGGGTTCATTGACCCCATGCTCATTCAGGGTGATGTTCTCCTAACATCAGAAGATCCGATCACCACCATACGTGATATACTTGCCCGAGATGATCATCAGTTCTACCTTGCACCTTATCTCAATAAGTAAGTACCAGTTATTTAATTATAACGTACTATATATAACTTAGTTACTAATTGTTCCGCAAATGCAGTAAACATTGGCAATTGTTGATCTTGTTCCCTCGGTTGAATGTCGTGGTCTTCTTCTACTCGATGGGAAATAAGCCGGCGAAGCAACTGAAGATCAACATGGAAACGTAAGCATTAAAATAATTTATAATCAGTAATGAAGTTGTTTTAATCATCTGAAATCTATAAGATATTCTTTAATTAATGTTTATATTCTTATGATAGTTCTATTGATGCAATCCACATGCTGCATAGTGAAAGGCGTCAGGATATTAGATGGATTATTCCTAACATAAGATATTTATTACAAATGCTTCAAGCGCAGTGGGTACAATTATTGATTTCTATTTAATTCCTTATATTCTAATTGGGTTTCATTTGTACGTAGTCCCGTAGACAACGTGGATCATGGGAATGTTGATATTATGTGATTAAGTGGATGGTCGAAATTATCTCCTCCGGTATCACTGAAAGATGACAGGAGGTAAATGCTAATTGGTAACACAATTAGTTGTAACAGTTATAGACTCGTTATATTTTTATTTTAGTTTATTACTTAAAAGATATAATCTTATGTCCAATTAAACTTGCAGATATTCAACAATCCGACTCCACTCTCTGATGCCAACATCAATAACATAAGGATGCGTTGGGCAACTTTCTTTCTTGAAGTGTACCAACCATAGTTTGTATGTAGTTAGTTTATAAACGCATCATGTACAAGCTATAGTGTACTTTTGACTGATATATGTTTTGACATGAAATCTATAATATATCATATGTAGCTTTTTGGTTTCTAATTATCTTTGTTGTCTAAATGCAATTGAATATATTTTTTGTTTGTAATCTTTTAATTTAGTGTGTTTTGGTTATACAAAAGTGATTGGGTTGAGAATATTTAGATTCTGTATTGATCCGGATCATCAAACAAGGGAAAGGATCACTCTCATTGTAAAGGGTTTTTTTTTTTAAAAAAAACTTTCACTTCGTTTTCTGAAAAAACCGATGTGATAAGCCAACATTTCACATTGATTTCTTAAAAAACTGATGTGGTAACCCCACTTTACACATCGGTTATTTTTAAAACTGATGTGAAATGTTGGTTTCCACATGGGTTTTTAAAATAACCGATGTGGAAAGTGGGGTTACCACATCGGTTTTTTCAGAAACCGATGTGAAAAGTGCTGAACAGGATTTATTGTCTTGCTGAAATAGAATTTTTTACATCGATTTTAAAACCGATGTGAAAATTGGCAATAAACTACATCGGCCGTTTTAACATCAGTTTGAAAACCGACGTGAAAAGCAAAAAAAAAAACCAATGTGAAATCCCTTTTTTTGTACTAGTGCTTTTCATAGTCGGTCCGACTGTATTTGGCTTCTTAGAGCCACCCTTTTGATGTGTGGTTCCAGACCCTCCCCCTATTTTGTTTTACTTAGTTTACAGTTGTTATCTTTATGTTCTGTAACTCTGTTACTAATGACCATCCTGATCAGACCCTAGTTTCTATACTAAACTCTGAATCCCACTGGGATAGATTATAAATATATATGATGTTTACATTTCATGTTCTGAGTGTTCATCACTTACCTTTGTTTTAAAAGAAAAAAAAAATATCACCATTTTGAGAATACTCAATTATTAAGAAAATGTCATTTACAGGAAGCAACAAGCAATTTAATTACGTGAAAAAGTTTAATACAGTGGTGAAAAAGTTTTTTCTCAAATGGGATAGGGCCACACCTTTTAAGGAAAGTGATTCAGGGTCATAGTATCATGTTTAAAAATACGTGAATTTATCTGAAAATGCATAAGGATGAAATATTATCCCTCGAGCCATAGTTGGGTGTATGATAGGAACGAGTCTGGGAGACGTCTTCTGAAACAATCGTTTGTAGATGGAGTTGAGGAGTTTATATCGAAAGCTAAGCAACATTTTGATTATGTCGAAGATGGGGGATTAGATGTTCGTGCACAAAGTGCAACGTATGTATGACGGTTTTATGTGATGATGACTTAAAGTTACACCTATGACGACGTGGGTTCAAGCCTAATTATTGGATATGGACTGATCATGGTTTCAAGTCGGTGGTGACGATCTTGACATGGGTGCATCAGGCAGTGGCTTACACGACGACTATGTCGAACAACTCCAGTCAATGCATATGATGGTGGATGATTGTCTTGGGCAACATGGGAATTTGAGGAGAATGAGTTTGATGACATGGAAGAGCCTCCTAATGAATCGACTTTCTACAATTTATTGTTAGAGACAAATAAACCATTGTTTGTAGGGGCGTCAGATTCAAAATTATCAATTTGAGTTAGGCTTCTAGCTTGCAAGTCCAATTGGAATGTCCCCGAGAAACGTTTGGATTTTTTTTGTAAAATGCTTCAAGATGTGACATCATTCAAAGAGTTATTGCCAAAAAGTTATTATGACGTGAAGCGGTTGGTGTCAAAACTGGGGTTGGGGGCTAAGATGATTGATTGTTGCCTGAATGGGTGCATGCTATATTATGATAGTGATTCGAACACAAATGACTGCACGCTGGAAGAATGTAAATTTTGTCAGATACCTAGGTACCGCGTTCAAAGCAGTGATCGTAGTAAAAACAAACCAGTTCCTACGAAGGCAAAGTTCTATTTGCCAATAATTCCAAGGTTGCAGAGATTGTTTGCATCAACGCAAACTACGGGACAAATGAAGTGGCATTATGAAAATAGAAGAAGTCCTGGTGTTATACGCCACCCTTCTGATGGTGAAGCCTGGAAGCACTTCAATCGGGTACACACTGAATTTGCATTAGATCCTCGCAATGTACGACTTGGGATGTGCTCAGATGGTTTTACCCCGTACATTCAGGTGTCAGTCTCGCCATATTCATATTGGCCAGTGATTGTTACACTATACAATCTTCCTCCCGAGATGTGCATGTCAAAACCGTATATGTTTCTTATTTGTCTCATTCCGAGACCATCTAATCTGAGGGCTGGGACCGATATATGTATATTTGCAGTCTCTGATCGATGATCTGAAGAAGTTGTAGGATGGTGTGTTGACATATGATGTTTCAAAGAAGCGAAACTTTATGATGAGGGCGACACTGATGTGGGCTATCAATGATTTTCCTGCATATGAACTGCTCTCTAGTTGGGGGACCCACAGTAAATTGACATGCCCGTATTGCATGGAACATGGATATCGAACGCTTCAGTCAGAGGTCTATTCATAAAGGCTCCACCAGCTGCAGAGTCAAGTGACACCTTCGAAGGGTAATCCAATCCTTTGTAGAAGGTATGCACTAACAACCACCTCTCGAATCCATGATGTGGAAGAAGCCAGTGATCTGAGTTCGTAGGTAGGCAATCTTGGATGGAGGGAAGAATTTTTCCAGGAATGCCTACTCCAGTTGGTCCCAAGTTGACAACGTATTAGCGGGCACTTGCTTCAACCAAGCTTTTGCCTTTCCAGTCAGAGAGGAGGGGAATAACCTCAAGCGAATAGCATCAATCGGGGCACCATGAATTCTTATTGCATCGGTGAACTCCAAGAATGTCTCTACATGATCGGTCGGGTCCTCCGAGGGTAATCCTCCAAATTGATGTTGCCTAATCATGCCAATTAACATAGGTGGTATAGTGTAGTTCTCCGCCTTAATTTCTGGCCTAGCAATCCTAGTTTGCAAACCCCTAGCATTTGGGGCTGCATAGTCCTTCAGTGGTTTGGTATCCAGTAGATTCGCCATGAGTGGAATGGGAATCAACCTCTCTCTCTCTCCTTGTCTTTGTAGTCTTCCACGTCTACGAAAGGTCCTTTCGATCTCGGGGTAAACTTCAACAAGATTTCCAAGACTTTGGGATCTTCGCATAAGAGAGAAAAATTCCTACAAAGAGAGAGGTAGATACACTAGAAAAAGAAAAAAAAGAAAGAATTAAATAAAAAAAATGTCCAGAAAAATCAATTTAAAAATTAAATTGAAAATCAAGAAAACACAGTCCCCGGCAACGGCGTCAAAAACTTGATGGGGTCCTCGAATCCGCAAGTGCACGGGTTCATCGTCAAGTAATAAAAAAAAGATCGATCCCACAGAGACCGTGATCTCAAATAACAATTAATTACTAAATCAATTAAATTGGACTATAAAAGATAAAGATTTGGAAAAGATTTGATTTTTGAATCAAGTAGCAAATCAAATTTGAAGTTGCAATTAAAACAAAATCAAGAACAAAATAGGAAAGTAGATCAAATCTGAGATTTCAAAATATCAAAAGGGATTCCCAGGAATTGGGTTACCAACAAGACTGTTCATGTTACTAAATTGACTACCCCTCTTGTTAATTATCGAAATTTGCTTTGAAGGCGAATTTATCATAAATAAGTTAATGTTCCCTCTCGGGATACAAGAACCGTTCCCAATTAAACCAACCCCTACTCTCGTGGTAATTGAATTTAAATCGAACCCTTTAAGCTTTGTGACAATTCGTGAACCCTCGAAGGACCTCTTCTAATCTCGTGATTTAAGACCTAAGTTCAATCCCTATAGATCCAATACCTAAGTTCACCGCTAGGTTCCTCCTTAGAGTATCTACGACAAGCAAATAAGTGGCCACCGAATTTACGAGTAATTAAAGCAATAGGAATCAAATCGAAAGCAAAATTGAAATTAACAAGAAACCAAACGTCAATTCATCACCATAAACAAATCTTGGGCATAGCCCCAATTCATAGAAATAAGAAGACTACTCAAGCATTGCCATATTCATAGCAAGCTTGATTAACAAAAGCATAAAAAAAACCTAAGAGAAGAGAAGAAATTGGAGAAGAAGAGAAATCCTAGTTTTTGCCTAAGGCAGCAGCCCAAAAGTGATCCTATTTTCGAGCCACTAGGTCCTATTTATAAGGTAGGGTAACTTGCATCCCAAGCAATTACAAAATAGATCAAATCAGCTTTTAAAATTCCAGATATTGCATGTCACGGCCGTGATGCCTGTTACAGCCAGACCGTGATGGATTTTGACTTGGAAAACTTGGCACTGATGGCCTGTCACGACTGTGATGTCCATCACGGCCTGGCCGTGACAGGTTCTGACTTTTCCATTCTTTCTTTTCATCTCTACTCTATCATGGTCGTGATGGCCATCACGGCTAGGCCGTGATCAGTTCTGTTTGTCTCATCTTCTTGCTTTTCAAGCTCCATCTTCATGCAAGCTCCATCATGGTTGATCTTGAACATTTTAATCTTCAATTCCTGCACACAAGCACCACAAAACCACCTTACCCGTTCCAAGGTAAAAACTAAGAAAGAATCAAATTAAATATGCCTAAACTATATGAAAATGCATGCAAAATGTCAAGGGAAAATGAGGTGAAATCACACTCATCACTCCTCATGTTTTGAACCCGCTTAGAGAAATCAGTCATTTCTTCAAAGATCTATGCTCTGCAACTTTAAGAGTGGATGGTCTGACGAAGATGGAAGAAAACATTCCAATAATTCTGTGTAAGATGGAGAGGGTATTTCCCCCAGGATTTTTTTGACTTAATGGAATATCTCCTTGTCCATCTTGCATATGAAGCGAGGCTTGGTGGACTCGTACATTATAGGTGGATGTATCCATTTGAAAGGTAATTTTATTTTATTTTGACATTTAAATAATTAGTGTCCCATGAATAATGCCTTGTCACTAATGTTTTTTATTACTTAGATTCATGGGAGACTCTAAACGATCAGTTAAAAAATGGCTAGGGTGGAAGGATCAATCTAAGCGTCTTACTTTCACCGTGAGACAACCCATTTCTATTCCCACTATCTCAACAACTTCATGTTGGCCCCGAGAAATATTAGGAACGAGGTAGATGCTTATAGTGTAGGGTATCCTTATATGCTATCCATATTTAATCTTCCTGGCCATCATGCCTAGGCAAAGAGCTTACTTCTTGGTTAAGTGATGAGGAGTATGCATCGGCCCATGTGCATGTCTTGATAAATTACGAGAGAGGTGAAACCATATCATGAGTAAGTATCAACGACCCATATTTGAATTAATGTATCACATGTTATATTAATTTCTCATTTAACACATAGTACACATTTTATTTGTCAGTGTGTTACTACAAATTAATGAATTAAGTGAATAAGATGCTTCCTTCGTGCACACAGCGAGTTTTTCTGAATGGTTCAAGCAACAAGTAAGTGTCATATAACTTAGCAAACAATATATTAAGCTTAATTGCTTCTTGAAAAAGTAATAATTTAATATGGTGCAGGTCTTGGTGATTTTTATGGGGTCATAAAACACATATACGAGTTACAATACAATACTACTACTTATCCCGAAAAAGTAGTCTTATTTTATTGAATCGGCTTGATCCATCGAGGATAGGCACAAAGGTGGATCCCAAGGATGGAAGTGTGGACATTCTCATGGATAGAAGATATCAACAGTTTGATCCGTTTATAGTTGCTCAAAATGCAATACAAGTTTATTATGTCCCTTATCCAGCAATGCGAACGGACAAACGAGGTTGGTGTGTTGCTGTCACTACCAAGCCTAGGGGTTGCATAGAAATCAATGATATAGAGGATGAGATGCCCTTCCAGGCGGATGAATCGTCACATGTCAATGAAGTAATTGAGGTCTAGCGTATTACTGGCATGTTGGGATCTACAAATGAAGGGGAAGAAGCGGTCATTGGTAATCAGTCATCGATGCATGCATCATCAGAGGAAGAAATCCAAAGTAATGACTCAATGCAAGAAGAAGAAGAGTCAGACTTACAATCAGATGACGATACCAAGTCTGAATAGGAATTTTACTGTTAAGTTATTTTTTTTGTATTTTAAATATTTTCTTTTGCAATTAAATGTAAGACTCGACAAATATTGTTGTATTTTAAATATGTGCTTAGTTTAGGCTGTTAGATGTCGATTGATTTATTGTTTTTACATTGATTTATAATTGTGCTATAAAAATAGATATGTCAGCATCAGGAGGACAGCCGCCCAGCCCCCCACCGCCTAGCGGTGATAAGGGGAATGGGAAGGCTATGCGGGGATGATACACCATCAAGTCCCTGGTGCTTGCTCGCAACCCTGGAGTTCCTTCAGCACCCACCGCACCCACCCGCATCCCTACTGCACCCACCCTATCGACACCTACAGGAGCCTCCCCCACCCATTCTACACCCTCCCCCACCCATTCTACACCCTCACCGACCCATACTACACCATCCCCTACCCATACTACAATACCCCCGACCCACACTACCCCATCCTCCACCCATGTCCAGACCTCCACTCGCTTTGCGCCACGACGCGCACTTGCCGACTACTCGCCGCCCTCTACTGGACACACACCACACCCACACCCAGCACCACTATCATCATCGGTTGCGCCGGCCACACAGCTAGCAGGATTATCATTTATGCTGACTCCTGGGATGATCCCATAGCCGGACACGGCCATTCCATCCTCATCATTTGCGCCCGCATACGTTCATGACACGGCCATTCCATCATCATTGTCTGTGCAGCAGTCGGCCGTGACAGAGGACCTGCCTGAGTGGGCCAGGGTTCCCGTACTTGAGGATCGACCATGGATCCGACCTATTTCTGGATCGTAGGTTTTATTTAATTTAATGTTTTTTAAAAATAATTACTATTCAATAAGTATATATTTGGTGGTTATCATATTGTTGAATTAATAAAATTATAAAATTTTCAACTTCATTCCATCGAAAGTGGGATCGAAGCACGTTACCTACGCCATCAATGCACAGTATCGTCGCTTCTAGCCATCATGGGTGGTGATCCCCGGGGACGATCATGATCGTATCTTCAGACGATTTGGGGTAAGTTGTTGTTTATTATTTCATATGATTTTCCCTTATTTTTCATGCATTTAATCTATATTTTTGTATAATATTATTAATATTTTTTCTTTGTTAACAGGAGCTTGTGAGCTAGTTACCGGAGCATGCCTCAGAGATACGTGCTATCTTTGACGACTGAGCAGCTGCTCGACTGAGGGACATGTTCCGGGAGCATAGGGAGACCCGGATATGTCTGGATTACATCGGGCCCAACATCTGGGCCCATCTGTGTGCATACTGGGACACTCCAGCACAAGCTGAAGTGTCAGCAGGTGAAGAGAAATCGGGCTTCCGAGAAGGGTGGGAGCATGCACACTAGAGGTTATATTAGCCACATGCAGCATGCCATTTACATGGTATGCATATATAAATAATTTTATTTATATACTGTATATTTTTATTAAAAATTTATTTTATAACTAATTGATTTTATTTGTGTGTCGGTTGCAGGCAGGAAAGCTTGCTTGGTCTGTTAATGTCCCTACGGTCTTTGAGCCGACACAATCGCTCGGACACCGACGAGTTTGTTGATGAGAGGTCGAGGCAAACAGTGGTGAGCTAAATTGTTTTTTATATTTAAAGTATAGGTAATTATTATATACATATAGTTTAATAAATATTGATTGTAATGTATTGATCGCAGACGGAGTACAATGCCAGGTTTAGTCAGGTAGCATCTGAGGCTGCCTCCTGCTCTGGTGCCTCGGATCCTTCTCAGCTGGACCTCGCCGAGGTTGAGCGACTACAGACCCAGGTCTGGATGGATGTGGCTGGCGTGAAGAAGAAGGGGTGGATTTACAGTACTGCAACCTTAGCCAAGTCGATCCGTCGGGGGTCGACGCCGAGCTTGATCATTCGGGAGCCTACATCCTCCGGCTCACAGTACACGGAGGAGTTGCAGTGACTGAGACAGGAGGTGCAGCAGCGGAGGGAGGCGAACGAGCGCATGATGAAACAGATGGAGACATTCTCTACGATCATGACCGCTGTGCTCGATTTCCTCCCACCAGAGAGGCGCAGCGCTCTACAGGGGGTCCTCCATGCCATCCAGCCTTCCACTACTTTTACCGATCCACCACCGCAGTCGCATGATGTCGGTCTGTCTTCTGAGCCGCAGCCTGATAGTCTTGTGACGCCGGTAGACTCCCTCCGCCAGGACGACGATGACGGATATTATGGTGATGGGTATTAGGATAGTTATAGATCTAGTAGAGTTTTGTAGCTAGACATATATTTTATTTATGGATTATATGTTGAGTTTGTTTTTATTTTAAATTAATTTTAATTTAATTGATTTTTAAATTTTATTTGTAATTTCAATTTTGTTTTTTAATTAATAATATAATAATAATAATTAAAATAAAATATAATAATAATAAAAATAAAAATAATAGTAATTAACAAATAAAATATAATAATGATAATTAATATTCAAAATATAAATTTTAATAAAAAATTTAATATTAATTATTAATATAAAACAAAATTAAAAAAAATCAATTTAAAATTGTTTCCGGCGGACAATTCTGTCGGTAACAGTAGTTTAGATTTTCCAACGGAATCGTCGGTTGGTAACTTCCACTGACAGTTACCAACGGACAATTCCATCGGTAATTAGGGGCTCCGTGTGACGTGTTTTCCTACGGACAAGGCCGTCGGAAATTTCCGACGGACGACCCAGATCCTTCAGAAAGCCTTTCCTATGCGCCTATTACCGACGGAATTGGGTCCGTCGGTAATGCTGTTTTCCGACGGCTTTTTTTCCTTTCCGACGATTTTTGTCCATTAGTAATTCCCCCTTTTTTTTGTAGTGATATTGGATACCTAACCTTGCGTCTGGTGGAGCTTAATCAGTTTCCTTGTATTGTATGTCTTTGCCTCTAAAATGTTTCTGCTTGGGATCACCAGAAATAAGCATTTGCATACTCCAATGTTTGCAGCTATGTAATACCTTCATCAATATTTTGGTGCAATAATAATAATTCCAATTAATATTGCTGTTTGTAAATATTGGAAACTCTTCTAGATATATATGACAGAGTTATCATTGAATAAAATCAAATTGTGCATATAAATACCTCTGATCCATATTATAAGAGACAAAACCCTAAGGGCCCGTTTGGTGGTCAGGATAAGAGAGACATGATAGGATAAGCTATCATATCCTGTCTGAAATTGTTGTTTGGTGAGCCAGCAGGATAGGATAAGGCAATCCTGTCACTTATCGTATCCTGTCCATCTAGTTAAAATTCTTTCCTGAGGAGAGGGTTGGGTTAGCACTCAACAGGATAGGATAAGGTATTTTTTCTGGTAACAAGTAGGGTAGGGTGATTTAAAGTATAATAAAATATAAAAATATATAATATATAATATATAAAATAATTAAAGTATAATAAAATAATAATTTAAAGTATAATAAAATTTAACATGATTACAAAAAAAGTATAATAAAATATAAAATATTTAAAATAATAAAAATATCAATAATTAATTTTAAAATTTATTTATTTTTATCACAATGCTAATTTTATTATTTTATATTATTTTTAAAAACTGTAAAATATAAAAAATTATTCTAATAATTTAACTATATGTAAATTAAAAACAAAAAATGATTATTTAAAAATATAAAAAATTAATTTTAGTTAGACAATATTTAAAAAATTTAAAACATTATATGTAATTTTATCACAAGGATAATTTTGTCTATTTATATAAATTTAAATAATGAAAATTAAAAAAAAAAAAACTAAATCTAATAAAAGATGAAAACATTTAGAATAAAAACGAAAAAATTTTAAAATTCATACTTAAATTATAATGCTGTCCAGTTGGTTATCTGGTGGACACCAAACGTCGGATAGGATAACAGCTTATCCTGTTCATATCCTATCATATTCATATCATGTTCTCTTATCCTATCCGCCCTTATCCTATCCTGACCACCAAACGAGCCCTAGCGTCCGTTTGATGGCTAGGATAAGAGAGACAGGATATGATAAGCTATCATATCCTGTCTGAAACTGTTATTTGGTGAGCCAGCAGGATAGGATAAGGTAATCCTGTCACTTATCCTATCCTGTCCATCTAGTTAAAATTCTATCCTGAGTGGAGGGTTGGGTTAGCACTCAACAGGATAAGATAAGGTATTTTTTCTGGTAACAAGTAGGATATAGTGATTTAAAGTATAATAAAATATAAAAATATATAATATATAAAATATAAAATAGTTAAAGTATAATAAAATAATAATTTAAAGTATAATAAAATTTAACATGATTATAAAAAAGTATAATAAAATATAAAATATTTAAAATAATAAAAATATTAATAATTAATTTTAAATTTTTTTTATCACAATGCTAATTTTATTATTTTATATTATTTTTAGAAACTGTAAAATATAAAAAATTATTCTAATAATTTAACTATATGTAAATTAAAAACAAAAAATGAATATTTAAAAATATAAAAAATTAATTTTAGTTAGACAATATTTACAAAATTTAAAACATTATATGTAATTTTATCATAAAGATAATTTTGTCTTTTTATATAAATTTAAATAATGAAAATTATAAAAAAAACTAAATCTAATAAAAGATGAAAACATTTAGAATAAAAACGAAAAATTTTAAAATTCATAATTAAATTATAATGTTGTTCAGTTGGTTATCTGGTGGACAACAAATATCGGATATGATAACAGCTTATCTTGTTCATATCTTATCTTACTCCTATTATGTTTTCTTATCCTACCTGACCTTATCTTATTCTAACCACCAAACAAGTCATAAGAATACCGAGTCTTTGACATCTTTCCATATTGACTATGGAGAGGGGGATGTGTCGCGGAGCTAGGAGTCTATGACCAAGGGTCAGTCGTTGCTCCTCTCTAGGGGTGTAATCGGGTCGGGTTGGTTCGGATTTGAGGGGTTTAATCATCCGAACCGATCAAATTTGATCGGTTCGGATCGGTTCGGATTTCGCAAATTTGCAACTACGGATCCGAACCGAACCGAACCGATCACAATCGGGTTGGTTCGGTTCGGATCATCGGGTTACCCTTTTTTTTTTTTAAATTTACACTTAAATATTAATAAAAAATTAGAAAAATAAAATAAAAAATATATATTTAATTATTAATTATATTTAATTTATATATAATAATATATTAATATTATATAAAATCATTTTAAAATAAATATTTTAAAGGGTTCGGGTCGGTTCGGATCGGATCGGATCGGATCAGAATTTTCGGATCCGAGACCCGAACCGATCTGGTTCGGATCGGCGTTTTGAAATCCGATCCGATCCGATGATCCGAACCAATCCACCAAAACCGGTTCGGATCGGTTCGGATCCGCCGGGTTCGCGGATCGGATCGGATCCGCTTACACCCCTACTCCTCTCACAATCAAGTCCCCTCCTTTCTCTATAAATAATTTTTTAATATATAAAACATCAACAAACAAATCAGATTCCTTGAATTACAAGACACTGTGAAAAGTACACATGCTTATTCGTATTCCGCGAAGCATCCACATTTATTTTGTCAAGGTTTTGCCATCCCCGTCTCACAAGTCACAAGGTCATTATCCTGAACACACAATTACCCATGAGGAAAAGCTAGTTTTGATTAGAGGTGGCTAACCCGTCTTTTTTGATGGTGGATGTTATACTTTTCAACCCATAAACTCTTTCTGATCTGCCTCGTCTGATCTATCAAAAATATGGGGTGGGGGCGGGTTGACTTGTCATGTCAAGTTTCATTTTTTTAATTTCTTTTTTTATTTTTTGATATTAATTTAAATATTTTGTTTTTTTATAAGAAAAAGAAATTTATTAAAATGAGTAACATAACCATACAATGTTTTTTTTATCTACATTATTATTATGTTTATGATGTTTAAAATTTGTAACAATACTCAAATATTATTAACAGAATTCAAATAAATAATAAACAATAATTTTTTTACAATATTGTAATAGTAAAATCGTATAAAAAGAAATTAATCACACAAACGGGATGAAGGGTGGTTTTAAAGTGGGAACATGATTAATTTAAACATGTTTTAGGGACTTAAATAAATTTTTTTTTATTTTTGACGGGCCAAACCATCAACCGTCGTTAAACGGGGCGGGGGTGGTTTTCAACCCGCTTTTAACATTCAACCCGCTCGCCCCGCCCTGTTTTATACGGGTTGGCGGCGGGGCGGGTTGATCCGTTTTGCCATCCCTAGTTTTGATAGCTTTGAAGATTTTCACCTTTGGTACGATATATTTATTATCAGCTCGCCACACACATTCAGTGTGTGTTTGGATATATAACGTTTGATAAACTACTAGAAATATTCGATTTTCCTGCAAATTTTGTTCAAAAATTCGCAGAAACAGCATTTAATGCGGATTTTCCTACAGATTTCTATCGCAGGTAATACCTTAGTAGGTAATTTTTTCCTGTGAATTTCAAAATCCCTAGGAAATTTCCTGCAGATTTTCTTCGAAAAAATTAAATCCGCAGAAAATATATGTCAAAATTTCCTGCAAAATTAAGTCTATGGGAAAAAACCTTATTTCTGTAAAAATGTTGCAAAATTCGCAAGAAAATCCGCAAGTAATCCTTGAATTTCTAGTAGTGATAAAAGTGTTTTTGAATGTAATTGATTTTGTAAAATTGATTTAGTTAGAATTGAGTTTGAAGTGAGGTGATTTATGTTTGGATGTTTTTATTTTGAAACCAGGTTAAATGTAAAACTTAGTGTAAATTTTTTAACTCAACTCAAAAGCTACTTTTTGTAGCTTCTAGTCATAATCGCTTCTTGAGGCAAAACCAATTTTACCTGACAGTAGGCAAACATCTCATTTTTTTTTTTACTAAAATCACGTTTTACAGAGGCAATCAATTCTGTAGGTTTTTAACATGAAACCAAACACACACTGAGATGTAATTTCCCAAGATATAGGTTTTGAACTTGCTGAGTGGTTGAACAAGGTTAACTAGATTTTCAAATCGCTAAAGAGGGCCACTAAATTAAGGTGGTTTCTAGGGTGGAACGGACACTTAAGTGGTCCACTAGTAAACCATTTTTTAACCCTTAAATATAATAATAAAATAATGGGATGGTTAAGATTGAATAAAATTAAAATTTGGTAATTGTGTATCAGGTAACCAGAAATATTGAAGTGACAAATTTGCCCTTCCTCCCTTCACCCTCATCCCCTGTCTTGAAATATCTACCAGGAAGAAACCCAGGAGCTAATCCAATCTCCGTCACCGATTACCAGGTCGTCTGACGACACCGCCACGATCTCTTCCAACTCAAGCCCAAGGGTCGTCGTAAGGCCCACCACAATGCGACGGCGCGTGGCCGACAACATTGATGCAGTCGATAAACAACTCCGAGCTTCGATTTCTCCGAAGTCAAATAGGACGATGGGACCAACTCCTCGGCTCTCATCGACCAGGTACACCACCACCACCATCGTACCATCTCCACCACCATCAGTCATGCGCACCATTTCTCCACCTCCCCTCCCCCCCATCCCACCGAACCGTATAAACGACACCATCAAGACAACAACGGCACCATCCGCATCGATCTATGCCGCGGTGGCGTTGAATATTGGGTAGGGGTTGCGAATGGACATGCCCTCCGTGAAATGGAGCAATCTTTTCCAGATGGGGGTGATTGTGAGTGGTAGGTGTGATTGTGATTGTGAGTCTTTGAGCTCCAGCTACCAGGTGCAATAAATTATTTTGGCAAATGTGTAATCGATGCGTATAATGTAATTGAATCTATTCATTTCGACATATAATGTAATCGATTCATTTAATGTATTTGAAGCTGAATCGATACAAAAATCAATTGTATTTTTATTGTGCATGGTAACACTGTCTTTGCACCGTTGTCACATTCAATATTAGATATATGTGAGTGAAAGGGATAAGGATGACTTTTCAAAGGCAAAAAAATAAAAATGGTCCATGAGTGGATCACCTATTTGCTCATCCACCCTAGATAGCACCCTAAATTAATACCTTTGAAATTTTTCCATATGGACTATACATGGAGAAAGTGGTGTACAAGGACTTAGAGGAGGGGGTTTTATTGTGAGAAGGGCAGCGATTGACCTCGCGTCATACCTTCGCCACACATATGGTAGAAACAGAAATGGAGAAAATTATTTGGTTTTATTTTCAGTTTCTTGTTTAAATAAAAAATTATAAAACAATCATATTGTTTTATTTTATTTTCCATTTTTAAATATTTATACAGGAAATAGTAAAAAGCAGAAAAAATCGTATTCAATATTTTTCTATACATATTTTTTAAAATATGCAACGAAATAAAAATAATATGTCAGTTTTGTAATTATTTCTTAAAACAAAAAACAAAAATTGAAAACTAGAAACAAATTAAAGCAAACAGATCTAAGTACTATTTTGTGATCGAACAATTCAGATTCTTTGTTCGATACTTCAATTACAAGACTTTGACTCATCTCGTCAATTTGATTGTGTAGTAAGCCTCAAACCTAACCCAACGGTCCCGACTTTAACCCGATTCGTCTCTCTCTTATACATTATTTCCTATGGCCCTAGAACTAATAGAGATCACCTGTCTTTAAATGGTATGTCACTTTCTGCTCTACCCAATTAGATTGTGAAATCTTATTTAAAAATATAAATTTATAATAAATAATAGATGAGTGCTACCAACACACTCTCCAACACTTTTTTTCCAACATACTCTTTTTTATTGGTTGAACTCATGTGAATATCACCATTATGGAAATGAGTCATACTAACTCATGTGGATCCTACTTGAATTTCGTAGGATCCACATGAATTTCTATCAATAGGAGAGAGTGAGTTGGAAAAAAGTATTAGAGAGTGTGTTGCTAACACCTCTAAATAATATACATGATTAATTATTCAAGTAACACAATCTAAATGGGTGAGATACGACGTGACACACCATTTGAAGACAACTGATCTCCATCCCCCCATGCATACATCAATAACTCACCAAACACAAAGTCATACATGCTAACTTCTTCATTTGACAAGTTTTTTGTAGTGAAACTTGAAAGTTGGTTGTGCAGTATATATTATAGGCAAAATAGGTAGATCGATCATATACATTTATTTTATTTTTTATATTGGTCCTATAAGTTTTTTATTTTTTAAATTGGTCGTATAAGTTACATTCCGTTTCAACGTTAGTCATTTCCGTCAATTTCGACCTTACTCGTGGTCATGGTATCACTCATTTTATTGAATCTTGAATTGTCCAATTGGGACAGTTTGGGAAGAAACTTTTTGTCCACTAATATACTAATTACTCGTTGTTTCGTACATGTTAAATAGTTGATGAAAATTCGGTTCTATACACTTCCTTTTGTTCTCCGAGTCCATACTTGATTGTGGTATCTTACTACGGTCAAGTCGTGTACTTAGAGACTGATAGGAAATGCTGCCGAAATTTCGTCAGCTATAAGACATGAGAAGTAGTGAGTAACTAGTATAATACAGTGGTGATTTTTTTTTTCTCAAATGGGATAGGGCCATACCTTTTAAAGAAAGGGAGTGATTCGGCATCATACAATCATGTTTACGATATTTTATCTGACTTAACAGAAGGATGAATTATTATCCCTCGAGCAGTAGTTGGGTGTATGATAGGAACGAGTCTAGAAGACGGTGTCTAAAACAATCATTTGTAGATGGAGTTGAGGAGTTTATATCCAAAGCTAAGCAACATTGTGATTATGTCAAAGAGGGGGGATTAGATGTCCGTGGATAAAGTGAAATCGTAAAAAGGTTTTGAGTGATGATAAAGTGAAGGTACACCTGTATCGCTGTGGTTTCAAGCCTAATTATTGGATATGGACTGATCATGGCAAAGAGTTGCCGAATATTGGTATAAAAGAAGTCGGTGGTAACGATCACGATATGGGTGCATCAGACAGTGGATTACACGACGACTATGTTGAACAACTCCAGTCAATGCAGTGGATGTTGGATGATTATCTCGGGCAACGTGAGATTTTTGAGGCGAATGACTCTGATGACATGGAAGAGCCTCCTAATGTGTCAGCGCAAAGATTCTACAATCTATTAATTTTATTGTATAATTTTATTATTTTTTTCCCTTGTTAACAGGACCTCGTGCGCTAGCGTCCGAAGCATACCTCGGAGATACGTGATATCTTTGAGGATAGAGCAGGTCATAGACTGAGGGACATGCTCCGGGAGCGTAGGCAGAGCCGCAAACGTCCAGATTACATCGGCCCCAACATCTGGGCCCAGCTTTATGTTCACTGGGACTCTCCAGTTTACAGGCTGACCTGTGAGCAGGCGAAGGGGAATCGAGCTTCCGAGAAGGGCGGGAGCCTACACACGGGTGGTTCGATTAACCACGTCCAGCATGCCATTAACATGGTATGCATATGTAAATAATTAAGTTTATAAACTTTATATTTTTATTATTAATTTATTCTATAATTAATTGATTTTTTTTGTGTCGTTTGCAGGTCGCATCTGAGGTTGCCTCTTGCTCCGGTGCCTAAGATCCTTCCCAGGTCGACCCTGCCGAGGAAGAGAGACTACAGACCCAGGTGTGGATTGATATGGCCAGCGGGAAGAAGAAGGGGCAGATTTACGATACTGGGAGCCTAGCTCGTACCTTCCGTCAGGTGATGCCGAGCATGACACATCGGGAGGCTGTATCCTTTAGCTCACAGGGCACAGAGGAGGTGCAGCAGTAGAGGGAGGCGAATGAGCGCATGAGGGAGCGGATGGAGGCACTCTCACAAGTGGTCGGGGCTGTGCTCGATGTGCTCCCACCTGAGAGGCGCACCGCTTTGCAGGGGGTCCTCCAGACCAGCCAGTCATCTACTACTACCGAGGCACCTGGGCAGCAGCAGGATGCTGGTGTGTCGTCTCAGCCGCAGCCCGATGGTCATGTTACGCTGGATCTCTCCCCCAACCAGGACGATGGTGATTATTATTTGTTATGATGGGGGTTATTAGGATAGTTATAGTTGTAGGGTTTTGTAGCTGTAGAGTTATTTTGTACGGATTTATTGTATGGATATTGTATTTGTTTTATGTTTTTATTTTATTTTATTTTAATTAAATTTTAAATTTTATTTGTATTTAAATTTAAATTTAAATTAATAATTAAAATAAAATAAAATGAATTTAAATAAAAGTAATAATTAATAACTAAAAAAATTAATTAAAATAAATGAAAAAATAACTAATCTTAATTTAAAAAAATTAAATTGAGATTACTGACGGAAATGTCCGTCGGTAATCATTAAAACCTTACCTACGGATATTTCTGTCGGTAAACTGGGCTCCCTCTTATCGACGGAAAAAACCATCGGTAAACTTACTGACAGCCTTTTCCTTCAGTGATGGGCCAACCCTTCAAGGGAGTTACCGACAGACATTTCCGTCGCAAACTACCGACGGATTATCCAATTCTGTCGGTAACCGTTTTCGACGAGCTTATTACCGACAGATTTGGGTCCATCGGAAATACGTCATTACCGACGGCTTTTAGGCATTTTCGACGGCTTTTGTCCGTCGATAATCAGCCTTTTTTGTAGTGGAAGATCACCCGATAATGTCCAAGCAACAAGGAAGTGGGAACTCTGGTTCACACTTCACACCCATAAAGGATGCATGTGTAACCTTACGTCCGGTGGAGTTTAAATAGTTTCCTTATTCTATTTTTTGTCTTCGCCTCTATTAAATGTGCTTGGATCTCACTCCCAAAAGTTAGCTCAAAGGATGAGGGCGCGCAACTTGACAATGTGGGACACGATTGCAATTTCAATAGCTTTGGAAATGTTTCTGCTTGGAATCACCGGAAATAAGCGTTGACATAAATTATATGCTTCATTGTATTCACATGCCAAGCACACACCGGATCACGTACAATCAGAATTAAATTGGAGCACTCCAAATGCATGTTGTAACACCCTAAACTGGGGTGTCACTTTGTTACCCATTGCGGAAAATAAAATAATTAAATTGCTTGTTGCTTCCTGTAAATGACATTTTCTTAATAATTGAGTATTCTCAAAATGGTGATATATTTTTTTCTTTTAAAACAAAGGTAAGTGATGAACACTCAGAACATGAAATGTAAACATCATATATATTTATAATCTATCCCAGTGGGATTCAGAGTTTAGTATAAAAACTAGGGTCTGATCAGGATGGCCATTAGTAACAGAGTTACAGAACATAAAGATAACGGCTGTAAACTAAGTAAATCAAAATAGGGGGAGGGTCTGGAACCACACAACAAAAGGGTGGCTCTAAGAAGCCAAATACAGTCAGACCGAGACAGACTAACCACGAAATATAGACCCCTAAGCTGGCCACTACTAACGTCTAAAGGAAGACTCGCCACGAACACTCCCACAAGAAGAGACCCCAGGTGATGGGTCCACGACGTCTCCGCCCTCATCAGGAGAGTCGGAATCATAAAATTCCGGATCGTCATCAAGCACGTACTCCGGCACCTCATCAAGATCATCGTCGTGATCCAAGACGTGGTACACGGGCTCATCCTCCAGGTACTCCTCGGGGTCCTCCTCGGGGTCCTCCTCAATCGGTGAAGCCAGCTCGACTCCAGGAAATGGTACCCCTAGAGGCGGGTGCTCATGTAGCTGTCCATTCATCTGTAGCACATGTAAGTAGTACCAAGCTGGTGGGAGAGCAATCCTCCTCGTCTCAACTGTCCGAACCCTGCGACATGGTTCGCCCTCAGTATTCTTCTCCAGCGTGGTTATCGGTCCATGATAGGTAGCCGATGTAGATCCGGGGTGAATCTGCCACGCCCCCGCATTCCCCGAATTCTGACGGTACCAATGGGACGTTCAAATCCATCTAAACTCATAGATATATAGCGATGCCGAAAAGCAAAGAGAAATAACAAGAAGATATGCAAGAGTGAGATACCAATATATGAATAGATTACAATAACCATATGCATGATACATGCATCACATCAACATATTAACATTTACTAAATATTAATAGATAAAACAACAAGTATCATATCAATGGGTGTCATACCCGTACAATCAGTTTTTATAAAGATTATGCATGACACTTCAATATTCCGGCTCTATAAACTTAATCTCATGAGATCCCTTCATATTTCTAAGAGTTGATCAAACTCAAAGCCCCACTTGGGCATCACCGTCGTGACTAAAGTCCCTATTTGGACATCATCGTCGTGACTTATATAACAACCCCTGCTTGGGCATCACCGAAGTGACTAAAAGTCCCTGTTTGGACATCACCGAAGTGACTAATAGCCCCTGCTTGGGCATCACCGAAGTGACTAACCTGTGAGGCATGTCTGCCTTAATGCATGAAGAAAAACATTCGTTCAAGATGTTTTCTTTGTGTTCAATCTCATTCATTGTCGAAGCTCAAAGCTAACCACCATTCATAATTTTCATCACTTGAAATTACTCAACATCAACACAAGACACGTAGTCCGAGTGCTCAATCACAACACCTTAGACCAATGCACCAGTCAAGACTTGTGGTAATAGAAAACAACATTCACCTTTAATAACGTTTATCACATCGTTATTAGGATACACGGTCCACAATAACGTGAATAGGACACACAGTCCACAACAACGTAATTAGGATACACAGTCTTCAACAACGTGACACGGATCAAAGATCTATGTGTAAATTACAAAACACTAGAATTCCGACGTCTCGTATATTAGATTCGATTTCACCTATTCTTACTTTTCGTTCAGTGAAAATCAAATACCAAAATAAAACCTCGGTAACCCATCCAAGTTATCGGAATATTTTCGAAAGTATTTCTTTACAGGAAATCTTTTCATTGGAAAATCATTTGTAAACTATTATAAGAAATCCATTTTCTCTTGAAATCCTTTTCTTAAAATCATCTATATTTAAGGTCAAATATTTTCCAAAGGCTTTTCCTTCCGTAAAAACACATATTTTCTAAATGATTTTCTCTTGTACAAAAACTTAGTTTATAAGAAAATAATTTGCTTTAACTTGAAATTATTTAACACAAGTTCCAAAGTTTTATCCTTCTGGAATAAATACAAGTAAGATCACTTCCTTTCCAAAACACATACTTTACTAAAGATCATTTTAAAATGAACACTGTTACTTTCAAAGTTTTCTTTGAAGCTTATTTAGGTTTTTAATCTTATGATTAGTTGAGCACAGACTAACGTTGGGCTTTTCAAACATCAATCAATATCATCATAATCTCAGTCAACAATATAGCAGTTAAGATAGTTCATAACATATATGATTCACAACACTTTCAATCAAGTAAGGATCAACTTCAAACAGTTATCACAACTGTTCAAGTATACAAATCATTCAAACTTTGATTCAATATAATAACAATATTCAAATAATTCGAGGAAACCTCATACACACATGCATATAGCTATTGAATATCCCTCAGGCTGTCCCCTCTTAACTTTTTTGAACGTAAAGGTACGTGATGCTTGAGGAAGTGTACTACGAATGTCATCGTCTACTCTACGACGAAAGTCTAGGTTTATGAACACTAAACCAAGAAGGTATAGGTTCGGCCATGGCATAAAATAGGGTTAAAGGTTTTCAAAAGAGAATACAACTCATGGATTAATGATCCTTAAGTGTTAGGAGTTCATAACCAAGGTTCACTTTACAAAGGTAGAACAAAATCCCACTTAATCCATGCTTAGGGTTTCGTCCGCTTTAGTATAAGTAGGCCAGAAATTTCCAACCCTTCTACGCTCTTTAGATTTAGTGTTAAAATATACCAAGAAGTCTAAATTCATGATTATATTGGAAAATGAAAACAAAACATCCTAGGTTCCCAACCATCATAGGATAAATAGGCTAGAAATCTTTAAACTTTCCAATCTCTTTATACTTAGCATCCAAATGTATTAAGGAGCTCAAGTCCATGATCATATTCGAAAATGAAAATAAAACATCCTAGGTTCACAACCATCATAGGATAAATAGGCTAGAAATCTTTAAACTTTCCAATCTCTTAGACTTAGCATCCAAATGTATTAAGGAGCTCAAGTCCATGAACCATGATCATATTGGAAAATTAAAACAAAACATCCTAGGTTCACAACCATCATAGGATAAATAGGTTAGAAATCTTTAACCTTTCCAATCTCTTAGACTTAGAATCCAAATGTATTAAGGAGTTCAAGTCCATGATCATATTGGAAAATGAAAACAAAACATCCTAGGTTCACAACCATCATAGGATAAATTGGCTAGAAATATTTAAACTTTCCAATCTCTTAGACTTAGCATCCAAATGTATTAAGGAGCTCAAGTGCATGATCATATTGGAAAATGAAAACAAAACATCCTAGGTCCACAACCTACTAGGTTCGGCCATCATGGGATCAACAAGCTAGGAATTTTCAACTTTCCAAGACTTTAGATTTAAGATCAAGAGGTATCTAGAAGCTCAAATACATGATCATCTTTCAAAAAGAGAGAAGGAGAAGCAAGTCTTGATGGCCAAGTTTTGGCTTATGCCTTGTTTGGTTGAAGAAGAGAGAGAAAAATGGGTTTTTAGCATATAATATGTTATAATTCAAAAAGTGTCATCATGACCACTTTTTAGAATGTGACTTAGGCCATCCCTCTAGTAAGTCACCTCACTCTCACATGTCACCTCATCACTTTTGTGCTCCCTACTCTGCTCCATTGCGTATCCGGTTCAAGTTTCCAATCGTATTTCGCCCGGAATAAATATTTTATTTTATTCCCGAACTCAAATTTTCGAAAATTTTCAATATCATACCAAACATCACAAAAAAACTAATCGTTTTGTTCACGGTTCAAAATTAGGTTTTCTGCTCAGTAAACTTTTACTGTCATTGAAAACGCAAATCGGGTTTTGTCTGAATTTTTAACCCAAAATTTTACCGTGACTTCATACGATAAAACAACATAAGAAAATGATTTTAGTTTATTTAAAATCACTCTCTGGATTTTATCAAAAATTAACCTATATACACATGTATTTACTGCTACATAAGGACACAAATCGGGGCGTTACACATGTTCCACATCCTTTCTTGCTGGTTTTTGTCGTTGGGCAAATAACTCTCTTTTCTCCTTGCGACATTGGGATGGTCTTGACAAATGTAGCTCAATCGGGATAAATACCATTTGCTAGATGATGTTCCATATTATATGGGGGTTCTATTCACCGTGTATTACATCATGGAAGCTTGTCCATCCAAAACATCGTCAATCACATTGGATGCGTTTAACACGTTAAAGTCATTGTTTTAACCCACAGTGCCAAAAAATGCATGCCAAATCCATAAGTCTTGTGACGCCACTGCTTCAAGCATGATCATGACCTTTCCACGCGAATGGACAATTTTCCATTCATAGTGCTTACAATCAACGGAACCTAACATACCCGAAAAGCCACATACCTCCCCCATTTGTAGTAGATGTTCAATATCTTCATTGGTAGGCCTTCTAAGGTAGTTAGCCCTAAATACTGCATACATGCCCGTTAAAAATCTCTCTAAGCACTCCACAACAAAGCTTTCGTCAATTCGAACATAGTCATCCAGACTGTTAGTAAGCACTCTGTATGAATATACGAATAACGATAGTGCACTTCTGACTAATAGCTTGTTTGTACCAGCCAACAAACTTCTGAACCACACTATTCAACTGATGCCATTTTGATTTTAGTTGATCTGCTTCCTTTCTGGAAACTTCTCGTGGTTGTCTTTATGATTGTCTCTGATTCTTAACTAAAAACCTTCAGCTTTTTGGAAGACTCCCACAATTGCATCCTTTGAAATGTTTAGCCATGATTGGATAAGAAGCGTGTCCTCTTCCACTGAGAACCTGACATGAGTTTTTTTTTTTTTTTGAGTAGGATGCCCCCTCCTTCATTGAGTGTAATATTTTCTAGGCCGATTTGAGTGGAGATTTGTGGCACTTGAGCCTTAGACATAGACCCGACTGGTATTACAGGTTCATTGTGAAGGGACTCCACACCGTCGTGGGTACACATTGGAGGCCTATCCCACATGGTGGGATTGGTTGGTGGTAGTGGATACATAAAATACGGAGGATTTTGAGAATTGTGAATGATATGGGGTGGTTGGTTTTGCAAAAAAAAAATATATGTAAGATTGCAAGTTATATATACTGATCGGGATCCATTTGATAGCAACAAAAAATAGAATTGTGGATTGAGAAATTGTGTGCAAAATGACGTGAATTGGAGCATTATTTATAGTGAGTCTCACTATTATATCTTTTGCACCCACTCCAATGGTTATAAAAAGTTGCCAACAACTATTTAAAATACAAAACCAAAACACAAATATAAAATTGATACACAAATTAAATCTGAAAGCTTCTCCTGGTCCATTTCCCTTTATTCTCGGTCCATTTTCAATTTCTCACAAATCACTCATCTCCCTCAACACTCCCTTTCTCCTGGTTTGTGAGAGATTCGGTCCCTTTGCTCCTCCCTCACAAACGACCATGCTGTCGGCGGTGCATGAACGACGACTAGGCAACGCAGAACCTGGTTTGAATGTGTAGTAAGCCTCAAAACAAACCCCACACGTACGGTCCCCACTTCAACCCGGTTTCACTCTCTCTTATTCATTGTTTCATTTGGCCACAGAACCATCACCACGCATACATCACAATAACTCATGAAACACACAATCATACATATAACCTTCTCATTTGATAAGATTTTTGCGGTGAAACTTGAAAGTTGGTTGTGCAGTATATATTATATAAAGTGTCACAATGAACGGAACAAAGTGCATCCAACACATGCAGGACATATACTTCCTAGCTTAATCGAATTGTCCCATACATTTTCTTAGCCACACTGACGTCTACTATGAAGCTTTTTTCGTTTCTTCAATGCCTTTTCTGCATGGCGTTGCTTCTCGTCCGTCCCTCCGTTGCTTTCAATTTTAGGTAACTCTTACTAACCATTCAAATGGCCGTTGCTTTCAATATGAACCAAATGGCCGTTTCGAAGATGAGAAGATAAAGTCCCCCGCCAACACCAACAGGGTCCCCTGGTTCACACTGGTTAAAAAACCCATAAAGAATGCCTAACCCTACATCTGAAGCTTATAGTTAATACAGATTCATTCTTCTATATTATGATCTTTTTGCGTCTAAACTTTTTTCTGTTTGGGATCATCAGAAATTGGAAAATGCTTTTCTAATATCAGCTTGGGTATAAAATGAGATACGATGGATTGAGATCTTAATACATTTTAATTAATTAATCAATAAAAAACACATTCTTACTTTTTCATTTATACTAGAACTTATCCTATAAATATACCTTGTTCTTATGCTGCAATAATAATGTCAAAGTTGCTGGTAAATGTTGGAAATTATTCGAGATAGCAATCGAGTTAAAATTATTTCACTACTTGAGTTTCAGTTCGATCTTTGTCCTTGTTTTTGTATATGAGTTTGAGTATCATTAGACTCTTAATTTATATATTTTTTGCTTATAGAAAAAAGTGATGATTAAAAACTAACCATAAATTTCCTTAAAAAAAAAAAACTAACCATAAATAAAATCAAATTATTTACTGTATAATACTTCTTTAACTATTGGTGTAAAAATTATTTGTAAGTACATACAAAACAAATACGTGTCAATAAAGTATAAAGCAATAAATGAGTTGTTAAATGACTAAGGTGCCTGTATGTTTTAAATTTTGAGGGAAAGAATGTATAAACTTGCATTCTAATTCTAGCATTTCAGAATGTATAAGGACAAAAAAATATATAAATGGACAAGAGTATCTCTTGTATCGTCTTCAATATACTTTTGTTTATAAAAAAAAAGTTTAATTATTTATTTAATTCCTGAACTATTTGAGAATTCCTGAATTATTTGAGAATTTTAAAATAGATCCTCGAACTAAAAAAATTTATAATTGGATCCATAAACTTATAAAAAAAATTCAATTGGCTCCGTGAACTGAATAAATAAATACTTAAACTATATATAAGCCTCATGAAACTTCCAATTTCTTTTCTTTTCTTTTTTGACCGGAACTACCAATTTCTCATAAGACTTCAAAAAAAAACAATAAAAAAATTTTAAAATTTAACGTGATGGTCAGTTGACGTCGGATGGCCAGCACTGCCCACAGGAGGAACATGATTATTATTTTGATTAATAGGAATGTTATGGTAGTTATAAGAATTGGTAGTTATTATATGATTTTGTATGTTTTTATGATATAGTTACTGGATATTATGTTGTAGTAATTCGATATTTGTATTTTATTTAATTTTTTATTTTGTTATATTTAGTTTTTACTTAATTAGTTAAAATTTAAATTTTTAATATTATTTTATTTAATTCAATAAAAAAAACAAATTAATATTTTAAAATTTATTATACTTTACCAATAGAAAAAGTCGTCAGTACGTCTTTGACATGCTCACCGATGGATTGTCCGTCAGTAACTCTTGGACAAGCATACCGATGGATGTATCCACTGATAATGCACAAACGAGATTACCCACGGTCAATTTTGTCAATATCTTGGTAGTCTATCGACGGGACCATCGATGGCAATTTTGTTGATAATTATTGAGATTCCACCATATCTATTGGTAGTGATTACCGACGAACAAGATATATCAATAGATTTGGATTCGTTGATGAGCCATCAGTAACACCTGATTACCGACGAGTTTTTGGTCTTATCGACAAACTTCAGGTGTTAGTAATCAACGATTTTTTTGTAGTGTAATTCCTGCTTCCCGCCCCAATGGGGGGGATTCTTCACTAGTGCAAACTATGCATTTAACATCGGAGTTTTAACATCGGTTTTAACAAAAACGATGTGAAAAAGGATGCGGTGACATTTTTGAAATTAAACTGAAATATTTTAACATCGGTTATAATAAAAACGGATGTGATAAAAATATTTTAACATCGATTTTTATAAAAACCGATGTAGAAAAGTGAAACCAAAAAAAAAATTTATCAGACATAAGATTAGACATCGGTTTTAGTATAACCGATGTGAAATAGTGAAAAACATTAATTGTAGACATCGGTTTTATGATAACCAATGTGGAAAAGGGAAACAAAAACAAAAAATATTTAATCAGTCATAAGATTACACATCGGTTTTATTATAACCGATGTGGAAGATTGAACAAAAAAATTGAATTTTTTTAGCAGCAACATTTTTAACATCGGTTTTTGTTGTTAACCGATGTGGAAAAGCAATATAACACATCGGTTTTGGATATAGCCGATGTGTATTTTCATTTTGTTTTCATTTATTCATCCCTCCAATTCCTCTTTTACGCGCTACCACTAAATGTCTGAAACCCAATATTTTCTCTACTGCATGCACGCTCCGTAACCCTCACTCCCTCACACCTCCATTCTTGATCGCTCCGCCGCATCCTCCGTTGTCACCTCAGCCTCGAAGCCCCTCCGCTTGCTCCGCCACTTCTTGTCGTGACCTCGTAGCCTCCGCTTGCTCCGCGTGAGGCAGTGGGTTTGCGTTTTCTTCTCCTCCCATTACCCCAACAACCCCAACACCTTCAAAAGCTCAAAAAGATATGGAAATCGTAATGCTCACACCCTCATAACCTTTGTTCCTTGCTCACTCCGATGCGCCACCATCTACAGCTTAGGAGGACCACTGCGTCACCTCAACCACGAAGTTCGCTGTTCTCCGCTTGCTCCTCCGTGTCGCTGCCGTGACCCTGTATCCTCTACTTGAAGTACAAGGTCTTCTCATGCCCTCTCCCTAATACCCTTTCCGTTTATTTTATGTGTTGAATACTTGCCACATTGCCCAGAGAGTTTGTTTTTGTTTTGCTTGCATTTTCATTCATAAGCTGTGATGTGTCTCCAGTTTCTGGTTTGGTCGCAGTACTGTTGTGTCTCCAGAATTACCTACACAATGCAGCTATGATCCCATTGAGTTAAAGCGTTATTTCTTTCCATGGAGGATATTTGTTAAGTTGGATTCTTGCTGGGGATATGTTTTGTCTTTAAGATTTTACTGTTGATCGAGTATGATATAATTTTAAAAGGAGTTGTCTTTGATAGTTATCAATATAATTTTAAAAGGTCTTCTTATAATTGAGGATGCTGGATAATGATCTAGTGTGAGAATTTTCCAGTTATGTTTAGCTTGCTGTCATTTATCTGGTTGAGATTTATAAGATAAGTTTTACCTTATTAAGTGACTGAAAGTAATATAAATGTTAGCTGATTAAAGGTAGCATATATAGGATTGATTAGTCTATATGTTTTGCTTGCCTGCCATATTAATTATCAAGAGACTAAAACTTACAATTCCGATTTGTTTTTCAAGAGTTATAGATTTAAATGCATGAGAGTGAGAGCAATACTGACACACCTGACTCAACCATTCCAGACTTCATTTTGATCATCTTCCCCATCAAATTTTGAGCTCCGGCATTCATTTATCATTCTACCTGCTAAATCATTTATATGTGTAGCCTTATATGTGTTCATCAACTTGGATTTTCTACTGTAAGCTCAGCTATTTCTTATATGTATATGTGTGCTTTATCTCTGTCATAGTTCTTCTGTATTTATGCTTCTATACTGATCAAGCTACATAATTGTTGTTGTGAACTTGTTATTCTAGTCTTGTTATGAAAATATTCACAAAGTGCTTCTCTTTTTGTATAGGTACACTTGTTGTTATTGAAACTATTACGGTACAAGTTCCGAGCAGAATATTAAGCAGAATATTCATTATTCATTACGGTTTCCGGCTGAGTGTTCTTCCCACACCCGGTAAGCTTTCTCCTCTCCATTTTTCTCGTTTGGTTTTTGTTTGCATTGTACTTGGGGATTGGAGTGTTTTATTATTATTTTTAATGTTAATTAATTAGTAAAGCCTTAGTTTCCCGTTTGAGATGCAATACTAATGAGCACACGTGTACGTGCTTAAGGTACCGCTCATTGTATTGGATCTTGAATTGTCCAAAGTTGGACAGTTTGGGAAAAAACGTTTTCTTCATTCAGTTAAAATAGTTATTCATTGATTCTCATGTTATATACTTGATGAAAGTTCGGATTGATACATTTCCTTTCGTTCTCCGGGTGCATACTTTATCGTGGTGGATGTCATCGCATTCATGTCGTGTACGTCGGAGACCGAAGGGAAATGCTACCGAAATTTCATCGAGTATGAGCATGAGAGTTAAGGACTAACTGTTAACCGAATGTTGAAAAATTTTCTTCTTGAATGGGATTTGGCCATACCCTGTCATAAGAAGTAGTTGATGAAGATCTTGGACTAAGTACGAAGTTATTGGTTTTAGTCATGGATCGCGGTTGGATGAATGCTAGACGGACAAGTGATGAGTATGAGAACGGAGTGGAAGATTTTCTACAATTTACAAAAACAAATGCTCCTGATAGTGATAACGGAATGTTTTATTGTCCTTGTGTTAACTGTTTGAATGAGAGACGACTAGAAACTGAGGAGATATGGGAGCATCTTATTTGTGAGGGGATTTGCAAGAGTTATACAATATGGATATGTCATGGTGAATCGTTAGACAGGTCGGGGGTGTCTCATAGAGAGGAAGTTGATGGCATGGATATGGACGATGGACTAGAGGACATGATCCGTGATGTTGGGTAGGAGTCTTTTCGGCGAGCACATGTGTATGATACTTTGTGCAGTGATGCGGAAGTGGCTTTGTATCCGGGGTGCACTAATTTCACAGGCTTGTCAGCGGTGTTAAGATTGTTCAATGTGAAGGCAAGAAATGGGTGGAGCGATAAAAGCTTTACCGAATTGCTTGAGTTGTTGAAAGACATGCTTCCAAAAGGTAACACATTACGTACCGTCCCGAAACTATGAGGCGAAGAAGATATTGTGTCCGATGGGTATGGAGTATAAGAAAATACACGCTTGCCCCAATGATTACATATTTTATAGGAAAGAGTTTGAAGAGATGCACGAGTGTTCTAGGTGTGAGGTGTCACGCTACAAAGTGAAGGATGATGATTCTAGTTGTGATGCCGTCACCAAGGGTCCTCCTATGAAGGTGTTATAGTATCTTTCAATAATTCCACGGTTCAAGTGTTTGTTTGCTAATGAAAAGGATGCAAAGAATATTAGATGGCATGCAGATGAGAGAAAATGTGAGGGACAGCTTCGTCATCCGGCTGATTCTTTACAATGGAAGAGAATTGATAGTTTGTTTCCGGAGTTTGGCAATGAGCCCAGAAACCTCAGGCTTGGACTTGCTACCGATGGAATGAATCCAAATGTAAACTTAAGTAGTATTCATAGTTCATGGCCTGTTCTCCTGGCAATTTACAACCTGTCTCCTTGGTTGTGCATGAAGCGTAAATACATTATGTTAAGTATGATGATTCCGGGTCCATAACAGCCAGGAAATGATATTGATGTTTATCTGAGTCCCTTGATTGAAAACTTGAGAATGTTGTGGGATGATGGCGTTGATGTGATCGACGGGTATTGCAGTGAGACTTTCAGATTGCGTACCATGTTATTTTGCACCATCAATGACTTTCCAGCATAAGGGAACCTGTGCGGGTATAGTGTTAAAGGGCATAAAGCATGTCCAATATGTGAAGAAGGCACATGTCACCATCAACTGCAACATGGAAGGAATACAGTTTACCTTGGGCATCAGAGATTTCTCCAGCGTAATCATCCTTATCATAGATTGAGGAAAGCTTTCAATGGACTTCCGGAGAATGAAATTGCTCCGGTGGCCTTGACTGGAGACCAAGTTTATGAACGGGTGAAGAACACTAATGTTATCTATGGGAAGACCCAGAAGAAGGCTGCTGAGAAGAATATATCGAAGAAGAGGTCGATCTTCTTTGATCTTCCATACTGGTGCAAGCTTGATGTAAGACATTGTATTGATGTGATGCATGTGGAGAAGAATGTGTGTGACAGTTTAATCGGAATGCTTCTCAACATTCAAGGCAAGACAAAGGATGGTGTGAACGCTCGTCTAGATCTAGTTGCGATGGGTATACGAAAGCAGTTAGCTCCTCATAAAGTGGGGGATAAGAAGACTTATTTGCCCCCAACATGTCATACTTTATCAAAAAAAAGAGAAAAGAAGTTTCTGTGAATGTCTATGGGGAGTCAAAGTGCCACAGGGTTACTCTTCAGATATCAAGAGACTTATCTCAATGAAAGATCTCAAATTAGTTGGCTTAAAGTCTCATGATTGCCATGTCTTGATGCAACTACTACTACTGGTGGCCATTCGTGACATCTTGCCTAAAAAAGTCAGACATGCCATTACTAGGTTATGCTTATTGTTCAATGCTATATGTAGCAAGGTCATTGACACTAAAAAGTTGGATGACTTGGAAAATGAGGCAGCCATTATCTTGTGCTAATTGGAGATGTATTTTCCAACTTCATTTTTTGACATTATGGTTCATTTGATTGTTCATCTAGCGAGGGAGATTAGATTGTGTGACCCCGTTTATTTAAAATGGATGTACTCGGTTGAGAGATACATGAAGATCTTGAAAGGATATATGAAGAATCCACACCGTCCCGAAGCATATATTGTTGAAAGGTATGTTGCAGAAGAAACTATTGAGTTTTGTACAGACTACATGTCAGAATCGGAACCTGTAGGGCTTCCGAAGTCTCGTAATGAAGGAAGATATGATGGTAAGGGTACACGAGGTATCACTGTTAAGAGTATGGATCGGGAGGAAGTACTTCAAGCACATTTGTATATATTGAATAACACTGATGAGGTTGAACCATACTTATGTCAGCACAAAAGCATCATCAATGAAACTTACCCTATAATGAATGAAAATGGTGTTTGAACAAGCATAATAATACTTTCTTGAACTGGTTTAAAGAAAAAATTTTAAAGGATGGTACTGCTTCTGATACATTAAAATGACTAGCACAGGGGCCTAACTTTGATGTCATATGCTGGAGTGGGTACGATATCAATAAGTTTTCCTTTTATACAAAGTCCCGGGATGACAAAAGTACTTTGAAAAACAGTGGGGATATGGTCGTCGTTGAGTCCATGCATTTCTCTAGTTCGAAAGATAAAAACCCTATTATGGCATCCGTTTCATACTTTGGAATACTTGAAGAGATCTGCGAGGTTGATTACACGAAGTTTAGAGTGCCTATTTTTAAATGTCAGTGGGTCGACAGTAACAACGGTTTGTAAACCGATGAGCTAGGATTCAAATTGGTGGACCTTAATAAGGTAGGTAATAAAGAAAAGACTTTCATCATGGCATCCCAAGCAAAACAAGTGTTTTATATCCATGATCCTTCTAACAAAAGGTGGTTAGTGGTTCTCCATGGAAAAAACATGTATAATGGTGGTGAGGGAAATCAAGATTCAACTTTTGATATTTCTGATACTCCTTCTTTCTCAACACGGGTGCCTAATTTCAATGAGGAAAATGAAGTGGACGATGCACATGCTACTAGTAATGATCACCAAGAAGTGTTATGGGAGAACTTTACTACTTGACCACAGTGTAAGTTTAGTTTGAGTTATGTTTTAAGTCATATTATATGTTTACGTTGATATTTATAAGTTATGCTTACGTTGATCGACATTTATAAGTTATGTTTCATATTTATCCAGACATACTGAAAATTTTTTTTTGTCTAAACAGGTATACATGGCTGATCCTGAGGATATCCCTCCTTCATGCAACGGATCGGAGACCCCGTCTACGGGTAGAAAGGGTAGACGTGCCACACGAATGTGGAATTTGACTGCCAACCGTGGTTCAAATCAAAGGATAAGAATCAACTTTGATGCTAATCTCAATCCTATTGGGCCAGTGGCAGAGCAGTTTATCAGTTTTGTGGGGACCCTTGCTCGAAGCAAGCCTAGTATACTTATTGAGCGTTGGAAAGATGTACCGCAGGGCGTGAAGGATCAGATATGGGAGAGTATTCCGGTATCTATACTTTTACGTCCTGTGTTTGTATCTACTTTATTTTAATCTTATTAATATCATATAGTAATTCGTTGATTCTTTTGGTGTTAATGTAGCTCACCTTTGACCTGCCGGATACGACGGATATGAAGAAGCGTTTGATAAAGTATGCTGGTGAGCGTTGGAGGGCTTTTAAGGTGGACCTGGGTAGATATTATGTATTCAAGCCAAGCTGTGAAAAGAACCCACTTGAGGTGTACCCATTTCTTGACCAGGCGATGTGGGATCGCTTTGTTTAGAGCCGACATGATCACAACTTTTAGGTTAACTTATTTGAGTTGTCTCTAAATTTATGTAATTTCATTAATTTTATTAATGAACTTATGTAATTTAATTGTCTTCTATTTATAATTGAAGAAGAGGAAAAAGGGGCATGAAAACTAAAGCAAGAATGTCTACCTCCCATATATTGTCTCGTGGGGGATATAAAAAACTTGACCTGACAATGGTGGAAGAGGAAAAGAAAAGACTTTAGCAAGAAGCATCTCAGGCAGATCCTACAACTGATAATTGCCCAGAAGTTGTTGATCCACCTCCACCCCCACGCCATCGTAAATGGAAGAGGGGCCGACAAAGAAGTACGGGACAATATACATCTGAGGAGGCCTGCAAAGTAGCTGAGAAGATTGTAGGTATAGTTTGAATTGTAATTGTGATTTTAACAATGTTACCAAATTGTAGTGTGACCTAATATTTTATATGTTGTAGGATGCCTTGGACGAGCAGGCCACTCAAGGAACCTTTGTTCCTAGAGGACGCGAGGATATCTTAGCTGCTGCCATCGGTAAACCAGACCACCCGGGGCGTGTCATTGGTGTTGGATGGGGCGTTGGCATTCGCCAATACCTTGGTTCATTTTCACACCAACGCCACAGGGATGTTGATACAGATAGAGAACGGCGAAAACGGGAGATTGCAGATGAGCTTAGACAGGAGATGGCCCAGTAGTTTTCCCAGCAGCTGGCAATAATGGCTGCTATGTCCCAGCAAAACACAGGTTTCCAACCCTCTCTCCATATGAGCATTAAGGGCTCATGTGATCCTCCTCCTCATCCTGAAAATGATGATGATGATGATGATGATGACGACCCTGATAGGTGTGAGCTGTATGTTGATGATCATCATGATCGCCGTTTAGTGGCATTGGGGAGGGAACATAACTTAGGTAATACCATACACCACCGTTTATTACCAGATGATCAGGTGAGGGTCGTGGCTGAGATTATTCGAGATGCTGATGCTCGAGTCCCTGTGCCCACTGAGGAGGTTCAAACAGTGGGCCAGGCCACTGGTAACTTCATCCCCTGGCCAAGAAGACTGGTCAGGTTTCTTGTTGCATCTGAGGTATTCAATTAGTTGTGTTTTTCTATATTTATAATTGAAATTATTTATTATTGTTTAAAGATAATGATTTTTTTTAGGATGTTGGAAATGATATTCTGCCTAAAAGGTCGGATCCAGGAAGACCAGAGAAGTCTGCTCCTGCCAAGGTATTCATTTGACCATTCAATTAATTACGAATAAAATAACTTAACTGTGATTACTAATGTATATATTTGTTGTTTAGGGGATTGACAAAGGGGATCCTGGTGGTGTTTCTAAACGTCTGGCTATACAGGTTGTGAACATGGAGGCTGACGCAGCTTTGGTAAGGTTGGAACATGATGCCAGGCCAGGTGATGATCTGTATATCCCAAAGAAGGAAATTATGGAGATGGTGCTCGATCATGAAATGGCTAGTGCTGCACACATCTCATTATGGTGCACGTAAGTACATTTTATTTGTAAGTTAAGTAATTAAATTTTAAATACTATGATAATTAACATGTTTTATCAATATATTAGGTATCTGCATCGCATGTTAGTTGATCTGGGCAACCTCACCCTTTAAGGGTTCATTGACCCCATGCTCATTCAGGGTGATGTTCTCCTAACATCAGAAGATCCGATCACCACCATACGTGATATACTTGCCCGAGATGATCATCAGTTCTACCTTGCACCTTATCTCAATAAGTAAGTACCAGTTATTTAATTATAACGTACTATATATAACTTAGTTACTAATTGTTCCGCAAATGCAGTAAACATTGGCAATTGTTGATCTTGTTCCCTCGGTTGAATGTCGTGGTCTTCTTCTACTCGATGGGAAATAAGCCGGCGAAGCAACTGAAGATCAACATGGAAACGTAAGCATTAAAATAATTTATAATCAGTAATGAAGTTGTTTTAATCATCTGAAATCTATAAGATATTCTTTAATTAATGTTTATATTCTTATGATAGTTCTATTGATGCAATCCACATGCTGCATAGTGAAAGGCGTCAGGATATTAGATGGATTATTCCTAACATAAGATATTTATTACAAATGCTTCAAGCGCAGTGGGTACAATTATTGATTTCTATTTAATTCCTTATATTCTAATTGGGTTTCATTTGTACGTAGTCCCGTAGACAACGTGGATCATGGGAATGTTGATATTATGTGATTAAGTGGATGGTCGAAATTATCTCCTCCGGTATCACTGAAAGATGACAGGAGGTAAATGCTAATTGGTAACACAATTAGTTGTAACAGTTATAGACTCGTTATATTTTTATTTTAGTTTATTACTTAAAAGATATAATCTTATGTCCAATTAAACTTGCAGATATTCAACAATCCGACTCCACTCTCTGATGCCAACATCAATAACATAAGGATGCGTTGGGCAACTTTCTTTCTTGAAGTGTACCAACCATAGTTTGTATGTAGTTAGTTTATAAACGCATCATGTACAAGCTATAGTGTACTTTTGACTGATATATGTTTTGACATGAAATCTATAATATATCATATGTAGCTTTTTGGTTTCTAATTATCTTTGTTGTCTAAATGCAATTGAATATATTTTTTGTTTGTAATCTTTTAATTTAGTGTGTTTTGGTTATACAAAAGTGATTGGGTTGAGAATATTTAGATTCTGTATTGATCCGGATTACTGAAACAAGGGAAAGGACTGTCACTACTGTAAAGGGTTTTTTTTTTTAAAAAAAACTTTCACTTCGTTTTCTGAAAAAACCGATGTGATAAGCCAACATTTCACATTGATTTCTTAAAAAACTGATGTGGTAACCCCACTTTACACATCGGTTATTTTTAAAACTGATGTGAAATGTTGGTTTCCACATGGGTTTTTAAAATAACCGATGTGGAAAGTGGGGTTACCACATCGGTTTTTTCAGAAACCGATGTGAAAAGTGCTGAACAGGATTTATTGTCTTGCTGAAATAGAATTTTTGACATCGATTTTAAAACCGATGTGAAAATTGGCAATAAACTACATCGGCTGTTTTAACATCAGTTTGAAAACCGACGTGAAAAGCAAAAAAAAAAAACCAATGTGAAATCCCTTTTTTTGTACTAGTGCTTTTCATAGTCGGTCCGACTGTATTTGGCTTCTTAGAGCCACCCTTTTGATGTGTGGTTCCAGACCCTCCCCCTATTTTGTTTTACTTAGTTTACAGTTGTTATCTTTATGTTCTGTAACTCTGTTACTAATGACCATCCTGATCAGACCCTAGTTTCTATACTAAACTCTGAATCCCACTGGGATAGATTATAAATATATATGATGTTTACATTTCATGTTCTGAGTGTTCATCACTTACCTTTGTTTTAAAAGAAAAAAAAAATATCACCATTTTGAGAATACTCAATTATTAAGAAAATGTCATTTACAGGAAGCAACAAGCAATTTAATTACGTGAAAAAGTTTAATACAGTGGTGAAAAAGTTTTTTCTCAAATGGGATAGGGCCACACCTTTTAAGGAAAGTGATTCAGGGTCATAGTATCATGTTTAAAAATACGTGAATTTATCTGAAAATGCATAAGGATGAAATATTATCCCTCGAGCCATAGTTGGGTGTATGATAGGAACGAGTCTGGGAGACGTCTTCTGAAACAATCGTTTGTAGATGGAGTTGAGGAGTTTATATCGAAAGCTAAGCAACATTTTGATTATGTCGAAGATGGGGGGATTAGATGTTCGTGCACAAAGTGCAACTGTATGACGGTTTTATGTGATGATGACTTAAAGTTACACCTATGACGACGTGGGTTCAAGCCTAATTATTGGATATGGACTGATCATGGTTTCAAGTCGGTGGTGACGATCTTGACATGGGTGCATCAGGCAGTGGCTTACACGACGACTATGTCGAACAACTCCAGTCAATGCATATGATGGTGGATGATTGTCTTGGGCAACATGGGAATTTGAGGAGAATGAGTTTGATGACATGGAAGAGCCTCCTAATGAATCGACTTTCTACAATTTATTGTTAGAGACAAATAAACCATTGTTTGTAGGGGCGTCAGATTCAAAATTATCAATTTGAGTTAGGCTTCTAGCTTGCAAGTCCAATTGGAATGTCCCCGAGAAACGTTTGGATTTTTTTTGTAAAATGCTTCAAGATGTGACATCATTCAAAGAGTTATTGCCAAAAAGTTATTATGACGTGAAGCGGTTGGTGTCAAAACTGGGGTTGGGGGCTAAGATGATTGATTGTTGCCTGAATGGGTGCATGCTATATTATGATAGTGATTCGAACACAAATGACTGCACGCTGGAAGAATGTAAATTTTGTCAGATACCTAGGTACCGCGTTCAAAGCAGTGATCGTAGTAAAAACAAACCAGTTCCTGCGAAGGCAAAGTTCTATTTGCCAATAATTCCAAGGTTCCAGAGATTGTTTGCATCAACGCAAACTACGGGACAAATGAAGTGGCATTATGAAAATAGAAGAAGTCCTGGTGTTATACGCCACCCTTCTGATGGTGAAGCCTGGAAGCACTTCAATCGGGTACACACTGAATTTGCATTAGATCCTCGCAATGTACGACTTGGGATGTGCTCAGATGGTTTTACCCCGTACATTCAGGTGTCAGTCTCGCCATATTCATATTGGCCAGTGATTGTTACACTATACAATCTTCCTCCCGAGATGTGCATGTCAAAACCGTATATGTTTCTTATTTGTCTCATTCCGAGACCATCTAATCTGAGGGCTGGGACCGATATATGTATATTTGCAGTCTCTGATCGATGATCTGAAGAAGTTGTAGGATGGTGTGTTGACATATGATGTTTCAAAGAAGCGAAACTTTATGATGAGGGCGACACTGATGTGGGCTATCAATGATTTTCCTGCATATGAACTGCTCTCTAGTTGGGGGACCCACAGTAAATTGACATGCCCGTATTGCATGGAACATGGATATCGAACGCTTCAGTCAGAGGTCTATTCATAAAGGCTCCACCAGCTGCAGAGTCAAGTGACACCTTCGAAGGGTAATCCAATCCTTTGTAGAAGGTATGCACTAACAACCACCTCTCGAGTCCATGATGTGGAAGAAGCCAGTGATCTGAGTTCGTAGGTAGGCAATCTTGGATGGAGGGAAGAATTTTTCCAGGAATGCCTACTCCAGTTGGTCCCAAGTTGACAACGTATTAGCGGGCACTTGCTTCAACCAAGCTTTTGCCTTTCCAGTCAGAGAGGAGGGGAATAACCTCAAGCGAATAGCATCAATCGGGGCACCATGAATTCTTATTGCATCGGTGAACTCCAAGAATGTCTCTACATGATCGGTCGGGTCCTCCGAGGGTAATCCTCCAAATTGATGTTGCCTAATCATGCCAATTAACATAGGTGGTATAGTGTAGTTCTCCGCCTTAATTTCTGGCCTAGCAATCCTAGTTCGCAAACCCCTAGCATTTGGGGCTGCATAGTCCTTCAGTGGTTTGGTATCCAGTAGATTCGCCATGAGTGGAATGGGAATCAACCTCTCTCTCTCTCCTTGTCTTTGTAGTCTTCCACGTCTACGAAAGGTCCTTTCGATCTCGGGGTAAACTTCAACAAGATTTCCAAGACTTTGGGATCTTCGCATAAGAGAGAAAAATTCCTACAAAGAGAGAGGTAGATACACTAGAAAAAGAAAAAAAAGAAAGAATTAAATAAAAAAAATGTCCAGAAAAATCAATTTAAAAATTAAATTGAAAATCAAGAAAACACAGTCCCCGGCAACGGCGTCAAAAACTTGATGGGGTCCTCGAATCCGCAAGTGCACGGGTTCATCGTCAAGTAATAAAAAAAAGATCGATCCCACAGAGACCGTGATCTCAAATAACAATTAATTACTAAATCAATTAAATTGGACTATAAAAGATAAAGATTTGGAAAAGATTTGATTTTTGAATCAAGTAGCAAATCAAATTTGAAGTTGCAATTAAAACAAAATCAAGAACAAAATAGGAAAGTAGATCAAATCTGAGATTTCAAAATATCAAAAGGGATTCCCCGGGAATTGGGTTACCAACAAGACTGTTCATGTTACTAAATTGACTACCCCTCTTGTTAATTATCGAAATTTGCTTTGAAGGCGAATTTATCATAAATAAGTTAATGTTCCCTCTCGGGATACAAGAACCGTTCCCAATTAAACCAACCCCTACTCTCGTGGTAATTGAATTTAAATCGAACCCTTTAAGCTTTGTGACAATTCGTGAACCCTCGAAGGACCTCTTCTAATCTCGTGATTTAAGACCTAAGTTCAATCCCTATAGATCCAATACCTAAGTTCACCGCTAGGTTCCTCCTTAGAGTATCTACGACAAGCAAATAAGTGGCCACCGAATTTACGAGTAATTAAAGCAATAGGAATCAAATCGAAAGCAAAATTGAAATTAACAAGAAACCAAACGTCAATTCATCACCATAAACAAATCTTGGGCATAGCCCCAATTCCTAGAAATAAGAAGACTACTCAAGCATTGCCATATTCATAGCAAGCTTGATTAACAAAAGCATAAAAAAAACCTAAGAGAAGAGAAGAAATTGGAGAAGAAGAGAAATCCAAGTTTTTGCCTAAGGTAGCAGCCCAAAAGTGATCCTATTTTCGAGCCACTAGGTCCTATTTATAAGGTAGGGTAACTTGCATCCCAAGCAATTACAAAATAGATCAAATCAGCTTTTAAAATTCCAGATATTGCATGTCACGGCCGTGATGCCTGTTACAGCCAGACCGTGATGGATTTTGACTTGGAAAACTTGGCACTGATGGCCTGTCACGACTGTGATGTCCATCACGGCCTGGCCGTGACAGGTTCTGACTTTTCCATTCTTTCTTTTCATCTCTACTCTATCATGGTCGTGATGGCCATCACGGCTAGGCCGTGATCAGTTCTGTTTGTCTCATCTTCTTGCTTTTCAAGCTCCATCTTCATGCAAGCTCCATCATGGTTGATCTTGAACATTTTAATCTTCAATTCCTGCACACAAGCACCACAAAACCACCTTACCCGTTCCAAGGTAAAAACTAAGAAAGAATCAAATTAAATATGCCTAAACTATATGAAAATGCATGCAAAATGTCAAGGGAAAATGAGGTGAAATCACACTCATCACTCCTCATGTTTTGAACCCGCTTAGAGAAATCAGTCATTTCTTCAAAGATCTATGCTCTGCAACTTTAAGAGTGGATGGTCTGACGAAGATGGAAGAAAACATTCCAATAATTCTGTGTAAGATGGAGAGGGTATTTCCCCCAGGATTTTTTTGACTTAATGGAATATCTCCTTGTCCATCTTGCATATGAAGCGAGGCTTGGTGGACCTGTACATTATAGGTGGATGTATCCATTTGAAAGGTAATTTTATTTTATTTTGACATTTAAATAATTAGTGTCCCATGAATAATGCCTTGTCACTAATGTTTTTTATTACTTAGATTCATGGGAGACTCTAAACGATCAGTTAAAAAATGGCTAGGGTGGAAGGATCAATCTAAGCATCTTACTTTCACCGTGAGACAACCCATTTCTATTCCCACTATCTCAACAACTTCATGTTGGCCCCGAGAAATATTAGGAACGAGGTAGATGCTTATAGTGTAGGGTATCCTTATATGCTATCCATATTTAATCTTCCTGGCCATCATGCCGGCAAAGAGCTTACTTACTGGTTAAGTGATGAGGAGTATGCATCGGCCCATGTGCATGTCTTGATAAATTACAGAGAGGTGAAACCATATCATGAGTAAGTATCAACGACCCATATTTGAATTAATGTATCACATGTTATATTAATTTCTCATTTAACACATAGTACACATTTTATTTGTCAGTGTGTTACTACAAATTAATGAATTAAGTGAATAAGATGCTTCTGCTCGTACACAAGCAGTTTTTCCTGAATGGTTCAAGCAACAAGTAAGTGTCATATAACTTAGCAAACAATATATTAAGCTTAATTGCTTCTTGAAAAAGTAATAATTTAATATGGTGCAGGTACTGGTGATTTTTATGGGGTCATAAAACACATATACGAGTTACAATACAATACTACTACTTATCCTGAAAAAGTAGTCTTATTTTATTGTAACTGGCTTGATCCATCGAGGATAGGCACAAAGGTGGATCCCAAGGATGGAAGTGTGGACATTCTCATGGATAGAAGATATCAACAGTTTGATCCGTTTATAGTTGCTCAAAATGCAATACAAGTTTATTATGTCCCTTATCCAGCAATGCGAACGGACAAACGAGGTTGGTGTGTTGCTGTCACTACCAAGCCTAGGGGTTGCATAGAAATCAATGATACAGAGGATGAGATGCCCTTCCAGGCGGATGAATCGTCACATGTCAATGAAGTAATTGAGGTCTAGCGTATTACTGGCATGTTGGGATCTACAAATGAAGGGGAAGAAGCGGTCATTGGTAATCAGTCATCGATGCATGCATCATCAGAGGAAGAAATCCAAAGTAATGACTCAATGCAAGAAGAAGAAGAGTCAGACTTACAATCAGATGACGATACCAAGTCTGAATAGGAATTTTACTGTTAAGTTATTTTTTTTGTATTTTAAATATTTTCTTTTGCAATTAAATGTAAGACTCGACAAATATTGTTGTATTTTAAATATGTGCTTAGTTTAGGCTGTTAGATGTCGATTGATTTATTGTTTTTACATTGATTTATAATTGTGCTATAAAAATAGATATGTCAGCATCAGGAGGACAGCCGCCCAGCCCCCCACCGCCTAGCGGTGATAAGGGGAATGGGAAGGCTATGCGGGGATGATACACCATCAAGTCCCTGGTGCTTGCTCGCAACCCTGGAGTTCCTTCAGCACCCACCGCACCCACCCGCATCCCTACTGCACCCACCCTATCGACACCTACAGGAGCCTCCCCCACCCATTCTACACCCTCCCCCACCCATTCTACACCCTCACCGACCCATACTACACCATCCCCTACCCATACTACAATACCCCCGACCCACACTACCCCATCCTCCACCCATGTCCAGACCTCCACTCGCTTTGCGCCACGACGCGCACTTGCCGACTACTCGCCGCCCTCTACTGGACACACACCACACCCACACCCAGCACCACTATCATCATCGGTTGCGCCGGCCACACAGCTAGCAGGATTATCATTTATGCTGACTCCTGGGATGATCCCATAGCCGGACACGGCCATTCCATCCTCATCATTTGCGCCTGCATACGTTCATGACACGGCCATTCCATCATCATTGTCTGTGCAGCAGTCGGCCGTGACAGAGGACCTGCCTGAGTGGGCCAGGGTTCCCGTACTTGAGGATCGACCATGGATCCGACCTATTTCTGGATCGTAGGTTTTATTTAATTTAATGTTTTTTAAAAATAATTACTATTCAATAAGTATATATTTGGTGGTTATCATATTGTTGAATTAATAAAATTATAAAATTTTCAACTTCATTCCATCGAAAGTGGGATCGAAGCACGTTACCTACGCCATCAATGCACAGTATCGTCGCTTCTAGCCATCATGGGTGGTGATCCCCGGGGACGATCATGATCGTATCTTCAGACGATTTGGGGTAAGTTGTTGTTTATTATTTCATATGATTTTCCCTTATTTTTCATGCATTTAATCTATATTTTTGTATAATATTATTAATATTTTTTCTTTGTTAACAGGAGCTTGTGAGCTAGTTACGGGAGCATGCCTCGGAGATACGTGCTATCTTTGACGATCGAGCATTTGCTCGACCGAGGGACATGTTCCGGGAGCATAGGGAGACCCGGATATGTCTGGATTACATCGGGCCCAACATCGGGCCCATCGTGTGCATCTTTGGGACACTCCAAGCCAAGTGAAGTGTCGGCAGTGAAGAGAAATCGGGCTTAGAGAAGGGTGGGAGCATGCACACTAGAGGTTATATTAGCCACATGCAGCATGCCATTTACATGGTATGCATATATAAATAATTTTATTTATATACTGTATATTTTTATTAAAAATTTATTTTATAACTAATTGATTTTATTTGTGTGTCGGTTGCAGGCAGGAAAGCTTGCTTGGTCTGTTAATGTCCCTACGGTCTTTGAGCCGACACAATCGCTCGGACACCGACGAGTTTGTTGATGAGAGGTCGAGGCAAACAGTGGTGAGCTAAATTGTTTTTTATATTTAAAGTATAGGTAATTATTATATACATATAGTTTAATAAATATTGATTGTAATGTATTGATCGCAGACGGAGTACAATGCCAGGTTTAGTCAGGTAGCATCTGAGGCTGCCTCCTGCTCTGGTGCCTCGGATCCTTCTCAGCTGGACCTCGCCGAGGTTGAGCGACTACAGACCCAGGTCTGGATGGATGTGGCTGGCGTGAAGAAGAAGGGGCGGATTTACAGTACTGCAACCTTAGCCAAGTCGATCCGTCGGGGGTCGACGCCGAGCTTGATCATTCGGGAGCCTACATCCTCCGGCTCACAGTACACGGAGGAGTTGCAGTGACTGAGACAGGAGGTGCAGCAGCGGAGGGAGGCGAACAAGCGCATGATGAAACAGATGGAGACATTCTCTACGATCATGACCGATGTGCTCGATTTCCTCCCACCAGAGAGGCGCAGCGCTCTACAGGGGGTCCTCCATGCCACCCAGCCTTCCACTACTTTTACCGATCCACCACCGCAGTCGCATGATGTCGGTCTGTCTTCTGAGCCGCAGCCTGATAGTCTTGTGACGCCGGTAGACTCCCTCCGCCAGGACGACGATGACGGATATTATGGTGATGGGTATTAGGATAGTTATAGATCTAGTAGAGTTTTGTAGCTAGACATATATTTTATTTATGGATTATATGTTGAGTTTGTTTTTATTTTAAATTAATTTTAATTTAATTGATTTTTAAATTTTATTTGTAATTTCAATTTTGTTTTTTAATTAATAATATAATAATAATAATTAAAATAAAATATAATAATAATAAAAATAAAAATAATAGTAATTAACAAATAAAATATAATAATGATAATTAATATTCAAAATATAAATTTTAATAAAAAATTTAATATTAATTATTAATATAAAACAAAATTAAAAAAAATCAATTTAAAATTGTTTCCGCGGACAATTCTGTCGGTAACAGTAGTTTAGATTTTCCAACGGAATCGTCGGTTGGTAACTTCCACTGACAGTTACCAACGGACAATTCCATCGGTAATTAGGGGCTCCGTGTGACGTGTTTTCCTACGGACAAGGCCGTCGGAAATTTCCGACGGACGACCCAGATCCTTCAGAAAGCCTTTCCTACGCGCCTATTACCGACGGAATTGGGTCCGTTGGTAATGCTGTTTTCCGACGGCTTTTTTTCCTTTCCGACGATTTTTGTCCATTAGTAATTCCCCCTTTTTTTTGTAGTGATATTGGATACCTAACCTTGCGTCTGGTGGAGCTTAATCAGTTTCCTTGTATTGTATGTCTTTGCCTCTAAAATGTTTCTGCTTGGGATCACCAGAAATAAGCATTTGCATACTCCAATGTTTGCAGCTATGTAATACCTTCATCAATATTTTGGTGCAATAATAATAATTCCAATTAATATTGCTGTTTGTAAATATTGGAAACTCTTCTAGATATATATGACAGAGTTATCATTGAATAAAATCAAATTGTGCATATAAATACCTCTGATCCATATTATAAGAGACAAAACCCTAAGGGCCCGTTTGGTGGTCAGGATAAGAGAGACATGATAGGATAAGCTATCATATCCTGTCTGAAATTGTTGTTTGGTGAGCCAGCAGGATAGGATAAGGCAATCCTGTCACTTATCGTATCCTGTCCATCTAGTTAAAATTCTTTCCTGAGGAGAGGGTTGGGTTAGCACTCAACAGGATAGGATAAGGTATTTTTTCTGGTAACAAGTAGGGTAGGGTGATTTAAAGTATAATAAAATATAAAAATATATAATATATAATATATAAAATAATTAAAGTATAATAAAATAATAATTTAAAGTATAATAAAATTTAACATGATTACAAAAAAAGTATAATAAAATATAAAATATTTAAAATAATAAAAATATCAATAATTAATTTTAAAATTTATTTATTTTTATCACAATGCTAATTTTATTATTTTATATTATTTTTAAAAACTGTAAAATATAAAAAATTATTCTAATAATTTAACTATATGTAAATTAAAAACAAAAAATGATTATTTAAAAATATAAAAAATTAATTTTAGTTAGACAATATTTAAAAAATTTAAAACATTATATGTAATTTTATCACAAGGATAATTTTGTCTATTTATATAAATTTAAATAATGAAAATTATAAAAAAAAAAAAACTAAATCTAATAAAAGATGAAAACATTTAGAATAAAAACGAAAAAATTTTAAAATTCATACTTAAATTATAATGCTGTCCAGTTGGTTATCTGGTGGACACCAAACGTCGGATAGGATAACAGCTTATCCTGTTCATATCCTATCATATTCATATCATGTTCTCTTATCCTATCCGCCCTTATCCTATCCTGACCACCAAACGAGCCCTAGCGTCCGTTTGATGGCTAGGATAAGAGAGACAGGATATGATAAGCTATCATATCCTGTCTGAAACTGTTATTTGGTGAGCCAGCAGGATAGGATAAGGTAATCCTGTCACTTATCCTATCCTGTCCATCTAGTTAAAATTCTATCCTGAGTGGAGGGTTGGGTTAGCACTCAACAGGATAAGATAAGGTATTTTTTCTGGTAACAAGTAGGATATAGTGATTTAAAGTATAATAAAATATAAAAATATATAATATATAAAATATAAAATAGTTAAAGTATAATAAAATAATAATTTAAAGTATAATAAAATTTAACATGATTATAAAAAAGTATAATAAAATATAAAATATTTAAAATAATAAAAATATTAATAATTAATTTTAAATTTTTTTTATCACAATGCTAATTTTATTATTTTATATTATTTTTAGAAACTGTAAAATATAAAAAATTATTCTAATAATTTAACTATATGTAAATTAAAAACAAAAAATGAATATTTAAAAATATAAAAAATTAATTTTAGTTAGACAATATTTACAAAATTTAAAACATTATATGTAATTTTATCATAAAGATAATTTTGTCTTTTTATATAAATTTAAATAATGAAAATTATAAAAAAAACTAAATCTAATAAAAGATGAAAACATTTAGAATAAAAACGAAAAATTTTAAAATTCATAATTAAATTATAATGTTGTTCAGTTGGTTATCTGGTGGACAACAAATATCGGATATGATAACAGCTTATCTTGTTCATATCTTATCTTACTCCTATTATGTTTTCTTATCCTACCTGACCTTATCTTATTCTAACCACCAAACAAGTCATAAGAATACCGAGTCTTTGACATCTTTCCATATTGACTATGGAGAGGGGGATGTGTCGCGGAGCTAGGAGTCTATGACCAAGGGTCAGTCGTTGCTCCTCTCTAGGGGTGTAATCGGGTCGGGTTGGTTCGGATTTGAGGGGTTTAATCATCCGAACCGATCAAATTTGATCGGTTCGGATCGGTTCGGATTTCGCAAATTTGCAACTACGGATCCGAACCGAACCGATCACAATCGGGTTGGTTCGGTTCGGATCATCGGGTTACCCTTTTTTTTTTTTAAATTTACACTTAAATATTAATAAAAAATTAGAAAAATAAAATAAAAAATATATATTTAATTATTAATTATATTTAATTTATATATAATAATATATTAATATTATATAAAATCATTTTAAAATAAATATTTTAAAGGGTTCGGGTCGGTTCGGATCGGATCGGATCGGATCAGAATTTTCGGATCCGAGACCCGAACCGATCTGGTTCGGATCGGCGTTTTGAAATCCGATCCGATGATCCGAACCAATCCACCAAAACCGGTTCGGATCGGTTCGGATCCGCCGGGTTCGCGGATCGGATCGGATCCGCTTACACCCCTACTCCTCTCACAATCAAGTCCCCTCCTTTCTCTATAAATAATTTTTTAATATATAAAACATCAACAAACAAATCAGATTCCTTGAATTACAAGACACTGTGAAAAGTACACATGCTTATTCGTATTCCGCGAAGCATCCACATTTATTTTGTCAAGGTTTTGCCATCCCCGTCTCACAAGTCACAAGGTCATTATCCTGAACACACAATTACCCATGAGGAAAAGCTAGTTTTGATTAGAGGTGGCTAACCCGTCTTTTTTGATGGTGGATGTTATACTTTTCAACCCATAAACTCTTTCTGATCTGCCTCGTCTGATCTATCAAAAATATGGGGTGGGGGCGGGTTGACTTGTCATGTCAAGTTTCATTTTTTTAATTTCTTTTTTTATTTTTTGATATTAATTTAAATATTTTGTTTTTTTATAAGAAAAAGAAATTTATTAAAATGAGTAACATAACCATACAATGTTTTTTTTATCTACATTATTATTATGTTTATGATGTTTAAAATTTGTAACAATACTCAAATATTATTAACAGAATTCAAATAAATAATAAACAATAATTTTTTTACAATATTGTAATAGTAAAATCGTATAAAAAGAAATTAATCACACAAACGGGATGAAGGGTGGTTTTAAAGTGGGAACATGATTAATTTAAACATGTTTTAGGGACTTAAATAAATTTTTTTTTATTTTTGACGGGCCAAACCATCAACCGTCGTTAAACGGGGCGGGGGTGGTTTTCAACCCGCTTTTAACATTCAACCCGCTCGCCCCGCCCTGTTTTATACGGGTTGGCGGCGGGGCGGGTTGATCCGTTTTGCCATCCCTAGTTTTGATAGCTTTGAAGATTTTCACCTTTGGTACGATATATTTATTATCAGCTCGCCACACACATTCAGTGTGTGTTTGGATATATAACGTTTGATAAACTACTAGAAATATTCTGATTTTCCTGCAAATTTTGTTCAAAAATTCGCAGGAAACAGATTTAATGCGGATTTTCCTACGGATTTCTATCGCCAGGTAATACCTTAGTAGGTAATTTTTTCCTGTGAATTTCAAAATCCCTAGGAAATTTCCTGCAGATTTTCTTGCGAAAAAATTAAATCCGCAGAAAATATATGTCAAAATTTCCTGCAAAATTAAGTCTATGGGAAAAAACCTTATTTCTGTAAAAATGTTGCAAAATTCGCAAGAAAATCCGCAAGTAATCCTTGAATTTCTAGTAGTGATAAAAGTGTTTTTGAATGTAATTGATTTTGTAAAATTGATTTAGTTAGAATTGAGTTTGAAGTGAGGTGATTTATGTTTGGATGTTTTTATTTTGAAACCAGGTTAAATGTAAAACTTAGTGTAAATTTTTTAACTCAACTCAAAAGCTACTTTTTGTAGCTTCTAGTCATAATCGCTTCTTGAGGCAAAACCAATTTTACCTGACAGTAGGCAAACATCTCATTTTTTTTTTTTACTAAAATCACGTTTTACAGAGGCAATCAATTCTGTAGGTTTTTAACATGAAACCAAACACACACTGAGATGTAATTTCCCAAGATATAGGTTTTGAACCTGCTGAGTGGTTGAACAAGGTTAACTAGATTTTCAAATCGCTAAAGAGGGCCACTAAATTAAGGTGGTTTCTAGGGTGGAACGGACACTTAAGTGGTCCACTAGTAAACCATTTTTTAACCCTTAAATATAATAATAAAATAATGGGATGGTTAAGATTGAATAAAATTAAAATTTGGTAATTGTGTATCAGGTAACCAGAAATATTGAAGTGACAAATTTGCCCTTCCTCCCTTCACCCTCATCCCCTGTCTTGAAATATCTACCAGGAAGAAACCCAGGAGCTAATCCAATCTCCGTCACCGATCACCAGGTCGTCTGACGACACCGCCACGATCTCTTCCAACTCAAGCCCAAGGGTCGTCGTAAGGCCCACCACAATGCGACGGCGCGTGGCCGACAACATTGATGCAGTCGATAAACAACTCCGAGCTTCGATTTCTCCGAAGTCAAATAGGACGATGGGACCAACTCCTCGGCTCTCATCGACCGGTACACCACCACCACCATCGTACCATCTCCACCACCATCAGTCATGCGCACCATTTCTCCACCTCCCCTCACCCCCATCCCACCGAAACGTATAAACGACACCATCAAGACAAAAACGGCACCATCCGCATCGATCTATGCCGCGGTGGCGTTGAATATTGGGTAGGGGTTGCGAATGGACATGCCCTCCGTGAAATGGAGCAATCTTTTCCAGATGGGGGTGATTGTGAGTGGTAGGTGTGATTGTGATTGTGAGTCTTTGAGCTCCAGCTACCAGGTGCAATAAATTATTTTGGCAAATGTGTAATCGATGCGTATAATGTAATTGAATCTATTCATTTCGACATATAATGTAATCGATTCATTTAATGTATTTGAAGCTGAATCGATACAAAAATCAATTGTATTTTTATTGTGCATGGTAACACTGTCTTTGCACCGTTGTCACATTCAATATTAGATATATGTGAGTGAAAGGGATAAGGATGACTTTTCAAAGGCAAAAAAATAAAAATGGTCCATGAGTGGATCACCTATTTGCTCATCCACCCTAGATAGCACCCTAAATTAATACCTTTGAAATTTTTCCATATGGACTATACATGGAGAAAGTGGTGTACAAGGACTTAGAGGAGGGGGTTTTATTGTGAGAAGGGCAGCGATTGACCTCGCGTCATACCTTCGCCACACATATGGTAGAAACAGAAATGGAGAAAATTATTTGGTTTTATTTTCAGTTTCTTGTTTAAATAAAAAATTATAAAACAATCATATTGTTTTATTTTATTTTCCATTTTTAAATATTTATACAGGAAATAGTAAAAAGCAGAAAAAATCGTATTCAATATTTTTCTATACATATTTTTTAAAATATGCAACGAAATAAAAATAATATGTCAGTTTTGTAATTATTTCTTAAAACAAAAAACAAAAATTGAAAACTAGAAACAAATTAAAGCAAACAGATCTAAGTACTATTTTGTGATCGAACAATTCAGATTCTTTGTTCGATACTTCAATTACAAGACTTTGACTCATCTCGTCAATTTGATTGTGTAGTAAGCCTCAAACCTAACCCAACGGTCCCGACTTTAACCCGATTCGTCTCTCTCTTATACATTATTTCCTATGGCCCTAGAACTAATAGAGATCACCTGTCTTTAAATGGTATGTCACTTTCTGCTCTACCCAATTAGATTGTGAAATCTTATTTAAAAATATAAATTTATAATAAATAATAGATGAGTGCTACCAACACACTCTCCAACACTTTTTTTCCAACATACTCTTTTTTATTGGTTGAACTCATGTGAATATCACCATTATGGAAATGAGTCATACTAACTCATGTGGATCCTACTTGAATTTCGTAGGATCCACATGAATTTCTATCAATAGGAGAGAGTGAGTTGGAAAAAGTATTAGAGAGTGTGTTGCTAACACCTCTAAATAATATACATGATTAATTATTCAAGTAACACAATCTAAATGGGTGAGATACGACGTGACACACCATTTGAAGACAACTGATCTCCATCCCCCCATGCATACATCAATAACTCACCAAACACAAAGTCATACATGCTAACTTCTTCATTTGACAAGTTTTTTGTAGTGAAACTTGAAAGTTGGTTGTGCAGTATATATTATAGGCAAAATAGGTAGATCGATCATATACATTTATTTTATTTTTTATATTGGTCCTATAAGTTTTTTATTTTTTAAATTGGTCGTATAAGTTACATTCCGTTTCAACGTTAGTCATTTCCGTCAATTTCGACCTTACTCGTGGTCATGGTATCACTCATTTTATTGAATCTTGAATTGTCCAATTGGGACAGTTTGGGAAGAAACTTTTTGTCCACTAATATACTAATTACTCGTTGTTTCGTACATGTTAAATAGTTGATGAAAATTCGGTTCTATACACTTCCTTTTGTTCTCCGAGTCCATACTTGATTGTGGTATCTTACTACGGTCAAGTCGTGTACTTAGAGACTGATAGGAAATGCTGCCGAAATTTCGTCAGCTATAAGACATGAGAAGTAGTGAGTAACTAGTATAATACAGTGGTGATTTTTTTTTTTCTCAAATGGGATAGGGCCATACCTTTTAAAGAAAGGGAGTGATTCGGCATCATACAATCATGTTTACGATATTTTATCTGACTTAACAGAAGGATGAATTATTATCCCTCGAGCAGTAGTTGGGTGTATGATAGGAACGAGTCTAGAAGACGGTGTCTAAAACAATCATTTGTAGATGGAGTTGAGGAGTTTATATCCAAAGCTAAGCAACATTGTGATTATGTCAAAGAGGGGGGATTAGATGTCCGTGGATAAAGTGAAATCGTAAAAAGGTTTTGAGTGATGATAAAGTGAAGGTACACCTGTATCGCTGTGGTTTCAAGCCTAATTATTGGATATGGACTGATCATGGCAAAGAGTTGCCGAATATTGGTATAAAAGAAGTCGGTGGTAACGATCACGATATGGGTGCATCAGACAGTGGATTACACGACGACTATGTTGAACAACTCCAGTCAATGCAGTGGATGTTGGATGATTATCTCGGGCAACGTGAGATTTTTGAGGCGAATGACTCTGATGACATGGAAGAGCCTCCTAATGTGTCAGCGCAAAGATTCTACAATCTATTAATTTTATTGTATAATTTTATTATTTTTTTCCCTTGTTAACAGGACCTCGTGCGCTAGCGTCCGAAGCATACCTCGGAGATACGTGATATCTTTGAGGATAGAGCAGGTCATAGACTGAGGGACATGCTCCGGGAGCGTAGGCAGAGCCGCAAACGTCCAGATTACATCGGCCCCAACATCTGGGCCCAGCTTTATGTTCACTGGGACTCTCCAGTTTACAGGCTGACCTGTGAGCAGGCGAAGGGGAATCGAGCTTCCGAGAAGGGCGGGAGCCTACACACGGGTGGTTCGATTAACCACGTCCAGCATGCCATTAACATGGTATGCATATGTAAATAATTAAGTTTATAAACTTTATATTTTTATTATTAATTTATTCTATAATTAATTGATTTTTTTTGTGTCGTTTGCAGGTCGCATCTGAGGTTGCCTCTTGCTCCGGTGCCTAAGATCCTTCCCAGGTCGACCCTGCCGAGGAAGAGAGACTACAGACCCAGGTGTGGATTGATATGGCCAGCGGGAAGAAGAAGGGGCAGATTTACGATACTGGGAGCCTAGCTCGTACCTTCCGTCAGGTGATGCCGAGCATGACACATCGGGAGGCTGTATCCTTTAGCTCACAGGGCACAGAGGAGGTGCAGCAGTAGAGGGAGGCGAATGAGCGCATGAGGGAGCGGATGGAGGCACTCTCACAAGTGGTCGGGGCTGTGCTCGATGTGCTCCCACCTGAGAGGCGCACACCGCTGCAGGGGTCCTCCAGACCAGCCAGTCATCTACTACTACCGAGGCACCTGGGCAGCAGCAGGATGCTGGTGTGTCGTCTCAGCCGCAGCCCGATGGTCATGTTACGCTGGATCTCTCCCCCAACCAGGACGATGGTGATTATTATTTGTTATGATGGGGGTTATTAGGATAGTTATAGTTGTAGGGTTTTGTAGCTGTAGAGTTATTTTGTACGGATTTATTGTATGGATATTGTATTTGTTTTATGTTTTTATTTTATTTTATTTTAATTAAATTTTAAATTTTATTTGTATTTAAATTTAAATTTAAATTAATAATTAAAATAAAATAAAATGAATTTAAATAAAAGTAATAATTAATAACTAAAAAAATTAATTAAAATAAATGAAAAAATAACTAATCTTAATTTAAAAAAATTAAATTGAGATTACTGACGGAAATGTCCGTCGGTAATCATTAAAACCTTACCTACGGATATTTCTGTCGGTAAACTGGGCTCCCTCTTATCGACGGAAAAAACCATCGGTAAACTTACTGACAGCCTTTTCCTTCAGTGATGGGCCAACCCTTCAAGGGAGTTACCGACAGACATTTCCGTCGCAAACTACCGACGGATTATCCAATTCTGTCGGTAACCGTTTTCGACGAGCTTATTACCGACAGATTTGGGTCCATCGGAAATACGTCATTACCGACGGCTTTTAGGCATTTTCGACGGCTTTTGTCCGTCGATAATCAGCCTTTTTTGTAGTGGAAGATCACCCGATAATGTCCAAGCAACAAGGAAGTGGGAACTCTGGTTCACACTTCACACCCATAAAGGATGCATGTGTAACCTTACGTCCGGTGGAGTTTAAATAGTTTCCTTATTCTATTTTTTGTCTTCGCCTCTATTAAATGTGCTTGGATCTCACTCCCAAAAGTTAGCTCAAAGGATGAGGGCGCGCAACTTGACAATGTGGGACACGATTGCAATTTCAATAGCTTTGGAAATGTTTCTGCTTGGAATCACCGGAAATAAGCGTTGACATAAATTATATGCTTCATTGTATTCACATGCCAAGCACACACCGGATCACGTACAATCAGAATTAAATTGGAGCACTCCAAATGCATGTTGTAACACCCTAAACTGGGGTGTCACTTTGTTACCCATTGCGGAAAATAAAATAATTAAATTGCTTGTTGCTTCCTGTAAATGACATTTTCTTAATAATTGAGTATTCTCAAAATGGTGATATATTTTTTTCTTTTAAAACAAAGGTAAGTGATGAACACTCAGAACATGAAATGTAAACATCATATATATTTATAATCTATCCCAGTGGGATTCAGAGTTTAGTATAAAAACTAGGGTCTGATCAGGATGGCCATTAGTAACAGAGTTACAGAACATAAAGATAACGGCTGTAAACTAAGTAAATCAAAATAGGGGGAGGGTCTGGAACCACACAACAAAAGGGTGGCTCTAAGAAGCCAAATACAGTCAGACCGAGACAGACTAACCACGAAATATAGACCCCTAAGCTGGCCACTACTAACGTCTAAAGGAAGACTCGCCACGAACACTCCCACAAGAAGAGACCCCAGGTGATGGGTCCACGACGTCTCCGCCCTCATCAGGAGAGTCGGAATCATAAAAATCCGGATCGTCATCAAGCACGTACTCCGGCACCTCATCAAGATCATCGTCGTGATCCAAGACGTGGTACACGGGCTCATCCTCCAGGTACTCCTCGGGGTCCTCCTCGGGGTCCTCCTCAATCGGTGAAGCCAGCTCGACTCCAGGAAATGGTACCCCTAGAGGCGGGTGCTCATGTAGCTGTCCATTCATCTGTAGCACATGTAAGTAGTACCAAGCTGGTGGGAGAGCAATCCTCCTCGTCTCAACTGTCCGAACCCTGCGACATGGTTCGCCCTCAGTATTCTTCTCCAGCGTGGTTATCGGTCCATGATAGGTAGCCGATGTAGATCCGGGGTGAATCTGCCACGCCCCCGCATTCCCCGAATTCTGACGGTACCAATGGGACGTTCAAATCCATCTAAACTCATAGATATATAGCGATGCCGAAAAGCAAAGAGAAATAACAAGAAGATATGCAAGAGTGAGATACCAATATATGAATAGATTACAATAACCATATGCATGATACATGCATCACATCAACATATTAACATTTACTAAATATTAATAGATAAAACAACAAGTATCATATCAATGGGTGTCATACCCGTACAATCAATTTTTATAAAGATTATGCATGACACTTCAATATTCCGGCTCTATAAACTTAATCTCATGAGATCCCTTCATATTTCTAAGAGTTGATCAAACTCAAAGCCCCACTTGGGCATCACCGTCGTGACTAAAGTCCCTATTTGGACATCATCGTCGTGACTTATATAACAACCCCTGCTTGGGCATCACCGAAGTGACTAAAAGTCCCTGTTTGGACATCACCGAAGTGACTAATAGCCCCTGCTTGGGCATCACCGAAGTGACTAACTTTGTGAGGCATGTCTCGCCTTTAATGCATGAAGAAAAACATTCGTTCAAGATGTTTTCTTTGTGTTCAATCTCATTCATTGTCGAAGCTCAAAGCTAACCACCATTCATAATTTTCATCACTTGAAATTACTCAACATCAACACAAGACACGTAGTCCGAGTGCTCAATCACAACACCTTAGACCAATGCACCAGTCAAGACTTGTGGTAATAGAAAACAACATTCACCTTTAATAACGTTTATCACATCGTTATTAGGATACACGGTCCACAATAACGTGAATAGGACACACAGTCCACAACAACGTAATTAGGATACACAGTCTTCAACAACGTGACACGGATCAAAGATCTATGTGTAAATTACAAAACACTAGAATTCCGACGTCTCGTATATTAGATTCGATTTCACCTATTCTTACTTTTCGTTCAGTGAAAATCAAATACCAAAATAAAACCTCGGTAACCCATCCAAGTTATCGGAATATTTTCGAAAGTATTTCTTTACAGGAAATCTTTTCATTGGAAAATCATTTGTAAACTATTATAAGAAATCCATTTTCTCTTGAAATCCTTTTCTTAAAATCATCTATATTTAAGGTCAAATATTTTCCAAAGGCTTTTCCTTCCGTAAAAACACATATTTTCTAAATGATTTTCTCTTGTACAAAAACTTAGTTTATAAGAAAATAATTTGCTTTAACTTGAAATTATTTAACACAAGTTCCAAAGTTTTATCCTTCTGGAATAAATACAAGTAAGATCACTTCCTTTCCAAAACACATACTTTACTAAAGATCATTTTAAAATGAACACAGTTACTTTCAAAGTTTTCTTTGAAGCTTATTTAGGTTTTTAATCTTATGATTAGTTGAGCACAGACTAACGTTGGGCTTTTCAAACATCAATCAATATCATCATAATCTCAGTCAACAATATAGCAGTTAAGATAGTTCATAACATATATGATTCACAACACTTTCAATCAAGTAAGGATCAACTTCAAACAGTTATCACAACTGTTCAAGTATACAAATCATTCAAACTTTGATTCAATATAATAACAATATTCAAATAATTCGAGGAAACCTCATACACACATGCATATAGCTATTGAATATCCCTCAGGCTGTCCCCTCTTAACTTTTTTGAACGTAAAGGTACGTGATGCTTGAGGAAGTGTACTACGAATGTCATCGTCTACTCTACGACGAAAGTCTAGGTTTATGAACACTAAACCAAGAAGGTATAGGTTCGGCCATGGCATAAAATAGGGTTAAAGGTTTTCAAAAGAGAATACAACTCATGGATTAATGATCCTTAAGTGTTAGGAGTTCATAACCAAGGTTCACTTTACAAAGGTAGAACAAAATCCCACTTAATCCATGCTTAGGGTTTCGTCCGCTTTAGTATAAGTAGGCCAGAAATTTCCAACCCTTCTACGCTCTTTAGATTTAGTGTTAAAATATACCAAGAAGTCTAAATTCATGATTATATTGGAAAATGAAAACAAAACATCCTAGGTTCCCAACCATCATAGGATAAATAGGCTAGAAATCTTTAAACTTTCCAATCTCTTTATACTTAGCATCCAAATGTATTAAGGAGCTCAAGTCCATGATCATATTCGAAAATGAAAATAAAACATCCTAGGTTCACAACCATCATAGGATAAATAGGCTAGAAATCTTTAAACTTTCCAATCTCTTAGACTTAGCATCCAAATGTATTAAGGAGCTCAAGTCCATGAACCATGATCATATTGGAAAATTAAAACAAAACATCCTAGGTTCACAACCATCATAGGATAAATAGGTTAGAAATCTTTAACCTTTCCAATCTCTTAGACTTAGAATCCAAATGTATTAAGGAGTTCAAGTCCATGATCATATTGGAAAATGAAAACAAAACATCCTAGGTTCACAACCATCATAGGATAAATTGGCTAGAAATATTTAAACTTTCCAATCTCTTAGACTTAGCATCCAAATGTATTAAGGAGCTCAAGTGCATGATCATATTGGAAAATGAAAACAAAACATCCTAGGTCCACAACCTACTAGGTTCGGCCATCATGGGATCAACAAGCTAGGAATTTTCAACTTTCCAAGACTTTAGATTTAAGATCAAGAGGTATCTAGAAGCTCAAATACATGATCATCTTTCAAAAAGAGAGAAGGAGAAGCAAGTCTTGATGGCCAAGTTTTGGCTTATGCCTTGTTTGGTTGAAGAAGAGAGAGAAAAATGGGTTTTTAGCATATAATATGTTATAATTCAAAAAGTGTCATCATGACCACTTTTTAGAATGTGACTTAGGCCATCCATCTAGTAAGTCACCTCACTCTCACATGTCACCTCATTACTTTTGTGCTCCCTACTCTGCTCCATTGCGTATCCGGTTCAAGTTTCCAATTGTATTTCGCCCGGAATAAATATTTTATTTTATTCCCGAACTCAAATTTTCGAAAATTTTGAATATCATACCAAACATCACAAAAAAACTAACCGTTTTGTTCACGGTTCAAAATTAGGTTTTCTGCTCAGTAAACTTTTACTGTCATTGAAAACGCAAATCGGGTTTTGTCTGAATTTTTAACCCAAAATTTTACCGTGACTTCATACGATAAAACAACATAAGAAAATGATTTTAGTTTATTTAAAATCACTCTCTGGATTTTATCAAAAATTAACTTATATACACATGTATTTACTGCTACATAAGGACACAAATCGGGGCGTTACACATGTTCCACATCCTTTCTTGCTGGTTTTTGTCGTTGGGCAAATAACTCTCTTTTCTCCTTGCGACATTGGGATGGTCTTGACAAATGTAGCTCAATCGGGATAAATACCATTTGCTAGATGATGTTCCATATTATATGGGGGTTCTATTCACCGTGTATTACATCATGGAAGCTTGTCCATCCAAAACATCGTCAATCACATTGGATGCGTTTAACACGTTAAAGTCATTGTTTTAACCCACAGTGCCAAAAAATGCATGCCAAATCCATAAGTCTTGTGACGCCACTGCTTCAAGCATGATCATGACCTTTCCACGCGAATGGACAATTTTCCATTCATAGTGCTTACAATCAACGGAACCTAACATACCCGAAAAGCCACATACCTCCCCCATTTGTAGTAGATGTTCAATATCTTCATTGGTAGGCCTTCTAAGGTAGTTAGCCCTAAATACCGCATACATGCCCGTTAAAAATCTCTCTAAGCACTCCACAACAAAGCTTTCGTCAATTCGAACATAGTCATCCGACATGTTAGTAAGCACTCTGTATGAATATACGAATAACGATAGTGCACTTCTGACTAATAGCTTGTTTGTACCAGCCAACAAACTTCTGAACCACACTATTCAACTGATGCCATTTTGATTTTAGTTGATCTGCTTCCTTTCTGGAAACTTCTCGTGGTTGTCTTTATGATTGTCTCTGATTCTTAACTAAAAACCTTCAGCTTTTTGGAAGACTCCCACAATTGCATCCTTTGAAATGTTTAGCCATGATTGGATAAGAAGCGTGTCCTCTTCCACTGAGAACCTGACATGAGTTTTTTTTTTTTTTGAGTAGGATGCCCCCTCCTTCATTGAGTGTAATATTTTCTAGGCCGATTTGAGTGGAGATTTGTGGCACTTGAGCCTTAGACATAGACCCGACTGGTATTACAGGTTCATTGTGAAGGGACTCCACACCGTCGTGGGTACACATTGGAGGCCTATCCCACATGGTGGGATTGGTTGGTGGTAGTGGATACATAAAATACGGAGGATTTTGAGAATTGTGAATGATATGGGGTGGTTGGTTTTGCAAAAAAAAAATATATGTAAGATTGCAAGTTATATATACTGATCGGGATCCATTTGATAGCAACAAAAAATAGAATTGTGGATTGAGAAATTGTGTGCAAAATGACGTGAATTGGAGCATTATTTATAGTGAGTCTCACTATTATATCTTTTGCACCCACTCCAATGGTTATAAAAAGTTGCCAACAACTATTTAAAATACAAAACCAAAACACAAATATAAAATTGATACACAAATTAAATCTGAAAGCTTCTCCTGGTCCATTTCCCTTTATTCTCGGTCCATTTTCAATTTCTCACAAATCACTCATCTCCCTCAACACTCCCTTTCTCCTGGTTTGTGAGAGATTCGGTCCCTTTGCTCCTCCCTCACAAACGACCATGCTGTCGGCGGTGCATGAACGACGACTAGGCAACGCAGAACCTGGTTTGAATGTGTAGTAAGCCTCAAAACAAACCCCACACGTACGGTCCCCACTTCAACCCGGTTTCACTCTCTCTTATTCATTGTTTCATTTGGCCACAGAACCATCACCACGCATACATCACAATAACTCATGAAACACACAATCATACATATAACCTTCTCATTTGATAAGATTTTTGCGGTGAAACTTGAAAGTTGGTTGTGCAGTATATATTATATAAAGTGTCACAATGAACGGAACAAAGTGCATCCAACACATGCAGGACATATACTTCCTAGCTTAATCGAATTGTCCCATACATTTTCTTAGCCACACTGACGTCTACTATGAAGCTTTTTTCGTTTCTTCAATGCCTTTTCTGCATGGCGTTGCTTCTCGTCCGTCCCTCCGTTGCTTTCAATTTTAGGTAACTCTTACTAACCATTCAAATGGCCGTTGCTTTCAATATGAACCAAATGGCCGTTTCGAAGATGAGAAGATAAAGTCCCCCGCCAACACCAACAGGGTCCCCTGGTTCACACTGGTTAAAAAACCCATAAAGAATGCCTAACCCTACATCTGAAGCTTATAGTTAATACAGATTCATTCTTCTATATTATTATCTTTTTGCGTCTAAACTTTTTTCTGTTTGGGATCATCAGAAATTGGAAAATGCTTTTCTAATATCAGCTTGGGTATAAAATGAGATACGATGGATTGAGATCTTAATACATTTTAATTAATTAATCAATAAAAAACACATTCTTACTTTTTCATTTATACTAGAACTTATCCTATAAATATACCTTGTTCTTATGCTGCAATAATAATGTCAAAGTTGCTGGTAAATGTTGGAAATTATTCGAGATAGCAATCGAGTTAAAATTATTTCACTACTTGAGTTTCAGTTCGATCTTTGTCCTTGTTTTTGTATATGAGTTTGAGTATCATTAGACTCTTAATTTATATATTTTTTGCTTATAGAAAAAAGTGATGATTAAAAACTAACCATAAATTTCCTTAAAAAAAAAAACTAACCATAAATAAAATCAAATTATTTACTGTATAATACTTCTTTAACTATTGGTGTAAAAATTATTTGTAAGTACATACAAAACAAATACGTGTCAATAAAGTATAAAGCAATAAATGAGTTGTTAAATGACTAAGGTGCCTGTATGTTTTAAATTTTGAGGGAAAGAATGTATAAACTTGCATTCTAATTCTAGCATTTCAGAATGTATAAGGACAAAAAAATATATAAATGGACAAGAGTATCTCTTGTATCGTCTTCAATATACTTTTGTTTATAAAAAAAAAGTTTAATTATTTATTTAATTCCTGAACTATTTGAGAATTCCTGAATTATTTGAGAATTTTAAAATAGATCCTCGAACTAAAAAAATTTATAATTGGATCCATAAACTTATAAAAAAAATTCAATTGGCTCCGTGAACTGAATAAATAAATACTTAAACTATATATAAGCCTCATGAAACTTCCAATTTCTTTTCTTTTCTTTTTTGACCGGAACTACCAATTTCTCATAAGACTTCAAAAAAAACAATAAAAAAATTTTAAAATTTAACGTGATGGTCAGTTGACGTCGGATGGCCAGCACTGCCCACAGGAGGAACATGATTATTATTTTGATTAATAGGAATGTTATGGTAGTTATAAGAATTGGTAGTTATTATATGATTTTGTATGTTTTTATGATATAGTTACTGGATATTATGTTGTAGTAATTCGATATTTGTATTTTATTTAATTTTTTATTTTGTTATATTTAGTTTTTACTTAATTAGTTAAAATTTAAATTTTTAATATTATTTTATTTAATTCAATAAAAAAAACAAATTAATATTTTAAAATTTATTATACTTTACCAATAGAAAAAGTCGTCAGTACGTCTTTGACATGCTCACCGATGGATTGTCCGTCAGTAACTCTTGGACAAGCATACCGATGGATGTATCCACTGATAATGCACAAACGAGATTACCCACGGTCAATTTTGTCAATATCTTGGTAGTCTATCGACGGGACCATCGATGGCAATTTTGTTGATAATTATTGAGATTCCACCATATCTATTGGTAGTGATTACCGACGAACAAGATATATCAATAGATTTGGATTCGTTGATGAGCCATCAGTAACACCTGATTACCGACGAGTTTTTGGTCTTATCGACAAACTTCAGGTGTTAGTAATCAACGATTTTTTTGTAGTGTAATTCCCTGCTCAAAGCAGTCGACGAGGATTCTTCACTAGTGCAAACTATGCATTTAACATCGGAGTTTTAACATCGGTTTTAACAAAAACGATGTGAAAAAGGATGCGGTGACATTTTTGAAATTAAACTGAAATATTTTAACATCGGTTATAATAAAAACGGATGTGATAAAAATATTTTAACATCGATTTTTATAAAAACCGATGTAGAAAAGTGAAACCAAAAAAAAAATTTATCAGACATAAGATTAGACATCGGTTTTAGTATAACCGATGTGAAATAGTGAAAAACATTAATTGTAGACATCGGTTTTATGATAACCAATGTGGAAAAGGGAAACAAAAACAAAAAATATTTAATCAGTCATAAGATTACACATCGGTTTTATTATAACCGATGTGGAAGATTGAACAAAAAAATTGAATTTTTTTAGCAGCAACATTTTTAACATCGGTTTTTGTTGTTAACCGATGTGGAAAAGCAATATAACACATCGGTTTTGGATATAGCCGATGTGTATTTTCATTTTGTTTTCATTTATTCATCCCTCCAATTCCTCTTTTACGCGCTACCACTAAATGTCTGAAACCCAATATTTTCTCTACTGCATGCACGCTCCGTAACCCTCACTCCCTCACACCTCCATTCTTGCTCGCTCTGCCGCATCCTCCGCTGTCACCTCAGCCTCGAAGCCCCTCTGCTTGCTCCGCCACTTCTTGTCGTGACCCTGTAGCCTCCGCTTGCTCCGCGTGAGGCAGTGGGTTTGCGTTTTCTTCTCCTCCCATTACCCCAACAACCCCAACACCTTCAAAAGCTCAAAAAGATATGGAAATCGTAATGCTCACACCCTCATAACCTTTGTTCCTTGCTCACTCCGATGCGCCACCATCTACAGCTTAGGAGGACCACTGCGTCACCTCAACCACGAAGTTCGCTGTTCTCCGCTTGCTCCTCCGTGTCGCTGCCGTGACCCTGTATCCTCTACTTGAAGTACAAGGTCTTCTCATGCCCTCTCCCTAATACCCTTTCCGTTTATTTTATGTGTTGAATACTTGCCACATTGCCCAGAGAGTTTGTTTTTGTTTTGCTTGCATTTTCATTCATAAGCTGTGATGTGTCTCCAGTTTCTGGTTTGGTCGCAGTACTGTTGTGTCTCCAGAATTACCTACACAATGCAGCTATGATCCCATTGAGTTAAAGCGTTATTTCTTTCCATGGAGGATATTTGTTAAGTTGGATTCTTGCTGGGGATATGTTTTGTCTTTAAGATTTTACTATTGATCGAGTATGATATAATTTAAAAAGGAGTTGTCTTTGATAGTTATCAATATAATTTTAAAAGGTCTTCTTATAATTGAGGATGCTGGATAATGATCTAGTGTGAGAATTTTGCAGTTATGTTTAGCTTGCTGTCATTTATCTGGTTGAGATTTATAAGATAAGTTTTACCTTATTAAGTGACTGAAAGTAATATAAATGTTAGCTGATTAAAGGTAGGATAGGATTGATTAGTCTATATGTTTTGCTTGCCTGCCATATTAATTATCAAGAGACTAAAACTTACAATTCCGATTTGTTTTTCAAGAGTTATAGATTTAAATGCATGAGAGTGAGAGCAATACTGACACACCTAACTCAACCATTACAGACTTCATTTTGATCATCTTCCCCATCAAATTTTGAGCTCCAGCATTCATTTATCATTCTACCTGCTAAATCATTTATATGTGTAGCCTTATATGTGTTCATCAACTTGGATTTTCTACTGTAAGCTCAGCTATTTCTTATATGTATATGTGTGCTTTATCTCTGTCATAGTTCTTCTGTATTTATGCTTCTATACTGATCATGCTACATAATTGTTGTTGTCAACTTGTTATTCTAGTCTTGTTATGAAAATATTCACAAAGTGCTTCTCTTTTTGTATAGGTACACTTGTTGTTATTGAAACTATTACGGTACAAGTTCCGAGCAGAATATTAAGCAGAATATTCATTATTCATTACGGTTTCCGGCTGAGTGTTCTTCCCACACCCGGTAAGCTTTCTCCTCTCCATTTTTCTCGTTTGGTTTTTGTTTGCATTGTACTTGAGGATTGGAGTGTTTTATTATTTTTTTTAATGTTAATTAATTAGTAAAGCCTTAGTTTCCCATTTGAGATGCAATACTAATGAGCACACGTGTACGTGCTTAAGGTACCGCTCATTGTATTGGATCTTGAATTGTCCAAAGTTGGACAGTTTGGGAAAAAACGTTTTCTTCATTCAGTTAAAATAGTTATTCATTGATTCTCATGTTATATACTTGATAAAAGTTCGGATTGATACATTTCCTTTCGTTCTCCGGGTGCATACTTTATCGTGGTGGATGTCATCGCATTCATGTCGTGTACGTCGGAGACCGAAGGGAAATGCTGCCGAAATTTCATCGAGTATGAGCATGAGAGTTAAGGACTAACTGTTAACCGATTGTTGAAAAATTTTCTTCTCGAATGGGATTGGGCCATACCCTGTCATAAGAAGTAGTTGATGAAGATCTTGGACTAAGTACGAAGTTATTGGTTTTAGTCATGGATCATGGTTGGATGAATGCTAGACGGACAAGTGATGAGTATGAGAACGGAGTGGAAGATTTTCTACAATTTACAAAAACTAATGCTCCTGATAGTGATAACGGAATGTTTTATTGTCCTTGTGTTAACTGTTTGAATGAGAGACGACTAGAAGCTGAGGAGATACGGGAGCATCTTATTTGTGAGGGGATTTGCAAGAGTTATATAATATGGATATGTCATGGTGAATCGTTAGACAGGTCGAGGGTGTCGCATAGAGAGGAAGTTGATGGCGTGGATATGGACGATGGACTAGAGGACATGATCCGTGATGTTGGGTAGGAGTCTTTTCGGCGAGCACATGTGTATGATACTTTGTGCAGTGATGCGGAAGTAGCTTTGTATCCGGGGTGCACTAATTTCACAGGCTTGTCAGCGGTGTTAAGATTGTTCAATGTGAAGGCAAGAAATGGGTGGAGCGATAAAAGCTTTACCGAATTGCTTGAGTTGTTGAAAGACATGCTTCCAAAAGGTAATACATTACCGTCCCGAAACTATGAGGCGAAGAAGATATTGTGTCCGATGGGTATGGAGTATAAGAAAATACATGCTTGCCCCAATGATTACATATTTTATAGGAAAGAGTTTGAAGAGATGCACGATTGTTCTAGGTGTGAGGTGTCACGCTACAAAGTGAAGGATGGTGATTCTAGTTGTGATGCCGTCACCAAGGGTCCTCCTGCGAAGGTGTTATGGTATCTTTCAATAATTCCGCGGTTCAAGCGCTTGTTTGCTAATGAAAAGGATGCAAAGAATATTAGATGGCATGCAGATGAGAGGAAATGTGAGGGACAGCTTCGTCATCCGGCTGATTCTTTACAATGGAAGAGAATTGATAGTTTGTTTCCGGAGTTTGGCAATGAGCCCAGAAACCTCAGGCTTGGACTTGCTACCGATGGAATGAATCCATATGTAAACTTAAGTAGTATTCATAGTTCATGGCCTGTTCTCCTGGCAATTTATAACCTGTCTCCTTGGTTGTGCATGAAGCATAAATGCATTATGTTAAGTTTGATGATTCCGGGTCCATAACAGCCAGGAAATGATATTGATGTTTATCTGAGTCCCTTGATTGAAAACTTGAGAATGTTGTGGGATGATGGCGTTGATGTGATCGAAGGGTATTGCAGTGAGACTTTCAGATTGCGTACCATGTTATTTTGCACCATCAATGACTTTCCAGCATAAGGGAACCTGTGCGGGTATAGTGTTAAAGGGCATAAAGCATGTCCAATATGTGAAGAAGGCACATGTCACCATCAACTGCAACATGGAAGGAATACAGTTTACCTTAGGCATCAGAGATTCTCCAGCATAATCATCCTTATCATAGATTGAGGAAAGCTTTCAATGGACTTCCGGAGAATGAAATTGCTCCGGTGGCCTTGACTGGAGACCAAGTTTATGAACGGGTGAAGAACACTAATGTTATCTATGGGAAGACCCAGAAGAAGGCTACTGAGAAGAATATATCGAAGAAGAGGTCGATCTTCTTTGATCTTCCATACTGGTGCAAGCTTGATGTAAGACATTGTATTGATGTGATGCATGTGGAGAAGAATGTGTGTGACAGTTTAATCGGAATGCTTCTCAACATTCAAGGCAAGACAAAGGATGGTGTGAACGCTCGTCTGGATCTAGTTGCGATGGGTATACGAAAGCAATTAGCTCCTCATAAAGTGGGGGATAAGAAGACTTATTTGCCCCCAACATGTCATACTTTATCAAAAAAAGAGAAAAGAAGTTTCTGTGAATGTCTATGGGGAGTCAAAGTGCCACAGGGTTACTCTTCAGATATCAAGAGACTTATCTCAATGAAAGATCTCAAATTAGTTGGCTTAAAGTCTCATGATTGCCATGTCTTGATGCAACTACTACTACTGGTGGCCATTCGTGACATCTTGCCTAAAAAAGTCAGACATGCCATTACTAGGTTATGCTTATTGTTCAATGCTATATGTAGCAAGGTCATTGACACTAAAAAGTTGGATGACTTGGAAAATGAGGCAGCCATTATCTTGTGCCAATTGGAGATGTATTTTCCAACTTCATTTTTTGACATTATGGTTCATTTGATTGTTCATCTAGCAAGGGAGATTAGATTGTGTGACCCCGTTTATTTAAAGTGGATGTACTCGGTTGAGAGATACATGAAGATCTTGAAAGGATATATGAAGAATCCACACCGTCCCGAAGCATATATTGTTGAAAGGTATGTTGCAGAAGAAACTATTGAGTTTTGTACAGACTACATGTCAGAACGGAACCTGTAGGGCTTCCGAAGTCTCGTAATGAAGGAAGATATGATGGTAAGGGTACATGAGGTATCACTGTTAAGAGTATGGATCGGGAGGAAGTACTTCAAGAACATTTGTATATATTGAATAACACTGATGAGGTTGAACCATACTTATGTCAACACAAAAGCATCATCAATGAAACTTACCCTATAATGAATGAAAATGGTGTTTGAACAAGCATAATAATACTTTCTTGAAGTGGTTTAAAGGAAAAATTGCAAAGGATGGTAATGCTTCTGATACATTAAAATGACTAGCACAGGGGCCTAACTTTGATGTCATATGCTGGAGTGGGTACGATATCAATAAGTTTTTCTTTTATACAAAGTCCCAGGATGACAAAAGTACTTTGAAAAACAGTGGGGTTATGGTCGTCGTTGAGTCCATGCATTTCTCTAGTTCGAAAGATAAAAACCCTATTATGGCATCCGTTTCATACTTTGGAATCGTTGAAGAGATCTGCGAGGTTGATTACACGAAGTTTAGAGTGCCTATTTTTAAATGTCAGTGGGTCGACAGTAACAACGGTTTGTAAACCGATGAGCTAGGATTCAAATTGGTGGACCTTAATAAGGTAGGTAATAAAGAAAAGCCTTTCATCATGGCATCCCAAGAAAAACAAGTGTTTTATATCCGTGATCCTTCTAACAAAAGGTGGTTAGTGGTTCTCCATGGAAAAAACATGTATAATGGTGGTGAGGGAAATCAAGATTCAACTCTTGATATTTATGATACTCCTTCTTTCTCAACACGGGTGCCTAATTTCAATGAGGAAAATGAAGTGGACGATGTACATGCTACTCGTAATGATCACCAAGAAGTGTTATGGGAGAACTTTACTACTTGACCACAGTGTAAGTTTTGTTTGAGTTATGTTTTAAGTCATATTATATGTTTACGTTGATATTTATAAGTTATGCTTACGTTGATCGACATTTATAAGTTTTGTTTCATATTTATCCAGACATACTGACAATTTTTTTTTGTCTAAACAGGTATACATGGCTGATCCTGAGGATATCCCTCCTTCTTGCAGCGGATCGGAGACCCCGTCTACGGGTAGAAAGGGTAGACGTGCCACACGAATGTGGAATTTGACTGCCAACCGTGGTTCAAATCAAAGGATAAGAATCAACTTTGATGCTAATCTCAATCCTATTGGGCCAGTGGCAGAGCAGTTTATTAGTTTTGTGGGGACCCTTGCTCGAAGCAAGCCTAGTATACTTATTGAGCGTTGGAAAGATGTACCGCAGGGCGTGAAGGATCAGATATGGGAGAGTATTCCGGTATCTATACTTTTATGTCCTGTGTTTGTATCTACTTTATTTTAATCTTATTAATATCATATAGTAATTCGTTGATTCTTTTGGTGTTAATGTAGCTCACCTTTGACCTGCCGGATACGACGGATATGAAGAAGCGTTTGATAAAGTATGCTGGTGAGCGTTGGAGGGCTTTTAAGGTGGACCTGGGTAGATATTATGTATTCAAGCCAAGCTTTGAAAAGAACCCACTTGAGGTGTACCCGTTTCTTGACCAGGCGACGTGGGATCGCTTTGTTTAGAGCCGACATGATCACAACTTTTAGGTTAACTTATTTGAGTTGTCTCTAAATTTATGTAATTTCATTAAATTTATTAATGAACTTATGTAATTTAATTGTCTTCTATTTATAATTGAAGAAGAGGAAAAAGGGGCATGAAAACTAAAGCAAGAATGTCTACCCCCCATATATTGTCTCGTGGGGGATATAAAAAACTTGACCTGACAATGGTGGAAGAGGAAAAGAAAAGACTTTAGCAAGAAGCATCTCAGGCAGATCCTACAGCTGATAATTGCCCAGAAGTTGTTGATCCACCTCCACCCCCACGCCATCGTAAATGGAAGAGGGGCCGACAAAGAAGTACAGGACAATATACATCTGAGGAGGCCCGCAAAGTAGCTGAGAAGATTGTAGGTATAGTTTGAATTGTAATTGTGATTTTAACAATGTTACCAAATTGTAGTGTGACCTAATATTTTATATGCTGTAGGATGCCTTGGACGAGCAGGCCACTCAAGGAACCTTTGTTCCTAGAGGACGCGAGGATATCTTAGCTGCTGCCATCGGTAAACCAGACCACCCGGGGCGTGTCATTGGTGTTGGATGGGGCGTTGGCATTCGCCAATACCTTGGTTCATTTTCACACCAACGCCACAGGGATGTTGATGCAGATAGAGAACGGCGAAAACGGGAGATTGCAGATGAGCTTAGACAGGAGATGGCACAGCAGTTTTCCCAGCAGCTGGCAATAATGGCTGCTATGTCCCAGCAAAACACAGGTTTCCAACCCTCTCTCCATGTGAGCATTAAGGGCTCATGTGATCCTCCTCATCATCCTGAAAATGATGATGATGATGATGATGACGACACTGATAGGTGTGAGCTGTATGTTGATGATCATCATGATCGCCGCTTAGTGGCATTGGGGAGGGAACATAACTTAGGTAATACCATACACCATCGTTTATTACCAGATGATTAGGTGAGGGTCGTGGTTGAGATTATTCGAGATGCTGATGCTCGAGTCCCTGTGCCCACTGAGGAGGTTCAAACAGTGGGCCAGGCCACTGGTAACTTCATCCCCTGGCCAAGAAGACTGGTTAGGTTTCTTGTTGCATCTGAGGTATTCAATTAGTTGTGTTTTTCTATATTTATAATTGAAATTATTTATTATTGTTTAAAGATAATGCTTTTTTTTAGGATGTTGGAAATGATATTCTGCCTAAAAGGTCGGATCCAGGAAGACCAGAGAAGTCTGCTCCTGCCAAGGTATTCATTTGACCATTCAATTAATTACGAATAAAATAACTTAACTGTGATTACTAATGTATATCTTTGTTGTTTAGGGGATTAACAAAGGGGATCCTGGTGGTGTTTCTAAACGTCTGGCTATACAGGTTGTGAACATGGAGGCTGACGCAGCTTTGGTAAGGTTGGAACATGATGCCAGGCCAGGTGATGATCTGTATATCCCAAAGAAGGAAATTATGGAGATAGTGCTCGATCGTGAAATGGCTAGTGCTGCACACATCTCATTATGGTGCACGTAAGTACATTTTATTTGTAAGTTAAGTAATTAAATTTTAAATACTATGATAATTAACATGTTTTATCAATATATTAGGTATCTGCATCGCATGTTAGTTGATCAGGGCAACCTCACCCTTTAAAGGTTCATTGACCCCATGCTCATTCAGGGTGATGTTCTCCTAACATCAGAAGATCCGATTGCCACCATACGTGATATACTTGCCCGAGATGATCATCAGTTCTACCTTGCACCTTATCTCAATAAGCAAGTACCAATTATTTAATTATAACGTACTATATATAACTTAGTTACTAATTGTTCCAAAAATGCAGTAAACATTGGCAATTGTTGATCTTGTTCCCTCGGTTGAATGTCGTGGTCTTCTTCTACTCGATGGGAAATAAGCCGGCGAAGCAACTGAAGATCAACATGGAAACGTAAGCATTAAAATAATTTATAGTCAGTAATGAAGTTGTATTAATCATCTGAAATCTATAAGATATTCTTTAATTAATGTTTATTTTCTTATGATAGTTCTAATGATGCAATCCACATGCTGCGTGGTGAAAGGCGTCATGATATTAGATGGATTATTCCTAACATAAGATATTTATTTCAAATGCTTCAAGCGCAGTGGGTACAATTATTGATTTCTATTTAATTCCTTATATTCTAATTGGGTTTCATTTGTACGTAGTCCCGTAGACAACGTGGATCATGGGAATGTTGATATTATGTGATTAAGTGGATGGTCGAAATTATCTCCTCTGGTATCACTGAAAGATGACAGGAGGTAAATGCTAATTGGTAACACAATTAGTTGTAACAGTTATAGACTCGTTATATTTTTATTTTAGTTTATTACTTAAAAGATATAATCTTATGTCCAATTAAACTTGCAGATATTCAACAATCCGACTCCACTCTCTGATGCCGACATCAATAACATAAGGATGCGTTGGGCAACTTTCTTTCTTGAAGTGTACCAACCATAGTTTGTATGTAGTTAGTTTATAAACGCATCATGTACAAGCTATAGTGTACTTTTGACTGATATATGTTTTGACACGAAATCTATAATATATCATATGCAGCTTTTTGGTTTCTAATTATCTTTGTTGTCTGAATGCAATTGAATATATTTTTTGTTTGTAATCTTTTAATTTAGTGTGTTTTGGTTATACAAAAGTGATTGGGTTGAGAATATTTAGATTCTGTATTGATCCGGATTACTGAAACAGGGGAAAGGACTGTCACTACTGTGAAGGTTTTTTTTTAAAAAAAAAACTTTCACTTCGTTTTCTGAAAAAACCGATGTGATAAGCCAACATTTCACATCGATTTCTTAAAAAACTGATGTGGTAACCCCACTTTACACATCGGTTATTTTTAAAACTGATGTGAAATGTTGGTTTCCAAATGGGTTTTTAAAATAACCAATGTGGAAAGTGGGGTTACCACATCGGTTTTTTCAGAAACCGATGTGAAAAGTACTGAACATGATTTATTGTCTTGCTGAAATAGAATTTTTGACATCGATTTTAAAACCGATGTGAAAAGTGGCAATAAACTACATCGGCCGTTTTAACATCAGTTTGAAAACAGACGTGAAAAGCAAAAAAAAACCAATGTGAAATCCCTTTTTTTTGTACTAGTGCTTTTCATAGTCGGTCCAAAGAGCAAAAAATTGTAGAGATATCCCGGGATGTCACTTAAGAGCTAACGACCTAATTACGATGATTCATAAAAAAAAGATATGAGCAAAGACGATTCCCTCATCAAAAAGTAAACACGGTTTCCCCTGTCTATAACAAAAAAACAGTCCCCCGCCCCCAATTGTTTCCAAGCAATGCTTCCTTTACCTATTAACGAAAGAAACTAATATAATATTAACTAAATTAAAATTATTTTAAAATAAATGAATAATAAATTTAATTTATTTAAAAAACTTGTAAATTAATGTATAATAATAAAATTAAAATTTAGTAATATGTGAAATAAAATAAATTTAAGAAAGAATGTCATTCAAAATAAAATAAAAACTTTTTTTGTTGAAACAAAAACACAAAAATAAAAAACTTAAAAAACATCAACAGCAACAAAAGTCGTTAAAATTATAAAAGAACATGTAAACAATTAAGCCATTGTTTTGTTCATGGCCGAAATTATATTCTTGAGGAGTTGGAAGATTTTGTTTCATTTTTCAACTTATAATAATTTATCTTGACTCTACACTACTCTAAGGTCATGGATCTAAGAGTATGTGGAATTTTGAAATCTCTAACCCAAATTTTGTGTCATGGCAGAAACTAGGGTTTTGAAGGGTTGGAGTATTTTATTTCAACCTTTGTAAGTTAATCATTGGTTTAGGGTTCTAAGTGATCAAGGATCACTAATCCAAGAGCTTAGGATTTTTAGAAATTTTTATCCATCCAAACACCTCATGGCCGAACCTATCATATAGAAGCAAAGGTGTATTTAGTTTTTTGATTGATAACTATTTGTTGTGTTTTGATTGAAGGATAAATTGTTGTGTAAGTCGGGTATGTGTTTTGTGGAAACCAGACGTTTGATGGAATTTCAACTCGGGAAGGAAAAATCTTCAAGAGGTAAGGGGAGCTTACCCGAGGGATTTTTCCCAATAATTGTATGTGATTAGTGTGTGGTCTGTATTATTTATCTGTGGTTGTGGTGATTTTTAATTTGGTTCAAGTTGTATTATTTTTATCTGTGTGTTTATCCGTAGTTAATTATTTATTCACAGTTATATATTATAATGTTGTGATGTAAGATCTGTCTGGGAATATTACTTTGATGTTGTTATTGATTGTTGTTTGAGATTTGTGAAGCCTGAGAGTGGTCAGTACCCAATCAATTAATCAGATAAAAACTTTAAAAAGCATTTAAAAAAATTATATTCAATGTTTAATTGAGAAATATTGGAATATAATATTGATGGAAAATAGTATTAGGGAAAAATAACAAATGTTGAAAAATATTATTATTTTAATGATTTAACAGTGTAAGAGTGTTTTGTGAGTCATAGTGAGGACGTAACCGTGAAAATATATTTGCAAGGAGTCGCCACTGAAAAAGAAGGTCAAAACAAAGGAGTCGCCACTGAAATTTTTAATTTGGGAAAACCTTGGAAAACCCATTTATTTTAGGAAAACCGGTAAAAAAAAAGGAGATAGATTTGAGCTTGGGAGTCGGTTACGAGTAGGGAAGGCGTTGGCCCATTTTTTAAACTAAAAAAAGAAAACGAACACAATAAAATGGAAAATAAAATTTTGGCTTGACAGAATGATTGATTCTGCTCCTACAAATTCTCAGATGTGATGGGAAACTCAAAGCCGTGTTGTTCTTAATTCAAAAGTTTGATTGGTTGATTGATTTTAATTTTGAAAAGGGATTTTATTTAAAGGTAAATTCACTCTTGCACAGGGTCCAAGATAGCAACGCTATATGATAAACCCTTACAAATCATATGACACTTGACACTACAAAAAAAGGTTATTTAGCGACCAAAAATAGTGACCGAATTTGTTGGTTGCTGTTTGCAACCAAAATGGCGACCGATTGTAGGATCTACATGAAACACTGGTTATAGTTGATACTGCGACCGAAATAGAAATCGAAATAGAGCGTAGCAGAATTATCGGTCGCTAAATAAAGGAAAATAAAGTCAAAACGTGCTGACTTTTCAGCGACCAAAATGGCGACCAAGTTAAATGCAACGGTTAAATTTTATTTATATTGGCGTCCGATATTAATTCGGTCGCTAAACGGCGCGTAAAAAAATTAAAATAGAGCGTGTTAGCGACTAAATTTATGAATTCAAATTTCAAATTAACCCATTTAACGACCAAATAATTCGGTCGCTAAAAATAAAATCCCCAAATCCAACAGATCCCCCTTTCATCCTCACTTTTGCCCGAATCTCTCCTTCTCTCTCACCGTTTCTCTCTTTGTCTCGCGATCTCCGGCCACCACAGGATGCCTCGAGCCACCACCGTCATCCCCTCTCCTCCAGTAAGCTCTCATCTTCTCTGTCTCTCTCCATCCCCCTTTCTCTCTGTCTCGCTCTCTCTCTCTCTCTCTCTCTCTCTCTCTCTCTCTCTCCATTTCTCAGGTTCACTCTCATCCTCCTCCTCCGACCACCACTACCACCACCATCCTCCTCTTCCATAGGTAAGCTATCTTCTTCTCTCCTTTATCTCTCTCTATCTCGCGCTCTCTTTCTTACTCGATTATATCTCTCTCTGTCTAAGTTTCTCTCTCTATGTCTCTCTCAGGTGCTGCCACCTCCTCCTCCAACCACCACCACCATCTCAAGGGACTCTGTTCACGCGACCACCACCCCCACAGTCTCCTCTGATCAGTTTTGTCTCAGGTTAGGGTTTAGAGAATGATTATTGATTATGTCTCAAGTAATCAACAATCATACTCTTTGTCAATCTTAAACAAGCAAACCATTAATGAAAAGACTTGGTCCATTGATAGTATGAAACATGATTATCATGATAGACACTTAGACAGCAAGATGGACCTCCAAGAACTTATATGACACTTCATAGCTTTTCTAGACTATATTGATTGATTTACCTATTCAGGGCACTAGTGATTGGTAAATGCTCTTAAATTGGGGGTATTTTACTGTTATTGTAAACCCTCTTTGAATGTATTTTTTATTTCATTTTGACTGAAACTTGGTACTGTGAATATAGCTGCTCGAAAATGTACTTGACTGAAACTAAAGAGATGATGATGCTACTGTGAATGCAGCTAGTGTGCATTTTTTTATTTTCATTATTTTAATTTTATGCAACATAACTGTATTCACTATTGACTAAAAAATGCTCAATTTTCAAGTATTATTATACTGGTCTTGATACTAAAAAATAACATAACTTGTGAAAACTTGTTATGCTTGTTTGTTTAAAAATGCTGAATTTTCAAGTATTATTATACTAGCCTTGATACTAACAAATTAGAGAACTTGTTAAAACTTGTTATGCTTGTGTTTGTGTTGTTTCTTTGTTACACACTTCTCTTTAGCACAAAGCATGTTGAAACTGATATTTTTATATGAGAGCTGGAGTGGGGTAGTAATCACATGGAATCTTGGATAGAGCCAATAGAAAACGAAACTTAATCCCTTGTGTGTGGTGACTTGAAAAATAGATTTGCCAACTTTCTAGATTCTCATAGGCAATGTAAAGCTCATGCTTTTGAACCATCCCTTGTGTTTGATCTTTATTATGTTTTCCATTTTGTACATGTATTTTATTGGTTAAAGTTTTAATTCAGCATCTAACAATTAATGAAACAACGCCAAATATCTGAAAAATGGACTTGTGAATTATGAATGCTACATGAAGTTACTCATGTGCCTTCACCTATATAGTTTAAGTTTTGAGAGACTTGATTCATGATTTTGAAAAACATCGTAAACAAAACCGATAATTAAGAAAGTGAGTTGAGTGGTTCAAGATTCATGAGTACATCGAATTAGTTGCAAAGTGACAATATACAAGAGCCTTAAATGTTAGTTTCTTAAATGTTAGTATTTGACAAGATTAATTTTATTTATGCATTATAGGTCATTGCTCTATTTCTCGTGAGTTGAAACCGAGTCCCTTCGTCCCCTCTCCATCTCCACAGGTAATCAATTGGTCGTAATGGCAATTTGTTGAACTTTTATATTACTAACTTGAATACAATTAAGTTGGCTCTAAGGATATTAATTTGATTTCATATTGTCTTATTATATTTATCAATTCCTGATCTTCTTGTCTGCGACTCCTCCCCTTATCCTTACTTGTTTTTGAATTTTATCGCATAGGTAAGTTCTCTCAATACTCTCTTTTAAGGTTCTGCTTTGTCTAAAAGGTTCTGATTGTGTGGTGCTTGTAATGTGTTATGTGAATTATATATCTTGTTGTTTGTTAGTGGAGAGCTGAGCTCAATAGGAAGGTATCCTGCCTGAAAGGCAAGATGCAGATTGTGTGCTGATAATTTAATATTTATGCTTGTATTTGCAATTATGTGTTGTTTGTTAGTGGAGAGCAGAGCTCAATAGGATGTGATCCCTGTCAAAAAAGTGGGATGCTTGTTGTGTGCTGCTAATTTAGAAGTTTTGCATGTGTTTGACAATTATGTGTTACTTGTTAGTGGAGAGCGGTGCTCAATAGGATGTTTGCTACTATATTTTATCTAAGTTTGTATTGAATTATGCTTCAATATATATTTGTTGAAGTATGCTGCAATCCTTATTAGTCAATGGTTTTATTTTCTGCTAGAGTTAATTATTAAGTTACGAAAGCCTTAGTTTCCTATTTGATATTCAATATTAATGAGCATGCGTACCTTCTCAAGGTACGCATGCTCATTGTATTGAATCTTGAATTGTCCAAGTGGGACAGTTTGGGAAAAAACCTTTTTCACACTCGTACAATAGTCATTTCCATGTTCAAATGCCTTATATACTTGTTGAAATCTCGGTCTGATGCATTTCCTTTTGTTCTCCTGGTGCATACTTGATCGCGGTGATTATCACCGTGCTCGAGTCGTGTACTTGGAGACCGATGGGAAATGCTGCCGAAATTTTGTTAAGGTATTTGAATAAGGGAATAACTATTATTAGCCGAGTGTGGTAAAGGTTTCTTCTCGAATGGGATAGGTTCATACCTTGTCATAAGAAAGAGATTGATGGAGTTATTGGAATGCACCGTAATATATAAGTGTTATTGTAGGGTTGGTCAGACTATTTAATTGGCAGCAATGGATATTCCGGAGAATCGGAAATGGATGTATCGTAGGTTGGATCGGAATAAACATCTTAGGGAAGAGTATAGAGTTGGAGTGTGTGAATTTATAGAGTTTGTTGTTAGCCAGGAGAGATTTATACGGCTGGGCAGTGATCATTTGAGGTGTCCTTGCAAAAGATGCAAGTGTCAATCTTTCAAAAGCATGGATGGAGTTGTAGCCGATCTTTATAAGAAGGGGTTCATTCCTGATTACAATTGGTGGAGTAACCATGGTGAGATGTTGGCTGATTTATACTCGGTTGTGTTTGAAGGTTTGTACTATGGAAATGGTGACCGAAGGGAAGAATTGAATCCATATGAGCAGATGATAATGGATCATGCTGGACCATCGGTTGGTGTTGTACTAGAAGAAGATGGTGGAATGGGTTCCCAATACATAGAGGAGAATCCAAATCCCGAAGCTCAAAGATTCTATGATATGCTGAGTGCTGCATGATCTCCATTGTGGGAAGGATGTCGGGAGTGCACGGAGTTGTCGATGTGTATGGAATGGTTGAGTATCAAATCTGACTACAATATGCAAGAAGGTTGTTTGAATCGCCTCACCATGTCAGTGTCCAAGGCGTTGCCGAAAGACAATCGGAAGCCTACTAGTTTTTATCATGCTAAGAAGTCTGTGGAAAATTTGGGTCTGGGGTGTTTGAAAATTGATTGTTACCCGAATGGATGTATGTTGTACTATAAGGATGATTCAGTGGAGAGCATAACATGTTGTCGATTTTGTGGTGCGGATCGATATAAGACAACCACTAGGAGGGGCATTGAGAAGAAGACCACTCTAAAAAAGATGTGGTACTTTCCGCTCGTGCCAAGACTTACAAGATTGTACTCTTCGATGGCCACTGCAGCTCACATGAGGTGGCATAGTGAGCATGAGAGGGAGCACAATGTCTTGTGTCATACATCGGATGGAGAAGCTTGGAAGCTTTTTAATAGGGTTCATATAGCATTTTCGCAGGATCCTCGGAACGTCTGATTGGGGTTATCTACGAATGGATTTAATCCTTTCGGGCAGTCTGGAAAAGCATACTCTTGTTGGACGGTTATCCTGACTCCGTACAATCTTCCCCCAGGGATGTGCATGAAGCGGGAGTTTATGTTCCTAACAGTCATAATTCCAGGTCCGTCTAATCCAAAAGGTAAGATTGATGTGTACTTGCATCCGCGGATAGATGAGTTGACGATGCTGTGGAATGATGGTGTGTTGACATATGACGTATCTTTGAGGCAGAATTTCATGATGAAAGCAGCTTTGATGTGGACAATCAATGACTTTCCCACCTATGGGATGATGTCGGGTTGGATGACCGCGGGGAAGCTTGGTTGCCTAATATGTATGGAGCGATCGAAGGCATTCATGCTTAAAAACAGTCGAAAGATCTTATATTTTGATTGTCATCGTCAATTCCTTCCGGAAGATCATCCTTATAGGCGGAACAAGAATGCATTCAAGAAGCATTGTGCGGAGACAACACCGCCTCCACCACGTTTGTCTGGTCCTAATGTATAGCGGAGAGTACAGTACTTACCGCTCGTCCATGATTCCCAAGGAGAACATATTTCTGATTATGGTGTCAACCATAATTGGACAAAACAAAGTATATTTTGGAGGTTGCCGTATTAGAGGACGTAGCTACTCCGTCACAGCATTGATGTCATGCATATTGAGAGGAATGTATTTTTAAATGTGTTTGACACTGTGATGGACTTCAAGGGGAGGACAAAGGATACAAATAAATCCCGATTGGATCTGGCTGAAATTTGTAATCAGAAGGAGCTTGAGTTGCAGGACGGTGGTCGTGGCAGACTTGTCAAACCGAAGGCAAGTTATACGCTAAGCAAAACACATAAAGTGACCGTCTGTAAGTGGGTTAAAGAACTAAAGTTACCGGATGGGTATGCTTCCATTCTGGGTAGATGTGTTGACATTAAGGAAGCACAGTTACATGGAATGAAGAGTCATGAATGCCACGTGTTCATGCAACGGTTGCTTCCAATTGCGTTCGATGCATTACCAAAACTTATTTGGAACCCACTTGTTGAGCTTAGCCACTTTTTCAGGGACCTTACATCGACAACACTAAATGTGAATCAATTAAAGGATATGGAAGTCAAGATACCCGTTTTGTTATGTAAGATGGAGCAAATCTTCTCACCGAGTTTCTTTGATTCAATGGAACACCTTCCAGTTCATCTACCTTACGAAGCAAGAGTTGGTGGTCCAGTCCAATACCACTAGATGTATCCATTTGAGAGGTAAACAACATCAACTATTTTACTTAATACATATGAAATTCATGGACACGAAATTATAGTTTAGCTTTCCCTAAAACTAGTAATTATTTGTATGTATCCCTCTTAATAGGTTCATGCACAAGGCACGAGTGGAAGGTTTCATTTGTGAAGCATACTTAGTAGAGGAGACTTCCACTTTTGCCTCTTATTACTATCCGGATTAAGTTAACACTAGAAGGACAAGGATGCCTAGAAACGTTGATTCGGGTGAAGGAAGTTCAACTAGTCCTCCTATATCAATATTCAACTATCCGAGCAGATTTAGTGGCAAATCAAAAGGATATTTCTTGGAGCAACGTGACATTAATGTTGCTCATCTGTATATCCTTCAAAATTGTGAAGAGGTGGCGCCATATTTAGAGTAAGTTTCTATAATGTCTTTTATAAGTTCAATTGACATTTATGATTATTAATCATCCTGCTGTTAATCTCCTATATGTAGGATGTATGGCAATTTTCTAAGGGATCTCCAACCTGACATTTCAAACGATCAGGTTGATCGAGAAATTACTTCTCACTTTGCTACGTGGTTCATTAAATATGTTGGTTAAGCATCTTCATTTGTTACAATACATTTTATCTCCTTAAATCTATAGCATGTATAAGAATAATATAATATTCAATTTTTTAGGTACTAGATCCAAAAAACAATGTTCAAAATCCATTGTTGACAAATTTGGCATGGGGACCTAATAGATGGGTTACATCATGGAATACTTACATTGTAAATGGATATAAATTTAACACAAAAACATGGACGGAAGGAATGCAATGATGTAACTATAGTGTTTGTGTGCGAGCCACTGATGGCAATGTAGAGGATGATTTCTATGGGGTTCTAACTGGCATCCTTGAACTCGATTATACCGGTTTCCCCGTGATGAAGTAAGTTATCTTCGAGTCTGATTGGTTTGATCCTACTCTTGACGTAGGGACAAAAATCGATAAAAAAATATGGTATTGTTCAAGTTAGGCTGTCTCGTAGGTATAATAAGGCGTACGACCCATTCGTTTTTTCACAACAGGCAGATCACGTTTATTACTCGCCATATCCCGAAGGACATCAAGGCTGGTTGGGTGTTATTAAGATAAAGGCTCACAGTATAATTACTGATAATGTAATCAACCAGCCTGAAAATTCCGTACCAAGATGATGAGTTTTCAAGACCCCATGTACCGTTGTAAATTACGCCGGACATTATTGTTAATTCTCTGGCGGACATTTCCGGAAATGGGGAAGAAGTTGAAAGAGAGTTAATGGATCAATCTAAGTTGGACGCATCTAGCGAAGGCACATTCCGATCAAGTGAGACTGATGAGAGTGAGGGTGAATTTAGTGACGGAGATTCTACTTAGGTAATTTATTTATGTCGTAATTCATTGTGTAAATGTCATTCTACTTAAGTAATTTATTTTTGTATTATTTACACTGTTGTGTAATCATCTTTTCATTTTTTACACAGATGGTAGATTCCTCTAGAGGTAGGGGCAGCGTGGTGGTCGTCGTGGAGGTCGTGCTGCGAGAGTCCCTCCACCGGCCGACCCACAGCCTTCAGATCGAGACCACCCTACAAGCACCTCTGTGGATGGGACACATCAGGGTGATGGAGTTGCACCCCCTACCCAGCCTCATGTGGTCGGGATACAGGCTGCACCGTCATCATCCACACCTATGACAGGACCATCATCATCATCAGGACAGGAGAGCCGTGGTCCATCTGACAGGAGGATTCTTCTTATCCCCAGGGGGGATAACGAGTAAGCTAATTTAATTTTTTAATATATATAAAGTATCGTTAATTTCTATTTACTTGTTTTTTATTTATTTATAATATTTATTAATACTCTAATTTTGTTGCAGCTTTCTGCCCGCGAAGGGCCCTTCTGATTCGATATCGAAGATCCTGCGACACAAGTTTGATGGTCCATGGCCTACATGGAAGGCCATCCCAGGGGGCCATAGGGATCAGTTGTTTAAAGAGTTTAAGGTAACAATTTATTAAGTTATTTAAATTAAATTTACATTATATATATACACACAAATTTCCTAACAACTGTAAGTTGCAAAAAGAGTATAGGTGGGACGCAGCTTAGAGGGTCTCGTCAGGGACATATTTGAGCATAAAGGCTCACTGGTCATGAAGAATCTGACGAACAAGCTGAGGAAGGGTAAGAATAAGGGGAAGGGGGTGGATCTTGAGACCAGGAGGCAGCTGGGCCAGTACTGGGCTACTAAGAAGTTCCAGGAGATCCAGGCCACAGCTCGGCGTAATCGAGCTTCTGATGGTGGTGCATGTGCTTGGACCGGTGGGTCTAAATCAGCCGCCGCCCACTACGATGAGCTGGTAATACTTAAAACTTTTGACTTAGTATACTATTTAATGAGTTTACATTTTTAAATATTCTTATGAATTTAAGATTATATTTTTCTGTGCAGAAAGCACAGAAACAGCGGGCCCCCACTGCTATGGAGTTGGTGGAGAGGACAAAAAAGTTGAAGTCGGGGACATGGGTCAACGACAAGGCCCGTAACTATGCTGTAAGCAAAAAAATAATTTAGTCTTTACTTGTAATTTATTATAATTGATTTGTTAATATTGATTATAATTTTAACTAAATCTCATCATCTATACTTTGCAGGTGGGCTTCAACGAGAAGAAGGACGATGCCATATCATGTGCCTCACAATCACAAGATGAGGCCTTGACTGGTGAAGGCCCAGCTCTCCTATCTCCGTCGACGATAATATCATTTATTTGGAGGTCATTGAAGACAGGAACAAGAAGGGACACGTGTATGGCCTCAGACACCTGGGAGGTGAGTTTATCGCTTCATCATCCGGCACGCCTGCTACTTCCTACGTCGATACCGTCCCTCAGGAGCAGTTCAACCAAATGCAGGATACCATCACGCAACTGAATGCAGAGCTTCGGGAGAAGAGCGAGAGAGAGCAGCAGATAGCGAACCAGATTGCACGGTTGACTCAGGCACACCAGTAGCTGATGCAGACGAGCATCGAGCAGGGCCAAACACTGCGGCTGGTGTTGGAGTAGATGAGGATCCAGACTCCAGTTGCTCAGGGTGCTGCTCTGACGGTTGTGCCGCCTGCTGCCGCTCGCTCCTCGATTCCGTCGCCGCCAGCCATCGATCTTGCTACTCCAGAGGACGATCAGATAGCAGACGTCGGTGGCACGGACGCTGAGGATGATTGGGTTCCTCCACCTCCTCCTCACCATGACTGATTTTTTTTTTCATTTTTTTGATTTTAAACGATTCTTGTACGACACTTTGGATTATTTTTTTTTATATATATTCATTATTTCTTATGATTGTATATTTCATTAGTAATTTGGTGTGTTTTATTAGTAATTTTGCTAAACTTTAAAGCAAAACAAATTTTTTTTATTATTTTAAAAATTAAATTTTAAAAAAATGAATAAAATCAAGTTTAGCGACTGAATTAGCAACCAATAATTTGGTCGCTAAACTTTAGTTAACATTAAAAATTGTGGTCTAGCGGATTTCAGACGGATTTTGTTATTTTTTATATTTTCCTTGTTCCGTCTGAAATCCGTCCGAAAATTTCGGACGGATTTCAGACGGATTGTGTTATATTTTATATTTTCCTTGATCCGTCTGAAATCCGTCTGAAAATTTCGGACGGATTTCAGACGGATTGTCTTATTTTTTATATTTTCCTTGTTCCGTCTGAAATCCATCCGAAATTGTCCAAAAATTTCGGACGGATTTCAGACGGATTGTGTTATTTTTTATATTTTCCTTGTTTCGTCTGAAATCCGTCCGAAATTTCGGACGGATTTCAGACGGATTGTGTTATTTTTTATATTTTCCTTGTTCCGTCTGAAATCCGTCCGAAAGATTTCACATGGATTGTGTTATTTTTTTATATTTTCCTTGTTCCGTCTGAAATCCGTCCGAAATCCGTCCAAAAATTTCGGACGGATTCCACACGGATTGTGTTGTTTTGTTTATATTTCTTACATCCGTCTGAAATCCGTCCGAAAATTACGGACGGATTTCACACGGAATTTGTTATTTTTTATATTTTCCTTGAAAAAAGATTAAATAATTTATCTTATAAATATGATTAAAATATTTGATCTTAATAAATTTAAAAGTAAACAAGATTTATGAACAAAAATTAGAAAACATATTTAGACTAATAAAATGAAATCAATCCCTATTAAAGCAATCCGTACCGGTTTAGTTTGAGTAATTAAATTACTCCCTCCTTCCCCCCATCAGACCCGTAAACCCCACTTTTCTCTTTCTTTCTTTCTTTCTTTCTCTTTCTTCTTCTTTCTCCTTTCAGACCCGTAAACCCCCCTTTGATTTTAGATTTTAATCTTAAAGAATAAACCTTGTTTTACGAAATTGAGACTGTGAATTAGTGTTTCCCTAAACCAATTTCATTATTCTTTAGTTAAAATGAGTTTTCCCCAAATTGTATTTAGGAGCCCTAAACCCCAATTTGATTTTATTTGAAGTTGGTTATGTTTTTGTGAAATTAATTATGATTTAGTGCAATTAGGACTCTTAATTGATGATTCCCAAGTTCTCTTTCATGATCCTTTAATCAAAACAAAGTTTCCTCAAAGGGTATTGTGAAGCGTAAGCTCCAAATATGATTTTCTTTGAAAATAACCTTGTTTGGTAATAAGATTAAGTGGTTAAATCAAATTAGAATGTGTGTTTGGTCATGCGTAATTGATTTCTTGATTTCTGATTGTTGCGCGTTGTTTGATTCCCTCTCTGAGACGTTTGACACTACTATGCTTGCTTGATGGAGTAGATAATTACACTCTTGGAGCTAACGTGAGCATTAAGACGAGGATCCTTTAATTACTTGTTTGTTTATTTTCAATTACATGTAATGAGTGTTGCAATTACTCATGGACTGATGCAGATCTAGGAAAACATATGTCCTGTTTGATAGGTGGATGGGTGGAGTTTCCAAGTTTCTTCTTTCATTTTGTTTGCTAATTGATATTCTATGCAGAGAGAGAAAGTGAGAATGAGTTAGAGAGAGAGATAGGAATAAGTAAAACAAAGGACGGTTATTGAAGTTTGAAGATAGGTGCTGCAAAAAAATAAAATAAAACAAAAGGAAAGGGATATAAAAGAAATGAAAATGGGATGATGTTGTTTCTCTGCTAATTGTAACACCCTAGTTTTTACACATATGGTTAATTATTTTATTTGGATGTTTATGTTAATTTTGTTATGTGGTTTAGTTTGAGTAATTAAATTACTCTCTTCAAATTATTTTATTGGGTGCGTTAGCACCGACTTATTTCAGTGAATGCACGCTTACTAGACAATAAGTTACATTATTGTCACTATTATTACCAGTACAGAAAAATATTTTAAATAATAAGGTTAAGAGAAAAGCATTTTCATATTTTTCATTCTATTTAATTTTAGAGTTGAAAATAAATTGGTTTGACATTTATCGGAGATTAAATTTTGGACTGAGTATTTTCTTAGTTGATCAGTTCAAGTATTAATCTTTACTCTAATTTGAATTTCGAAATCATATATTTATCAATCTTTATTTTTAGATTCCAAAAAAAGTAAAAACATGATTATTTTAGGCTTAATATTTATCACTCATTTTGTACCTATTACTAAATAATTAACTTAAAAACCTAACTTTCTCATTTTTCTCTCTCTCCCTCGACGCCTCTCCCTCACGTTCTCTTTAATTTCTCTGCTTCTCCTTCTTTCTTGCTTCTTCTCCTTCCCCACTTCTTCTCCCCCCAAACTCAACTCCTCCCTCTTCCTTCCTGTCTGGTTCGCGCCGCCACTAGGGAGGCCAACGTCCGGCCACCCCTCTAAGCTGCACGCCGCCACCCCTTGGATGTCCGTCGCCGTCCAGCCGTGCTCCGCCATGGGAGGTCACCATCTGGTTGTGCCTGGTAACGGAGAAGACGACGCGCATTCTGCTTTGTTTCGCTCCTCCTGTTCACATCGCGCCTCCGCCACAGGTTAGCCTTCCGGTGCTGTCCAAGGCTGTTCGAGAGCCGTCCGACCACCGCGCCTGGTAGGGAGCCTCACGTAGGGTCGTTTGATTTCGTCCTGAACTGTTGTAGCAGCTCGAAATGGAGCTCTGCCGCTGTCTCGGGTCATCCGCCGTCATCACCACCTAGGGTCGTCGTCACAGTACCTCTTCCCTTCTCCTGGGGTAAGTGAAATCTCATCTATTTTGCTCAGATTCAGAAAAACCCCAAATTGATTTTAAAACCCTAAACCCTAGCTTTTGAATTTAGATTTTAATTTTGAAATTGAACCTTGTTTTGTGCAATTGGGACTATTAATTAGTTATTCCCTAAATCAATTTCATCATTCTGTTGAATGTTCATTTGCGCAGATTGAACAAGGTACCAATAACTACTTTGACTTTTCATGAAACCATCTTTGAAGCTTCTATGTTATGAAATTATAAAATTCAGTGCTAATTATTTGTGTTGCAGTCATATAGCTGAGATGCAGTTATTAGTTATTATTGTAATTTAGTTTGTGATAGTTCCAATTGTGGCTACCCTTGTTTTGACAACACAACTGTATTAAGTGTCAGCATTTGATGGCTTGGTGTTTTTATGAGGGGATTCAAGGAACTTGTAACTGTTTGCAGTATCGTTTGTCATGTTCTGCAACTCTAGTCATGTAGCTTGCTAGTGGCACCTTGCATTCCTAATGATTTTAGGTACTGACTTGCAGAATTGTATCTGTTTTATTGTTGACATCATGTCTAAATTGGTATTCTATGTATGTCATTTATGTAAATATGCTGGATGCACATGCTTGTCTCTATATTTGTCTCAGCAGCTGTTGAATTACGTCCTGACTGTGGTGTAAATCGCTTGGCAAGTTTCTCTAGCTTCTTGAAGTTGGATAGGATCATGTTAAAGCTCATTTCTTTTCAGATTTATTCTAATTTAATGTTGTCATTTTAGTTGGTTGAGAAATTGTCTGTCAAAGCACCAGATGGTCCCACCAAGATAAAAATACTGTCTGCTATTGCTGAGGAGCATAATATCAAATGGGAACCCAAGTCGTTTGGAGATAATGATGGAAAGTCTTCGCAAGACCTGTTGGTGGGCTACGTACTAGGCTTTGTTTATTTTGGATTATTATCTTTAGCTTATTTAATATGAAATGTAAGTTTGCTGTATTATATTATTATCTTGAGAAATAAATTTTTTGGTTAAGTATGTGCAAATATATGGTGAATCAGGTATAAATATCTGGTGAATTCAGTTCATTATGTGGTGAATGTGTTTTTTTTTTTTATAAATAAATTTTTTAGTTAAGTATGTATAAATATCTGGTGAATGGGTTTTTTTGATAAATAAATTTTTTGGTTAAGTATGTGCAAATATCTGGTGAATCATGTACAAATATCTGGTGAATTCAGTTCATTATCTGGTGAATAGGTTTTTTTGAGAAATAAATTTTTTGGTTAAGTATGTGCAAATATATGGTGAATCAGGTATAAATATCTGGTGAATTCAGTTCATTATTTGGTGAATGTGATTTTTTTTTATAAATAAATTTTTTGGTTAAGTAGGTGTAAATATCTAGTGAATGCGTTTTTTTGATAAATAAATTTTTTGGTTAAGTATGTGCAAATATCTGGTGAATCATATACAAATATCTGGTGAATTCAGTTCATTATTAGTGAATGAGTTTTTTTAGAAATAAAATTTTTATTTTTTTAAAAAAGTCAAAATTAAAAAAAAATTTACTGCTACAATAACGCTACTGTAGCAGGTTTCGTATTGTTGTCTCAATCCCGTGTTTAATTAGCACGGCTCCACTTAAAACGCGTTTGTTGACTTTCTCAATTCAAAATTCATACCAAGCAACCACCACCGTGCATACATGCAATACAATATATAATTATACAATGACTCAACTAGGATATACCTAGATGTGATAAACAGACCATTTGGTTATTCCATCACATTCAAGTATATGTATATATACTAGCCTTGTGCTTCCTTAAATTGTCTCCATATAAATTTTCTTATCCGCATACAAGGACAGGTATGAAGCTTCTTTGGTTCCTTCAATGCCTCTTCTTCTTGGCGTTGCTTCTCATTCATCCCTTCGTTGGATGCATTATCGGGGTTCTCGGGTAAATCTTATCAACCATTCGTAACTAAGTTGTATTTCACACTATATAATTAAATAATGGGATGGCTTGTGGCTTCTTAATTTTGTGACAGGATGCGTCAAGGCCGTTTCAAAGATCAACCGATAAAGCCCCGACAAGGACCCAGAGGGAACCCTGGTTCAAACCCATAAAGGATGCATGCCTTTGCCTCTATTCCTCTAAAGTGTTTCTGCTTGGAATCACCGAAAATAAGCATTTACTGATGTACATACGTACTCTAATGTTTTCGGGTATCATCTTGATCAATCTTTTAGTGCAATAATAATATTAACTCCAGTTAGTGCTGTTTGCAAATATTGGAAATCAAACTCTTCGAGATACCAACAGAATTAAAATTAATTCGTTACTTCAATTTCAGTTATAACTAGTGACGATTAAACTAACATTGAATAAAATAAAATTATGTATAATACTTATTATGGTGCAAAAATATTTATAATGTACATAATAGGAATATTTAACCTTAATTCCTACGAGGGATCCACTACATAGACTAAAGACCCATTAACTTCAATAGTAAACAAACATAAGAGTGTGTTTAGCAATTAAGTTTTTATACTATTAGGGGTTTATTTTCGGTAAAATTATTTATAGAAAAAGATGACTTTAATATCGAAGTTTTATTTAATATAAGTCAAATAGATTAACCGAGTACAATATATACTCAATCCATGTACAAATATGGTCATAATAAGTTATCCTGTTAGCATATCTGTATACATTTCAAAGGGCTTGCATTTGAGTCAAAAAATGATAAACCACTACCCCTAATTGCTTAAAATCAATCCCAAGACAGAAATTCAATTAAATCCATCGCGCCTGTGAGATCAAAGTCAATCAACAGGTTCCTAGAAATAATTATTCTCCCTCCGATACACAATATAAGAAATAAAACCCTAAAACATACAGATCAAAAAATGTATTGAATTGAGTTAATTGTAATTAATACTCATATAAATTTCCAAAAATACCCCTTCTAATTTTAATTAATATTCTAATGGCCTATAATTAATGATATTGATTAATAAGGATAATAATGGAAATTAACATTTAATATGTGTGAAAATTGATACATGTTTCTTATATTTTGGACAAAAAAAAGTATCCATTTGTTTCTTATATTATGAAATGGAGGGTGTATTAAGTAGCAACCAGAGTGACCAACTGCATGCCAAATTAAATTATAAGCCCCGACACAGAACGTGTCAACAAATATAAATATATAATTCAGTGTCACTCAAAAGATTCCCTGTTGTGGAAAAATCAACTCAAATTTCCAAATATTAATTCAAGTGGATAGAAATTAAATTGGCACAATTCAAGAGGAAGTGAAGTTCAATGTTGTGGAGAATGCCTCAAAATCAGTATATTGGGAGATGCGGAATCTGCTGGCAGAGACACCATAATCGATTATGGTGACAACCATAATAAATTATTGTGGGAGAAAAGCTGTTTTGGCATGAAAACGGTTACGCTAACAGAATGGGCATAATCGATTATGGCTCGTCTCAGCATCTATAAATATGCAGTCATATCATTCAGAATAGATGTGTGGCAGAATACACAAGTTTGAGTGTAAGACTTCTAGAGTGACATTGTTAGGAGATTTAAAGAGGATTTGTGAGCGAGAGAGTCTTGTGGGTGCAATTTGTATCTTGAGATAAATGAATAGAGATTGTGAGAGATTTGGGAAGGTGCATCGGAATAGAAAGATCAACCTACTTGAAGAGTATGGCGAGAAACATGGGTGTACAAGAATATGTAAGGGCTGAGGGGATTTTCTATTATACAGTCTTGTAATCTCTTTGTTGATCATAGTGAAGATTTGCCGCTCTCTCCCGTGGACGTAGGCCCCACCGGCTTAACCACGTTAAATCTGGTGTTCATCTCCTTTATCGCTTTTCTGCTATGTTTATTTTGATTCTTGTATTGCTATTGTGTTCTATTTCTATTTAGTGTTTTGATTTGTTCTTAGATTGTTTTCGGCTTTGTTTCATTATTGTTTTCAGTGTGTTTCCTGACCACATCAAAACCGCAAAAAGTGGCGCCGTCTGTGTGAAAGATCAAAGCAAGATTGCAAAACAGAGGTGGTGTAATCGATTACATATTATTAGGAGATTTATAGAGGATTTGTGAGCAAGAGAGTCTTGTGAGTGCAATTTGTATCTTGAGAGAAATCGAGAGAGATTGTGAGAGATTTGGGAAGGTGCATAGGTATAGAAAGATCAACATTGGGTGTAGTTCTTGAAGAGCATGGTGAGAAACATGAGTGTACAAGGATAGGCAAGGGTTGGGGGGATTTTCTATTGTAAAGCCTTGTAATATCTTTGTTGATCATAGTGAAGATTTGTCGCTTCTCTCCCATGGACGTAGTCCCCATCGACTGAACCACGTTAAATCTGGTGTTCATCTCCTTTATCGCTTTTCTGCTATGTTTATTTCGATTCTTGAATTGCTATTGTGTTCTATTTCTATTCAGTGTTTTGCTTTGTTTTTGGATTGTTTTTAGCATTGTTTCATTATTGTTTTCAGTGTGTTTCGTGACCATATCAAAACCCCAACAAATGTTTTGACTCATGGGGAGTCTGCAATCATCTTTGGAGGAATGAGTGGATATTAATGATATTGAAAATGTTGGAAGCAATTAATATTCATTATCTCTCATTCATAAATGGAAGCCATGTCCCTTCACTATATAAAGGGAGTCTTGTGAAGTGTTAAGGTATCCTCAAGTGTGGGTGATCATGTTAGAGTATAAGCATTGATCCCCAAGTGTGGGTGATCATGTGAATAGTAGAAGCATCCCAAGTGAGGGCGATCATTTGTAGTCAGATGAGAGAGTGCTTAATATTCCTTGTAACTCTTGAGTGGGGTACTCGAGTTTGTAGGATGATACACAAAATGGGGTGGGTTACAATCTTGTAATCTTATTTGAGATAATGAATACATTTGTTGAAGTGTTTCCATGGACGTAGGCAAGAGGTGCCGAACCACGTTAATTCTTGTGTTCTCTATTGTTCTCTTTATGGTGTGCTTGTGTTTGTGTTCCACCGAAGATCCTTGGATGTGTGGGTAATTCCGTTTGCGTCTGCGATTTTACCCAACACCTGCTACTACCTTCGATCCTTGAGCCAAATGAGTTGGTCATCCTTTTTGCATTGCCCCAGTTCAGAAGCTACCAACAGCCAGCAAATAACCCAACGCAAACAATCTTTCAATCTCAGAAAAAAACAACACAAAATCAATCACTGACTTCGTAAAGTTACAACTTACAACAGTCCTAGGAAGGACAGTGATCACAGAATACACCCAATAGGCCAATATATAGGACTTACACACCGTTCAGAATAAGTGTAACCGGCTGATCCCAATTTTAGTAAGCCATAAAACTAGTAGAGCCAATATTACATCCAAGCCTCTGATCTGATGGATCACGAAGAACACCGCCACACCCACGTACCTGCATTACTCTCCCTACCTACAGACCCATCCACATTAAACTTTCAGCCACGGAACCACTAATGTGGTGGAAAATCCCACCCAACCAGAATCTGCTCGTACCGAACAACACTCATACCATCTCTCTAAACAAAGACTCGTTACAATTCAAATGCGATTACAAGATTTGTCTCTTATAAAATAAAGACTAAAACCCCAATTTGGTCCCTGAGAAAAACACTCGGGTCTGAAATAGTCCCCATCCAAAATAAATTATCCATTTCATCCTTAAGAATGTAACTATCGGGACACTTTAGTCCTTCCTATGGTTGACGACCTTTGACCACCGGTTTCCAGGTTGCACAATCCTTTCACCACTGAGTTTGCAACAATGGTGGGTTGCTTAAGGCACAATAACTTGGTTCAGCTTCAAGGATGGTGCTGTGAGGGGAGTTTTATAAGAGAACCCATTGATGCGCAGAACCCAGATGAGCAACTCCAAGATTCAATGGAACCAACGAATTCTCCATGCTTCGCCTCAACAGCTTCAATTTATCCTCCTCCACCATCCATCGTGCACCACCTGCGGTTGTTTCGGCATGAAGTGACGATCACCCTCGTCCTGTTTCTCTCTTCAAGACCCATCAACCGCAGCCACTGAATCTTACTCTGAAGAACCAAGAGCCAAGAAGACCATTTTTTGTGAACAAGAAGATCTCACCCTTCATGGGTTCTCCACCATTTCGCTCCCGAGTCTGCCTCGGCATATGGTTTTCCTCCTCTGCCTCCGAGTCTCAAACTGTGTGTGTCTGATCCCACACCTTCACCTGCCAAGACCTTTTCTCGCTCCTCGAGTTCGGAAGATATGGGAGTGGATTTGACCAAGGAAGAAACTCCCAATTCAATGGTATGAAACATTTTCTTGAATTGGTTTGGGTTTATCATGGCTTGGGAATATGGGGTTTCTTTCTATTGTTTTGGTACTACTTTTGCAGAGGCTGAGAAGAATGAAGGATCGTCTGAGAGAGATGAGGCAATGGTGGGACGAAGTCATGCGGGAGGAGATGCAGAAGAAGCTGTGAGCGTGGAGTGGGCTGAGAAGTGCCTAAGCATTCATTTCAAGTGCCTCTGTGGCAAAGATGACAACAGTTAGGGTGCTCATCTCGCTGGCTGCAAGGTTTTTGTTAAAAATGTCATTTCTCCCACTTGTCATTTTGAAAACGAAAAGCACCAAAATCCCGATTGAAATCTGCATCAAGCATTATATTGCAGGTCATCACATCTCTGTGAATGATTTGTCTCTCGCATTCTTCATGAAGATACGTAAGAGCAAAAGCAACCCCCATAATTCTATTAACTCTCTGCTTCCATGACAGGACAACTGCAGAATGGAAGTTCTTATGCAGAATTTTGTTGAGGCTCCCATTGGTTGGGTAGAAACTCATAAACCGTCATAAAACTCCCCTCACAGCACCATCCTTGAAGCTGAACCAAGTTATTGTGCCTTAAGCAACCCACCATTGTTGCAAACTCAATGGTGAAAGGATTGTGCAACCTGGAAACCGGTGGTTAAAGGTCGTCAACCATAGGAAGGACTAAAGTGTCTCGATAGTTACATTCTTAAGGATGAAATGGATAATTTATTTTGGATGGGGACTATTTCAGACCCGAGTGTTTTTCTCATGGACCAAATTGGGGGTTTAGTCTAAAATAAACCAATTAAGATTTTCGTTGTTTAATCACAGGACTTGGACTTTCTTTGTTCGATTACAAGGCTTCAACTATTTATTATCAGATGCGCTTGTTTCAAGGTTTAGAATTATATCCCCGGAAATATTATTATTGGGAATGTTATTGTTGGGTATTTTGTAAAACATTGGTTAACACTTAAAGGGTGTATTTGATTCGCTAAAAAATGAGGGACTAGACAGTACAAAAATAATTGTCCAGTGTTTGATTTAAAAAATGATCATGAGACAGCACAAAACAATAGATGGGGGACTGGACAAATACCCATAAATTTATAACCCACCAAACCCCGGTACAACTTTTTGTCCATCGTCTACATAATTAAAAGACACGCCTATCCCTCTCTCTCCAGACTTTTCATTTCCCCACCAATTTGGTTTTTTTTTCCTATGCGCCTCTTTTCTTCTGAACGTCCTCTCCAGCTTCCAAAGCTCTTCTCTCTCTCCCGCACTCTCTCTCTCCTCTCTCTCTCCACTCTCGTATGAGAGACGCCACTGTTTTGCTTTGATTTTCCTCTACCATTCTTTTCTCCTGCTTCGTTACTTTTTGTTTCATGATAATTCATTTTTTGCATCATACTAGCAGCTTGTGGTCATGAGCACAAAAAATTGAGGTTTGCAGTGTGCCTCCCCCATACTTATGAACGCAAGAATTTCATCAGTGGTTAAAATAATTTTAAAAATTACATCACTTTATTAATAAATTATAAATAATATTAAATAATGATAATAAATAGAATAATTTCAAAATTTTCTAAATTCTTGTTCGGTGTTCTTTCCTAGTGTAAACCAAACATTGAACAGTAGAAAGGGTATTATCGTAAAGTTTACACTATTTTGCTTGTGCTGTACATCGATCATCAAACAACGTACATTACAAAAAGTTGTCATGTGACTTAGCTACTTGTCTAGTACTGTTCTGTCATGTGACTCCTTTTTAGCGAATCAAACACACCCAAAGGTTTTGTGAATCTTTTTTGAAATTCCTAAGAATAATTTGAAAGTTTGTTTGGTTTGGACTTTGGAGTTTATATTTATGAGAATATACATCAAAGTTATCAAAATGTCCCTATGATTAAATATCAATTTTACAATAAATGGATTAAAAATATGATAATGTTAATCAGTGTCCCAAGGACATTGGTTAAGGATCTAAAAAAAATTTGCATTGGCACTTAGTGCATTTCACATTTTAAAGAATGTAAACTTAGTTTTCCAATGAACTTTTACTTATTTTGGTTCCTTAAACAATGCACACTCGTTAGCATAATCCTTAAAAATATACAACAAACACTTTTATATCATAATTCTCAAAACACCTCTAATTTATAATATTTATTAACACAAATTAGTATTTTTTTATTTGATATATATTATATATAATACAAATATTTATTTAATTTAATAAATTAAATCCTAAAAATATATGTTTAATGTAAAATAAAATAATGACAAAACAAACTCCACGTTTGAAAAATAACTATCGTGGAATAGGAAAGGGGGGTGGGTGAGTGGGGAAGTTAGGGGGTATGTTAGTATTTTTGTTACAATGTTATCATGAGAATGAAGTATTCCCACGCTCTTTTATAGGAATAAAAAACAACATAAACATGGGAATAACTCTTCCTTAGGAATATTTTATACCTAGGAATATATTTTTTTCAACTCATAACAAACTTAGTAATAAACATTCCCACCTCTTTATTCCTGGGAATAGGAGTACGTACTAGCAACACACTCTCTAAGACACATTTTCCAACACACTCCCTCCTATTGATTGAAATTCATGTGGGTTCCACTTGAATTTTGTAGGACCCACATGATTTTCAACCAATATAAGCTCCTATTTGTATTGTTGTATGTGCAAAACTTGCAGAATGCTATTGGATTTAAATGCATGATCAGTAGAGGTGTTTATTGCCGATTCACCATCTTATGGACTATATCATGGTTGAGGGAAAGATAAATCGATTCCTGGGTAAAAGTATTTCATTGATTATAATGAGTAATTACCGCCAAAGTGTGATTACTCATTATTAATTGGTGGAGATTACTTTTATCATTAGAGGAATGCTTCTGGTTGTTATGTGCAATTACCTGCCAAAAGGGGTTATTGTATGTCATGATTAGAAGCTGATTTGTGATAAAGTTATTGGAGGTGCACTGGTCTAGAGATCTGTTTGCCCAAAGGGGATATATTTCTAAACTTGGTGTATGCTCATTGAGTAACTTTTTTATCGATGATTGTGGATAAAGTTATTGGAGGTGCACTGGTCTAGGAGGTTTGTTTGCCCAAAGGGGATAATTTCTAAACATAGGGTATGCTCATTGAGTAACTCATATTCAAAGATTGTGGATGATGTTAATGGAGGTGCATTGGTCTAGGGGATTTGTCAGCTCAAAGGAGACAATTTTCTGAACCTAATGTATGCTCATTGATTAACTCATGAGGTTTTGACTGTGGTTGCGACCTAGGTTGCACGTTCTGCCCAAAGGGAAATGTGTTGTTATGTTGGCCTCGAAATAGCTTGATTTAAGCTGAAGTTATATCTTGCCTTGTTTCTTAGCTTAACGCATTTCAAGTTTTGCATAGCAATCTTTTTTAAATAACAACTGTGTTGCTTATTTTGTTATGGAGCAAGAACATTTCTATTTTTTGAAAGACATATATGTGTCTGAGAAAAATATATTTTTCTATCATAAATTTTGAAAAGAAAGAAATAACGGTTTCAAGCGTTTACCTTTTTTTTGCCATGAAAGACACTTGTGTTTTTTAAACCTTACTCTTTTGGTTAGGTTATTGACTAATGAAATTTATTGAATTATGATGCACATCATAATGTATCAAACTTATCGTCACTATGTATCTAAGTTAATTTTGATCAAGGATATCTGGATGATACATGTGATTGTGATTTAATTATTAAGACACATATTGTGTAGCTGTATTTTTTTTATTTTATTGATTAGTGGCATATGTTTGCTATCATTATGTTGGGCACTTTATATTTTGGGCATGATATATCTTGGTATGAGTTAGTTTTGGAAGTCTAATGTGAATATTTGGTCATGAAAGTGATTTGTTTACTTAGCTTGGAAGGACCTTTAGTCATTGTTTTACAAGATAAATTTTCTGAATTATTATATATGATCGAGCATCCAAAAGAGGGTCACCATATGTTATAATTATGGTGAATTTCATGAAGTACACTTGCAAAGACACAATGATCTTAGACTTATTGTGTTCTATTGTGTTAGCCACAACGACTTGGATATATGTTTGTCTAAAGGAGACATTATTTGAGTTGGGTTGTAGTATAATATGTTAGCTTCATGGTTAAGAGATTTTTTTTATATTTGTCTGTGTTGCCCAGATGAGAGTGCTTAGTGGATGATAATATCCTCAAATGGCTTGTGTTGTTAATGGTTGGATTTTATGTTACCTTTGAGGATCTTATCAACTGATATATTTGTTTGAAAATATATGAATTGGAGGATTTTATTATATGTCCTATCTTGGTTTATTTCCTTCTTGAAATCATGATTTTACTATCAAATTTATTTATTGAAGATTTACTATGAGTTTTATAAATCTAACATGGCTGGCTCTTGACATTAGTAGGAGGATTTTGACTTTTGTCATTATTTGATGTTGTAACACCCTGTATTTCACTGCTTTAACTAACAGTAATACATATAAATGTTTATAGAGTTATTAGAGTTTTAGAAAATTATTTTAAATAAATGGAGTTTACCACTCAATTCTACTTGAAAGTAGGAAGCTACGATTAAAATTTAGGTTGGAAAGTCAGGCGAAACCCGGCCCGCGAATTCCATTGACAGTATAATTATACTGCTCAAAAGACCTAATTTTAATTCTGAACGAAAGACTTAAGATTGTTATTTTATTTCCTACAATTGTGTATTTTTAGAAATATTTCAGAAAAAAAATAAAATAATATACGTTTTACGGGTGAAATACGTAATCGGGTGAACGATAGAGTGGATTTCGGAGTTTCCAAGAGCAGATAAACATGTTATCTTAGAATTTGGAGATGATTCATGGGGATGAATCACACTTTTGAGTCTAGAAGATTCTACAAGGTTAAAGTGGCAATTTATGGATTTTGCGCTTAAGTCCTTGAACTTTCTCTTAATTACACTTTGGTCCCTAAGTTAGTTTCTATGTTTTTCCAAGTGAATTGGTCCAGAATCTTTGCTCCAAATCCATTAGTGGACCGTGGACTTGAGGCCCAAATTCCTTGTCCATGAATTAAATTTCATGAATCCCATTAGAAATCATGTAAGTTTCCTAGCTTATGATTATGCCTTAAGCATTTTGGTGAGCCCAAAATAATTAAATCCAAGCCCAAATTTTCAAGGCCCATGTGCAAGTCCAAGGAGGAGTGGGGGCTGCCCTTAACTTGGATGAGCCAAGTTTATTCTTGAATCTTCTACAATATTCTCCAATATTCTCCAATGTTCCAAACTATTCTCCAAAGTTCTCAAGTGTTCTCAATTATTCCAAAGCATTCTAGATTCTTCCCAAAAATCTTCAAGATAATTCAACAAGATGAGTCACAATGTGAACACATTAAGTGTTGCACATTGTCAACATTTCAAACTATTGGCAATTTGCAAAATAGTCCTTATACTTTTGGAATCTTTGCAAAATGGTCCCTAGGAATTAATTGCACTAAAATCCTTGGAGAAGCCACCTCATTTCTACTTAATCCCTCAAAAGTGGCACAGCCACATCCCTATAAATACCCTCCCTCACATTTCATTTTCTTCCTATTGCCTTTTTTTCAAAAACTCATAAGTTCATAAGCTTTTCTAGCATCACTTTGTGAAGCAAGTTCTTGGATTTTCACTTGTCTTTGAACTTCAACGGGTGAATCCTATTCTTCTTCCCTAATCATGTCTATGTTCTTCAATAAGTTTCTTGATTCAAAGTTTATCTCATCTATGTTCATCACTTTTAAGTTTCTAAGTCTAGAACTTTGAAAATTCATAACAAATTCTAGAAAAATCTCATGATGTTGAAACCACTTTCTATATTCTTGATATCATGCATACTATCTAAATCCAAGAGCATGATGTAATCAAAAATTTCCTTCCTAATAAACTAGCTATGGCCGAACCTAGGAGAATGGGTTTGGTAGGATTTTGTTCATGTGTTGTCATGTATGATCATGCATTTCATATGACATGTATGTCTACACACTCTAATCCATGTTAGTTTATTAAAATGAAAATCCTTACTCAAAATCTCTATGATGGCCGAACCCTAGGTCGATGAGATTTGATGAGTTTTGTTTAAAGTCTCCATCCATGATCTTGGTTGATTAAGGACCATTAATCCATGATTTAATCATGATTAGGAATTTTAGTCACCCAAAGACCTTGAAGCCGTGACCATGTATAAGGGTTTTGAATGTTTTAGTCTCTTGATTTGTAATTATTTGATTGTAATGGTTGAAGATTGAGTGAGTGCGACGTATACGCAACATCCGGACTTCCGAAGAAATTCACTAATTCACAAGAAACTCCACGAAAGGTAAGAGGGGAATACCTGAGGGATATATTCAATGGCTATATGATATCCTGTGTTTGTTTGTAATTATTTGTCTGTTAGTATTTATTTAAGTAGTTTAAGTTATGGTATTTGTATCTGTGTTGGTTTAATTGCGTTTAATTGTTTATCTGTAATTATATTATGTTGCTGTGATGCATGATCTGCCTGGAAATATCTGTGATATTATTGTTGGTTGTTGTGTGAGAAGCCTGACAGTGGTCAGTGCCCAATTTAATAAATTGGATAAAAGCTTTAAGAAGCTTCGTAAATTATATTCAATGTTTTAACGGTAAAATATTGATATATAATATTAATGGAAATTTTTATTTGGGAAAAATAAGGAATTTTGGAAAATATTATTATTTTAATAATTTATTTCTGTAAGAGTGAATTATGAGTCACATTGAGAGCGAAACCGTGAAAATATTTTTGCACTGCTAATTTTTACGTAAGAAATTCTGGAATATTATAAAATATTATTTTATGAAATTAATTGTTGAAAATAAGTTAATTATGATTTTAGAAAATTGTTTAAGTGGGAAAAGCTAATTTTTGGCTTAAAAAGCTTTAAAAATGATAATTGACGGCAAATTTGGAAAATTGTAGATGGCAAGTATTTTGAAACGGTAGGGTATATTTTAAGTAAGTTGAAACCTCAAGTGACTCGCTTTTGTGAAAACAAATCATTATTATTTAAAGATTTTATTGATGAATTTCCAATTTTAAAAGATTTTCTGAAAACAAAAATTAATTCAACCGTGTTGAAAGTGATGTTGAACTTAGTAACCGAGACGTCGGGGTACTAAGGTTCTTTGTTGTTATGGACTTGGGGTCCTTTGGACTTTGGGGTCCTGTACTGTATACGTGGTGTATACCGTATTTAAACATTTAAGATGTTTTTATTATCACGAACCTATGACTGTTGCATCGGTCGAGAGGTGTCGTGATTGAGTACTCGGACAGTGAGGTCTTGTGTTGTAATGAAAGTTTTAAAGATGTTAAAACTATGTGAGTCGTAAGCCATTTTGAGCTTCGGCAAAGAAAGATTGAACACAAAGAAAAGAGTTATGAGAAAAAGTGTTTTGCATGCATTTGGCAGACGTGCTCGCGGTTCTGTGTGTGATTACCTTGCGGCGTCAGGTATTTCATACTATGTTTTCCTCATTGTGCCCGGGTTGGACAATGAGACCCTATCTACGTTTCTATCACTGATGCCCTGGGTGTGGACAGTGTGCAATGGGTTTTGGCTGTGTGTCTGTGGTTGTGTGCCTGTTTGCCTAGTGTGGCAATGGAGCCTGATCAACTCACCACGTGTTGGGATATCTCATGAGATTTGGACGAAATTAGATGACGAATTTGAAGTGTTCATGCATAATTTTTCACACGATGATGTTTGGGGTGTTGAACCCACTGATAAACTATTTGCTTATGAATGTTTGTGTTTGGTAAATGTATATGTGTTTTATGTGGTGTCTAGTATGTAGTTGTCGAGTAAAATCCATATATTGGTTTCTCACTCTTACATGTTTAGATGGAACCGGATATACCTCTGGTATATTCGAGGATTCGATCAATCATGTTTGATCGAGCTCAGTTTGGTGGTGCCTGGGAGATTAACCCTGGGGCACTCAGCGCCACCTATCAAGGTCCCAGTAGAGAAGTAATAGGCATGGTGGAGGAAGGACCGCAGCAAAGGACACACGTTGTTGAGACTGTTGAGGTATCTCTACCTCCGGTATGGTTATACCTACAGTACTTGGCTGAGCACGGGTTACTTGATTTGCCACCTCAGCCAAATCCGCTTCAGATAGTAGGACCCGAAGTACCTCCTGCTGAGGTAGTTTTGGATGAGGGCGAGGAGGACCCGGATGAATACTTTGAGGACGATCTTGAGTTTCACCCTCCTGCTGTTGATGATGATGATTCTTCCGACGACGTAGCGGGAGCGGAGGTATCTTCATCAGACACATCTATTGTAGGTGGGGTTGATCATTATGATCTCCCCAATGGGTTTCATTAGCTTGACCAGCTATAGGTATAGTTCTGGGGTAGTGAGTCTTGTCAGTTTTTTATCTGGCTACGGAGAGCCATGAGTTTTTGGTATGGTTCTGGACCACTCGTTGCTTATATGTATATGTCTTTCTTTTCTTTACGTAGTTTGATGGAGAATAGCCTATACTTATGAGGGCTCTTTTGTTATCTCCTATTATAGGTAGGATGTATTTATAAGGTGATGCATATATATAGATATACATATATGTTTGTTTATGTGTACAATGGTTCTATGTTAAAGAAAAAAAAATTCAGTACTATTTTCGTAAGGGACATTTACCTTAAAGTATATTTTCCGAAAGTAACCAGCATTTAATAATTTAATTTTCTTTATTTGGGTAACTATGTGATGACCCTAGAAGGGGTGTCACATTTGTGGTATCAGAGCTGGTCGAGTCTTTCGGGAATGTTGGGAAATAAGTCCGTTATGTCTATGTTGTGTGATCTCTGACTTAGACTTGTTTTAATTACTTATTAGAAGTAATGTGTGGTAACGAGTGAGTTTGCGTTTCAGTTTCTGGTTTTGGTTTAACTGATTGTGATTTGTAGGTCAGTTATGGAACAAGTTGTTGAACCAAAAGCTGGACGTGGACATGGACGTGGACGCGGTCATCGAAGAGGCCGTAGAGGTGGTCGTATTGGCGGTCGTGGTAACATGAATGAAGAGTATGAAGGAGGAGTGGATTATGCGGCTCAAGCAATGGAAAATGTGGCAGCGGCGATTGCAAATCAAACTGCAGCTATGAATGCTCAGAATCTGCAAGCTACGGAAGGCAAGGCTTTGATTGCGTTTCGAAGTCAAAATCCTTCACAGTTTGGTCTGGATGCTGATCATGAGAAGGCTGATTTGTGGATCCAGGTGCTGGAGAAAATCTTTGAGTTGGTGGTCACGCCGGCAGAAGTTAGGGTCACTTATGCTGCTTTCCTACTGGTAGGAGATGCGGAGTATTGGTGGAAAGGTGCCAGGCTACTGTTAGAGGCTGATCATCAAGACATTACTTGGAACATTTTTCGAACTGCATTCATGGACAAATATTTTCCAGAGAGCATAAGGATCGAGAAAGAACAGCAATTTTTGGGGCTACAACAGAGAGAGTTATCTGTAGGGGAGTATGCGGCAAAGTTTGAATCGCTTGCCAAATACTTCCGTTTCTTTGAAGCTCAATCGAATGAAAGCTGGAAGTGTGAAAGGTTTGAAGCAGGACTACGATTTAAGATTAAGGAGTCCATTTTACCTCTGCAACTTCGTAATTTCCAAGCTCTAGTGGAAATGAGTCGTAAGATCGAACAAATGAGGAAAGGGAAAGATACTAGAGGGAGTGTTGGTGGACCCTCTCATTTCAAGAACCAGACTCAGAATTGGAAAGGAAAACAGAATCAGAAGAAACCTTATTTTCGTCCACAGGGAAATAATCAGAATCGACAATAATACCGTTCGAATTTTGCTGCATCAGGGAATGGAGGCCAAAGGAATCAGAATCAAGGCCAGATTAGGAGATGCTTTAATTGTGGAGATACAAGACACATGCTAGATACTTTCCCTACTAGGATAGTAAGATGTTATAATTGTAATCAATTGGGACACATGGCGAAGGACTGCAAAGCACCAAAGTGTGAACCGACTGTCAATCACGCGAGAGCAAATAAACCGACAGCCAAGGGGAGAGTTTATACGATGAGTGGAGCTGAGGCTTCAAATTCTGACGATCTCATACAGGGTAAGTGCGACATAAACGGTAATATTTTAACTGTACTTTTTGATTCAGGTGCGACGCATTCTTTTATCTCGATGGATTGTGTGAAACTGCTAAAATTGCCTGTTTCTTCCTTGTTGTGTGATCTTATTGTTTCAACTCCTACTGCTAAGCTAGTTTTAGTCACTTCTGTTTGCGTGAATTGTCCTATCATTATTCAGGATAAACATTTTCTTGTTAACCTGATCTGTTTGCCTTTAATACAGTTAGATGTAATTCTAGGCATGGACTGGTTGTCTTCTAACCATATCTTGATTGACTGTGCTCGTAAAACTCTAGTTTTTCCTACAGATGAGATTTCTGGATTTTTAACTGTTAATCAAGTAAAAGCTTCTTTAAAAGAGGGAGCGCAAGGATACATGCTATTATTTTCCTTAGATGTTAAGAGTGAGTTAGACTTGCAGTGTATACCCGTTGTCAACGAGTTTCTGGAAGTTTTTCCAGAAGATGTACCTGGATTACCACCTGTTCGGGAGATTGAGTTCGCGATTGATCTGGTTCCAGGAACTGGACCAATATCCATAGCACCATATCGAATGTCGCCATCAGAACTTGAGGAATTAAAAGGACAACTAGTGGAACTGATGCGGAAAGAATTCATTAGACCTAGTGTATCGCCTTGGGGAGCTCCAGTTTTATTAGTGAAGAAGAAAGACGGAACTTCTCATTTATGCGTAGATTTTCATCAGTTGAATAAAGTGACGATTAAGAATAAGTATCCACTTCCAAGGATAGATGACTTAATGGATCAGTTACGTGGAGCAGCTGTTTTCTCAAAGATAGATTTACGTTCGGGCTATCATCAGATTCGCGTGAAGGCGGAGGATGTTCTTAAAACAGTATTTAGAACACGTTACGGACATTACGAGTACCTTGTGATGTCGTTCGGAGTTATGAATGCTCCAGCTATATTCATGGATTACATGAATAGGATTTTTCGTCCTTACTTAGATCAGTTTGTCGTTGTTTTTATAGACGATATTCTAATCTATTCTCCCAGTAAAGAAAAACACGCTGAACACCTCAGTGTGGTTCTCCAAATTTTAAAGGAGAAACAGCTTTACGCGAAACCTGAAAAGTGTGAATTTTGGTTAGACCAAGTTCAATTTTTAGGACACGTAGTCTCAAGTGAAGGAATTGTCGTTGATCCGTCGAAAGTTGAGACTGTTTTGCAATGGGAAAGGCCTAAGACGGTAACCGAGATTCGTAGTTTTGTGGGTTTAGCGGGATACTATAGAAGATTCATTGAGGGATTTTCCAAAATAGTAGGACCCCTTACCCGACTAACTCGAAAGGATCAAGTGTTTATATGGACTGAAGCATGTGAAGAAAGTTTTCAATAGTTAAAACGGAGGTTGACTACTTCACCGGTATTGGTACTACCTGATCCTCATGAACCTTTTGAGGTTTATTGTGATGTTTCACATCAAGGATTAGGATGTGTATTGATGCAAGACCAGAAAGTCGTGGCATATGCTTCAAGACAATTGAAGATTCATGAAAGGAATTGTCCTACACATGACTTGGAGCTAGCAGCAGTGGTATTCGCTTTAAAAATCTGAAGACATTATTTGTATGGAGCGACTTTTAATGCTTACAGTGACCATAAAAGTTTGAAATACCTGTTTGATCAAAAGGAGCTTAACATGAGGCAGAGGCGTTGGTTGGAACTTCTAAAGGATTGCGATTTCCAACTACAGTATCACACTGGAAAAGCAAACATAGTAGCAGATGCTTTGAGTAGGAAATCAATGCACATATCGGCAATGATGGTTAAAGAGCAACAGTTATTGGAACAATTCCGAGATATGTGATTGACGATTAAGTCATTTCCAGGAAAATTGTGTTTAGGTATGATTACTGTTTCAAATGGACTGATGGAGCAAATTAAAGAAAAACAAGAGAGTGATCAGTACCTACAAGGAGAAAGAGAATTAGTACGACAGGGAGCTATGTCAGGATTTAAAGAAGGAAATGATGGAATCTTAAGGTTTGGTGAAAGGATTTGCGTACCAAATGATGTCGAGCTGAGAAAGTTAATTCTTGAAGAAGCTCATAGAAGTAAGTTAAGTTTGCATCCGGGAGCAACTAAGATGTATCAGGATCTTAAGAAATTGTATTGGTGGTATGGCATGAAGAAAGATGTAATGGAGTTTGTAGCTGCGTGTTTAACTTGTCAAAAGGTTAAAGTAGAACATCAAAGACCGGCAGGAATGCTACAATCCTTAGACATTCCAAAATGGAAATGGGATGGTATTGCGATGGATTTCGTGTTAGGTTTTCCAAAGACTCGGAAAGGGTATGACTCTATATGGGTAATAGTTGATCGACCGACTAAGTCAGCTCACTTTTTACCAGTTAATATGAAATACTCACCAGAAAGACTAACCCAGTTATACATCGATGAAATTGTTAGATTACATGGAGTACCTTTGAGTATTATATCAGATCGTGATCCGAGATTTACGTCAAGATTTTGGCAAAGTCTGCAAGATTCATTGGGAACGAAACTCAGATTAAGTTCTGCGTATCATCCTCAAACGGATGGACAATCGGAGAGGACTATTCAGTCTCTTGAAGATTTATTGAGAGCCTGTGTGCTAGAAAATGCTGGAAGTTAGGATGAATATCTATCATTGATAGAATTCACTTACAATAACAGTTTTCACTCGAGCATAGGAATGGCACCCTATGAATCCTTGTATGGTCGACGGTGCAGAACGCCTTTATGTTGGTACCAGGATGGTGCGAGTTTAATGGTAGGACCAGATATCGTGCAACAAACGACGGAAAAGGTGAAAATGATTCAAGAGAAAATGCGGACAACTCAGAGTCGACAGAAAAGTTATGTTGACAAGAGGCGACGACCTCTTGAGTTTGAGGAAGGTGAGCATGTGTTTTTGAGAGTCACGCCAACGACTGGGGTTGGCGGGGTAATTAAATCCAGGAAACTCACTCCTAAATTCATTGGACCTTACCAAATTCTTCGTCGAGTAGGTCCAGTAGCTTATAAAATTTCTTTACCGCCTTTTCTATCCAATCTTCATGATGTTTTTCATGTTTCACAATTAAGAAAGTATATTCCTAATCCATCTCACGTAATTGAACCTGATTTAGTACAACTAAAAGAAAACATGTCTTATGAGACTTTACCTGTACGAATCGCGGATAAGATGACAAAGCAGCTCAGAGGTAAACAAATCTCATTGGTCAAAGTTATTTGGGATGACGTGACGGGAGAAGCAACATGGGAAGTAGAAGAAAAAATTAAGTTACAGCATCCTGATCTATTTACAAGTACGTAATTTCGAGGACGAAATTTTTTTTTAGTAGGGTAGTAATGTAACACCCTGTATTTCACTGTTTTAAATAACAGTAATACACATAAATATGTTTATAGAGTTATTAGAGTTTTAGAAAATTACTTTAAATAAACGGAGTTTACCACTCAATTCTACTTGAATGTAGGAAGCTACGATTAAAATTTAGGTTGGAAAGTCAGGTGAAACCCGGCCCGCGAATTCCATTGACAGTATAATTATACTGCTCAAAAGACCTAATTTTAATTCGTGATCAAAAGACTTAAGATTTTTATTTTATTTCCTACAATTGTGTATTTTTAGAAATATTTCAGAAAAAATAAAATAATATATGTTTTACGGGTGAAATACGTAATCGGGTGAACGACAGAGTGGATTTCGGAGTTTCCAAGAGCAGATAAAGAGGTTATCTTAGAATTTTGAGACGATTCATGGGGATGAATCACACTTTTGAGTCTAGAAGATTCTACAAGGTTAAAGTGGCAATTTATGGATTTTGCGCTTAAGTCCTTGAACTTTCTCTTAATTACACTTTGGTCCCTAAGTTAGTTTCTATGTTTTTCCAAGTGAATTGGGTCAGAATCTTTGCTCCAAATCCATTATTGGACCGTGGACTTGAGGCCCAAATTCCTTGTCCATGAATTAAATTTCATGAAGCCCATTAGAAATCATGTAAGTTTCCTAGCTTATGATTATGCCTTAAGCATTTTGGTGGGCCCAAAATAATTAAATCCAAGCCCAAATTTTTAAGGCCAATGTGCAAGCCCAAGGAGGAGTGGGGGCTGCCCTTAACTTGGATGAGCCAAGTTTATTCTTGAATCTTCTACAATGTTCTCCAATATTCTCCAATGTTCCAAATTATTCTACAAAGTTCTCAAGTGTTCTCAATTATTCCAAAGCATTCTAGATTCTTCCCAAAAAGCTTCAAGAAAATTCAACAAGATGAGTCACAATGTGAACACATTAAGTGTTGCACATGGTCATCATTTCAAACTATTGGCAATTTGTAAAATAGTCCTTATACTTTTGGAATCTTTGCAAAATGGTCCCTAGGAATTAATTGCACTAAAATCCTTGGAGAATCCACCTCCTTTCTACTTAATCCCTCAAAAGTGGCGCAGCCACATCCCTATAAATACCCCCCCTCACATTTCATTTTCTTCCTATTGCCTTTTTTTCAAAAACTCATAAGTTCATAAGCTTTTCTAGCATCACTTTGTGAAGCAAGTTCTTGGATTTTCACTTGTCTTTGAACTTCAAGAGGTGAATCCTATTCTTCTTCCCTAATCATGTCTATGTTCTTCAATAAGTTTCTTGATTCAAAGTTTATCTCATCTATGTTCATCACTTTTAAGTTTCTAAGTCCAGAACTTCGAAAATTCATAACAAATTCTAGAAAAATCTCATGATGTTGAAACCACTTTCTATATTCTTGATATCATGCATACTATCTAAATCCAAGAGCATGATGTAATCAAAAAATTCCTTCCAAATAAACTAGCTATGGCCGAACCTAGGAGAATGGCACTAGTGGAAAATATACATTAGACGGTAAAGGTTTACGTCAGTTAACCAAAAGCTAGACGTTAAAAAGGAGGCGGTGGCAGTTTTGTAAATATCAGACTTCATTAATTCAATTTTAACGTCAGTTGTTTTAATGACTGACGTTAAAAGTGAAGTGACTCACTTTTAACGTCAGTTCAATAAAGAACTGACGTTAAAAATGAACATTTTAACGTCAATTCGATAAAGAACTGACGTTAAAAGTAAGTCACTTCACTTTTAACGTCAGTCCTTACATCAACAGACGTTAAAGGTTATTTTAATAATTTTTTTTATCTAGTATACGATTCCTTCCGCATTGCCTTCCTCAAAGTTTCAGTTTCACATGAATTGCTTTGATGTTTTGTGTTTCTGTTTTGAAAACTAAAATATATGTGCGAAGTATAAGTTGAATCAATAACCCAAACCGGATCTCATTCATGAAGTGTAATACGATCGATCGATCTGAGAAGATTGAAAGGGTTTAAAATCCTATAAAAAGTTACATTGAAAGGGTTTAAAATCCTATAAAAAGTTACATTGAAAGGGTTTAAAATCCTAAACATTAAAGCTACATCCCATCAGAGAGTTTTATGAAATATGCCAAAGGGAAAACTATATATACTCCGAAGACCTCGTAAAACCGGGGGCATGAGAGAGCTCAAGAGAGAGGCAAAAACAGGTACACCAGATCCGTTTCAAGCAAAGGCAGTGGTTCCAGAGACTTCCAAGACGGTCACTTGCTGCCAAAGCTGAGGTTTTGGAACTGTGACCCCCGAGCACCTGATTAGCCCTCCAAAGGTGATTCTCGGAAGGTGATAAGGTGAGCAACTCACACAATGTAATTTACTCAGACTTATCACCCATGCAATGTAATTTACTCAAACTCAGAAGTTGTTTGACCATTAAGACAAAGACCTTTGAGTCTGGGAATAGGAAGAAAAAGTGATGAAGTTAATCTCCACAGCAGAGCCATATTGTGAAGCAGAAAATTAAAAGGGTGGAAGGAAGCTATTTATAGGAGCAGGGGATGAAGTTACTAAGCTATTCTGATTTTGTTGAAAACTTACCTATAAACTTAATGCTCATTAAGAGGTTTGAGTTACAAGGTGCATGGGTAAGTAGCATAGTACAGTCAAAGGAATGAATGTTTTTGCAGATATCTATACACTTTTAACGTCAGTTTTTTTAAAAAAACTGACGTTAAAAGTGTTTTTAAATAAAAAATATTAATTGTTAACGTCAGTTTTTTATACAACTAACGTTAAAAGTTTGATTTTTACTTCAGTTAAATAAATAGCTGACGTAAATAATCCTATATATTATAAATGTGCAGAATGAATATTGGAAATAATGTAATTAATATATGGGAACTTGGCAGTCATCAATTAAGTTGACGTTAAAAATAAGGTGGTGGGTAAACTATTTGCGTCAGTTCTATAAATAACTGACGTAAATAATTATGAAACTCATTTCATTGGTTGTAATGTCCCTGTTGTCCCTCTTAACGCAGATCACTCCATATAGTACTGCAGTTTATTTCTAAACCTTTTTTTTATACAAGTTTATTTTTAATTTTTATTAATTAGCTTGAATTAGTAAACAAATTATTGTGCAAATTAAAATAAATAAACACTTAACATAAAACAAGTTATATGTATAATCAAATCATATGACATTGAAGCGATTCATAAGTTAAAATTACATGATTAAAATATAAAAAATTTCAGCAACATAGCCCTAAAATATAAAAAAGTTTCTGCATCAACATCATTTTCTTCTCAGTCCTGTCATCAGAAACTCCAATGGATGCATCACCTCCCTCACTTGAATTCCAAGATGCAAAGTAAATCCTCAGTCACTAGCAGCGAAAGCAAAGTGAAATGGATCTTTGCATCTTTCTTCTTCAGTGGAGTTCCTTGATGCATCATCTTGAATCCACAATCACTTGCTTCCAAAGCAAAGTGAAAGGGATGACGGGGATGAAATAAAGTAAGAGAATCACATTACGTGATTCACCCAACCTTAATATCCATGCAATGTAATTTACTCAAACTCAGAAGTTGTTTGACCATTAAGACAAAGACCTTTGAGTCTAGGAATAGGAAGAAAGAGTGATGAAGTTAATCTCCACGGCAGAGCCATATTGTGAAGCAGAAAATTAATTAAAAGGAGATGGAAGCTAGGAAGCTATTTATAGGAGCAGTGGATGAAGTTACTAAGTTATTCTGATTTTCTTGAAAACTTATCTATAAACTTAATGCTCATTAAGAGGATTAGGTACAAAGGTGAATGAGTAAGTAGCACAGTAGTCAAGGGAATGAATGTTTTTACAGAAACTAATAAACCTTTAACGTCCGTTGTGTAATACAACTGACGTAAGAAGTTGTGAGTGTTTTTAACGCCGTTTCTTAATACAACTTACGTTAAATATATGACCTTTAACGCCGTTATTACTAACAACCGACGTAATAAGTGTGAGAGTTTTTAACGTCCGTTTATTAAGACAACCGACGTTAAATATATGATCCTCAACGTCGGTTTTACCAAAAGCGGCGTAAAATGTTGTTTTATTTTAATTATAACGTTTACCCCCGCGCGCCTCCTCCACTTCTCTACGTCTTTTCTCTTTTCATCACGCTCAACCCTCACTCTCGCTCTCACTCTGCCCTAATCGCGAGCTCATCTCCACCACAGCCACCGCGAGGGCTTCTTCGCCACCACCGTGAGGTACACTCTTAACCCCTAACTCTGTCTTTCCCGCTCCTTCTTTGAAATAACTTGACATCTCTCTTTCCCCTGGCCTTCCCGCGCACTAACTCTCCTTGTCCCTCTGCTCTCAGTAACCACATCGAACGTTGGCCACCACTCGAGCTTCCCCCCCACCACCACACGAGCGCCTATTTCTGGTGAGTCTTTAATTAGGGCACATTTTTTTATTCACGGTTTTGAGTGCATGCATGTTGCTCTGCTGGTTTGAAACTGTAGTCTCAGTAGTTGAAACTTGAAACTGTGAGTTTGAGTTGTTTGGAATGTCTCTATTTTTGGTTTTGAGTGTATGTTGAAACTGTAGTCTCAGTAGTTGTAACTTTAAACCGTGAGTTTGAGTTGTTTGGAATGTCTCTATTTTTGGTTTTGAGTGCATGTTGCTCTGCTGGTTGATCTGTCACGGCCGTGATTCTCATCACGGCTAGGTCGTGATCCTATGAGGGTCTGGTTCAGTTGGCACGTTACGGCCGTGATGGACATCACGGCCAGGCCGTGAGCAGTGCTTCGCAATCTTCAAAAACTATAGTTTTCAATCTCCCGTATTGTCCTTATATTGGATATATAGATGTTTTGTATATCTACAGGACCTATCTAGTTATTTTTATTTATACTTCTGTATTTATTTTGAGTTATAACCTATGTTAATACATATATATTGTTTTTGAACAGGCATACATATGGATCAGTCAGATAGCCCACATGCACGGGAGGACACTGTGGGGGTTTCGCAGGACCCGATCACGCCTACGCCTGCTGATTCTAGTGTAAGTTTATATGCATGTTATATACTATCTTTAGTCCTTCTTGTTAATGTAAGTTTATAATGTTACAACCCTCTATTTTATCATTTTTTTTGTCCATACAGACATCACAGGCTCATAGGAAACGGGGTAGAGGAGCCACCTCGTTGAAGAAACTAGAGAAGGACAGGCAGAGCGGACAGAAGCTTGAGGTGTCCTTCGATGCTAATCTAAATGCCCAGGGACCCTGTGCTAAAGAATTTAATAAGTGGGTGTTTCTACAAGCGAAGCAGCACGTAAGCATCAACTACAACCACTGGAATGGCGTTCCACAGAACGTTAAGGATCAGATTTGGGAAGCTATCACGGTATTTTACCTTTACATTCGTTTGATTTACATTATTAGATAATTATCCGAGTTATAATCCATCCAGTTGTTATATATGTATCTAATGTGTAGGTAGCTTGGACTGTGCCAAATGACGAGGATCATCGTCATAAATGTATGAAAATGGCATCAAAGCGTTGGAATGGGTTCAAGCATGATCTTACCAGGTACTATGTATCTGGGAAGAAGCGGCTTGATAAAATGTTCTCGGATTATCCCTGGATTGATCAGGATACTTGGGATATGTTTGCCAGGAGTCGACAGGATGGAGAATTTCAGGTTGGTTGATTAAGTTAATTTTGTATGCTTATTATAGATCATTTAACTGTATTTAATTATGTGTTTTTTTTTTGAATAGGCTAAGGCAAATAAGGGTCGACAGAATCAGGCGAAGAACGTCCACCGCCACACCATGTCTCAGGGTGGGTACCAGACTCGGATCGAGCAGATGATGGCGGATAGGCTGAGGGCGAAGCAGGAAGAGCACTCTGCTAGGATTGAAAGAGGAGAGGTGCCTGAGGGCACACCATCAAGTCCTCCGTCGGACATCGACCACGAGGATGTCCGGTTAGCCTAGCCGCATGACAAAGACGGGATCTTTTAAAGTCGATGCCACTCGCGAAGTGGCGAGATAAGATTGTAAGTAAATAATTAACTTGATTTCAATTGATATTTGTATAGATATTTGCAACACTTTTCACTTGCACGTTTTTTCATTTTTTGTCATTGTAGATGGATCTTAAAGCAAAATCCTCCCAGGCGCATTCGTCCCTTCTGGACGGCAGGACGTCTTGATGACTGCTCTAGGCAAGAAAGACCATCCTGGTCGGGTTCTCGGTGTTCCTGGGAACGTGACCATCAAACAATATTATGGCAAGTCTGCTTCACGAAAGCGGGTGGTCAATGAAGCATCAATTTTGGCTGACATTACTCAGCACCTCATGTCCAACCCAGCTATTACATCACATCGATGCAAGGCTTAATATCCAACCTGAATTCAAGCAGAGCTTGCCAGAGAGCTTTCCTCCGTCGGTACATCCCAGGACACCGCAGGGCTTGCCAACCCTTCACATGTGAGCACAAAAGAGAGTTTTAGTAGGGCACATGTGGAGGACGATGAGTTGGCAGCTAGGGAGCGGGAGTTGGAAGTCCAGCGCCATGAGCATGAGTTGGAAATGAAAAGGCGTGAGCTTGAGTTGGACTCCAAACGACGTGAGCTCGAAATGTTAACAAAGGTATTTATTCATTATTAATGTCCAAATTAGTCAAATAATTACTTGTGTTTTTTTTAATTATCAACAACTTATCTATTTTATTTTTCCTAAACTGAAGGCCAAGTCGACGTCGGTGTCGCTGTCACCTATCACTCGTTTGTTCTCACTTGGTGAGGATTATGCGTTTGAGATTTTTGTATGTCCATTGGATCACGATGGATGGGTGGCACGCCCAGATCAACAGAGGATATTTTCCTTCATTGGTGACGATCTCGGGAACGCCTGCAGAAATAACATCTGGATGAACAGCAATGTCATCAGTCTCTGGTGCACGTAAGTTAATTTTAATTTTATAACTTATTTATTTTTGGTATTTTTCCATTTAATAATTTATTTTAATTTCAATATATATATTATGTAATTAACATCCACACCTTTTCATATCTTAGGTATCTTCATCGTCTTCAGCTTGATAAGGGCGTTGCATCAGTTTACGGTTTCTTAGATCCGTCAATCCTTGTGCCCGAATTCTTTGCTAAAGATGCATTGAGTAAATACTTAGGGAACTTGTTGGGAGACAATCCGAAAGAATTATATCTGGCTCCCTACTGTATGGAACGCCATTGGCAGTTGTTCGTACTTCACCCGTCTAGGCATACTGTCATATTCTTCTGCTCTCTCCACCAAGATCCGCCACCGAAGGTGGTGGAAGCTGTAAATAAGTAAGTAACTAATATTAAATTTAATTTAAGTTTTAATATCAGTTGTTTTTAGTTTATTACACACATGATATATGAGTTTGTTAATTGATCGACATGATTATTTGTTTATGATAGCGCGCTGAAGGCGACTAGCATAAGTTGCGCCAACGGGAGAAGTAGGACTTCTAAGGCTAAAGCAAATCTTGTATGGAACATCCTCAAGGTTTGGTAGTTTATTTATCAAATAATTAATATTATAATTACTAATTTATATGTATATTCAACTGACGTTGAAATTAATATTTGTTGGTAGTCTCGATTTCAAATTGACGGGTGGTCGTGCGGCTATTATGTGATGCTTCATATGCTGAACATAGTCTCCGCATCTATTACGGATGGATGGAAGAAGGTAATATTTAAACAACTTGTTAAATTATATATTATAGTTTTGAAGATGACTTGCATTGATGTTATTGTTATTATTTGAACGTGTCTAGGCATTTATCGACCAATCGCCTATTGAAGAAGAAGAGTTAAGAGACTTGAGGATGCGCTTCGCTGAATTCTTCTTCAAGTATGCGGCTGAAAAAGGAATTGACAACATACCTCCGCACTACTTAGATGAATAGTTTTTTTGTTAGACTTTAGAAACTAATTAATAACATGTATATATATATATATATCCTTAGATAGTTTTGTTTTTTAGACATTGGAACTAAAATTTATTTATATATATACATGGGTTTTGGGTTTAAGTCCCCCCATTGTTCAATTTTCCTTTGCAATTCTGTAATGTGTGTGATATTCTGTGTTACTGGGGCTGAATGCAGGGATAGCTGAGGGGAGTGATATTTTAAAACTGAATTTATAAAAAAAAAAACCTATTAACGTCAGTTGTTTATTACAACTGGCGTTAAAATGATACCTTTAACGTCAGTTCTTTATAACAACTGACGTTAGTTTTAACAAAATCAACGTCCGTTGTCTTAAAGAACTGACGTTAATAGTTTTATGTTTAACGTCAGTTGTTTAAAAAACTGACGTTAATTTTTACAAAATTAACGTCAGTTTTGTTAAAGAACTGACGTTAATAGTTTTATATTAAACGTCAGTTCTCAACTGACGTTAAAATATTAACTATTAACGTCAGCTGTATTTACGTCAGTCGGTACTCTGACGTAAAAAATCAATTTTAACTGACGTAAAAAGCACTTATTGCACTAGTGTGGGTTTGGTAGGATTTTGTTCATGTGTTGTCATGTATGATCATGTATTTCATATGACATGTATGTCTATACACTCTAATCCATGTTAGTTTATTAAAATGAAAATCCTTACTCAAAATCTCTATGTTGGCCGAACCCTAGGTCGATGAGATTTGATGAGTTTTGTTTAAAGTCTCCATCCATGATCTTGGTTGATTAAGGACCATTAATCCATGATTTAATCATGATTAGGAATTTTAGTCACCCAAAGCCCTTGAAGCCGTGACCATGTATAAGGGTTTTGAATGTTTTAGTCTCTTGATTTGTAATTATTTGATTGTAGTGGTTGAAGGTTGAGTGAGTGCGACGTATACGCGACATCCGGACTTCCGAAGAAATTCACTAATTCACAAGAAACTCTACGAAAGGTAAGAGGGGAATACCTGAGGGATATATTCAATGGCTATATGCTACCCTGTGTTTGTTTGTAATTATTTGTCTGTTAGTATTTATTTAAGTAGTTTAAATTATGGTATTTGTATATGTGTTGGTTTAATTGCGTTTAATTATTTATCTGTAATTATATTATGTTGCTGTGATGCATGATCTTCCTGGAAATATCTTTGTGATATTATTGTTGGTTGTTGTGTGAGAAGCCTGACAGTGGTCAGTGCCCAATTTAATAAATTGGATAAAAGCTTTAAGAAGCTTCGTAAATTATATTTAATGTTTTAACGGTAAAATATTGATATATAATATTAATGGAAATTTTTATTTGGGAAAAATAAGGAATTTTGGAAAATATTATTATTTTAATAATTTATTTCTGTAAGAGTGAATTATGAGTCACAATGAGAGCGAAACCGTTAAAAAATTTTTGCACTGCTAATTTTTACGTAAGAAATTTCGGGATAATATAAAATATTATTTTATAAAATTAATTGTTGAAAATAAGTTAATTATGATTTTAGAAAATTGTTTAAGTGGGAAAAGCTAATTTTTGGCTTAAAAAGCTTTAAAAATGATAATTGACGGCAAATTTGGAAAATTGTAGACGGCAAGTATATTGAAACGGCAGGGTATATTTTAAGTAAGTTGAAACCTCAAGTGACTCACTTTTGTGAAAACAAATCATTATTATTTAAAGATTTTATTGATGAATTTCCAATTTTAAAAGATTTTCTGAAAACAAAAATTAATTCAACCGTGTTGAAAGTGCTGTTGAACTTAGTAACCGAGACGTCGGGGTACTAAGGTTCTTTGTTGTTATGGACTTGGGGTCCTTTGGACTTTGGGGTCCTGTACTGTATACGTGGTGTATACCGTATTTAAACATTTAAGATGTTTTTATTACCACGAACCTATGACTGGTGCATCGGTCGAGAGGTGTCGTGATTGAGCACGCGGACAGTGAGGTCCTATGTTGTAATGAAAGTTTTAAAGATGTTAAAACTATGTGAGTCGTAAGCCATTTTGAGCTTCGGCAAAGAAAGATTGAACACAAAGAAAAGAGTTATGAGCAAAAGTGTTTTGCATGCATTTGGCAGACGTGCCCGCAGTTCTGTGTTTGATTACCTTGCGGCGTCAGGTATTTCATACTATGTTTTCCTCATTGTTCCCGGGTTGGACAATGAGACCCCATCTACGTTGCTATCACTGATGCCCTGGGTGTGGACAATGTGCGATGGGTTTTGGCTGTGTGCCTGTTTGCCTAGTATAGCAATGGAGCCTGATCAACTCACCACGTGTTGCGATATCTCATGAGATTAGGGCGAAATTAGATGACGAATTTGAAGTGTTCATGCATAATTTTTCACACGATGATGTTTGGGGTGTTGAACCCACTGATAAACTATTTGCTTATGAGTGTTTGTGTTTGGTAAATGTGTATGTGTTTTATGTGGTGTCTAGTATGTAGTTGTCGAGTAAAATCCATATATTGGTTTCTCACTCTTACATGTTTAGATGGAACCGGATATACCTCTGGTACATTCGAGGATCCGATCGATCACCTTTGATCGAGCTCAGTTTGGTGGTGCCTGGGAGATTAACCCTGGGGCACTCAGCGCCAGCTATCATGGTCCCTGTAGAGAAGTAATTGGCACGGTGGAGGAAGGACCGCAGCAAAGGACACACGTTGTTGAGACTGTTGAGGTATCTCTACCTCCAGTATGGTTATACCTACAGTACTTGGCTGAGCACAGGTTACTTGATTTGCCACCTCAGCCAAATCCGCTTCAGATAGTAGGACCCGAAGTACCTCCTACTGAGGTAGTTTTGGATGAGGGCGAGGAGGACCCGGATGAATACTTTGAGGACGATATTGAGTTTCACCCTCCTGCTGTTGATGATGATGATTCTTCCGACGACGTAGCGGGAGCGAAGATCAGACACATCTGTTGTAGGTGGGGTTGATCATCATGATCTCCCCAATGGGTTTCATTAGCTTGACCAGCTATAGGTATAGTTCTAGGGTAGCGAGTCTTGTCAGTTTTTGATCTGGCTACGGAGAGCCATGAGTTTTTGGTATGGTTTTGGACCACTCGTTGCTTATATGTATATGTCTTTCTTTTTTTTACTTAGTTTGATGGAGAATAGCCTATACTTATGAGGGATCTTTTGTTATCTCCTATTATAGGTAGGATGTATTTATAAGGTGATGCATATATATAGATATACATATATGTTTGTTTATGTGTACAATGGTTCTATGTTAAAGAAAAAAAAATCAGCACTATTTTCGTAAGGGACGTTTACCTTAAAGTATATTTTCCGAAAGTAACCAGCATTTAATAATTTAATTTTCTTTATTTGGGTAACTATGTGATGACCCTAGAAGGGGTGTCGCAGATGTCAAGAATGATAGTAAAATTAATTTTCTAAAGTATATGATTTTTGGATATTTTGGTAATTTGGATATTGAAATACATTTGAATATCATATATCTCTAATTATACTTATTGATCTAGAAAATATATGATATCATAACCATGATATGAAATTGATACTTTGTCAAAATAGCTTCAAGTTTCTTTAACCCAAATAATTTTGTGCATTTTATTGCATGATAAGTTGTTACATACCACATAAAGTGTTTGGTTAAGAAACTTGTGACATGGCTTCACTTGAAAATTATTGTGATAATAATGACAACTTAAAATGGCGTTAAACATTTGGAAGCGAAGCAATTGATGTCAAATATATTTTGAAAAATAAAAATATGATGGTTAAATGCGACACCCCATTCCCATGGTATCACATTTACCTAACATGTTACAAAAATCAAACTTAACGAAAATATTAATTTGTTGGTTTCCTTTGGAAAACAAAATAAATTTAATAATTTTTTATGCTTGTCAAAATAGTGATAATTTCTTTTTCTTTTTCTTTTTCTTTAAGGTGCACATACCCAAACACCAGTAACATAATATACATCACTATATATTACACATATGCATCAAGGTTTTACAGAAGACCTTTTTCCTACCAGGTTACCATCTACTGTCACACATATATTACAACAAACTGAAAACATCCTAACTTTGTCATAGTGAGAGTCTGAAAAACACTACTCAAAAGATGGCTCTCAGCAGCCACTAAGTCGGACTAATCTAAAATCTCACTCTACCCATAAAAACTACATCCTACAGCTGGTCACCACTATAGAAACCCATTGGAGAGTCCAGTATAAACTCCCCCACCTCCAGGAAGTGTCTCTGGAGAGGATACATCAGCCCCCTTTCCAACATCCGGAACTACTCCATTATCCAATGGAACATAGTCCGGATCAACCATCGAATCCTCCTCCATCTCCACTTGTGCCTCCTCCGGGATCAAGACTATGGGTCCAGGAGGTGACTCCGGGGCTACCTGCTGTAAAGGCTGAACGTACGGAAGTGGTTGATGCTCTAAGTCCCCGTGTTGTACCAGATATCGTAGGATCATCCAAATGGGAGGTAGTGAAACCTCGATCGTCTCCTTGCTATGAATAAGCTGTTATGGTCTGTCCGCTACAGTCCCTCAGAGTGTCCTCATCGAACCAGTATAGGTAGCACTCCGAGCCCCTGGATTGATCACCCAGGCGTTCCCTTGATCAGCATTGTCAAACATCAGGGCTCGGACCCCCGAGTAGTTCAGATCCGCTGCACCCGGATCCTTCTGAACATGTATATATATATATATATATATACCACATAGAAGAGGAAACAACAAACAAATATACAAGGGTGAGTTACTAACATATGAGTTTGATAAGACAACCCCATGCACGACACACAAACAGCATATACCATATATTCACAACATACAAAATTATCCAAACAGTAGATTAATTTTATCCAAAGGGTTTCATACCCGACAGTCATCGTCATTTTATAAAAATTCATGACACTTCAATATTCAGGCTCTATTTTGATACCTAATCTATGGAGATCCCACAACTTTCTGTTTCATTTTGAGCTAACCAAGCTCCGCACATGGCACATTGTAAAACAAAATAAAACAATGTCCAAGAGAACACATAACACACTGGTAACACTCAGTACACCAAGGTTATTGTACAAAAAAGTAACTCATTGGCTCACACAGAATCCCAATGGTCACTGTGATCAATAGAGTTTATTGTCCATAACCTACTGCATCACTGCGAACCTCAATAGTTATCGCATAAAATTTGATACACAGTCCAGTAAAGATACATTGGCTCACACATAATCCCAATGATCACATGGAAACATAGTCTATAACAGATACATTGATCCACTCATGACTCAATGATCATAACACATAACACGTCTGCCAACAATGCATGAGAAAAACTTTAATTCTCGTTTCGTTTTCTTTGTCGTAAAAATATTTCCTTGTCAAAGCACAAAGCTCACGACCATGCTTAATTTCATATTAAGACTTTTCACTTAAACAAACACAGGACACACAAACCAAATGTTTTAAACTCAACACAGGACACGCAGTCCGAGTGCCCAATCGCAAAGCCCTAAGCTGATGCACCAGCCTTAGGCTCATGGATATGGAACTCGCATTTTCCACATCAAATTTAGGACACACAGTCCACAAAACCATTACAGGACACTCACTCCAATGACACAGATCCTTAATCTATGTTTCCACTAAACACTAGAACCCCGACGTCTCGGTCCCTAGGTTCATTTATCCTCTTGTAAACCATTTCGTTCAGTGAAAAACAAATACAAAACCAAATCTCCGAAAACTTATCCAAGTTTAATGGAATAATTTAACTGAATAAAAATCTTCTTACAGAAATCCTTTTCTGTTAAAACGTTGATAAAATGTGAAATTCATTGATAATTCCTTTTCTTTCCAATCACTTTATTTCTGAAAATGGTTCTCAATAAAAGTCAACTTTCAAAAAGTCCTTATGAAATAAAATTTCATAATAATAAAATAACTATTTTTATCCAAAAAAAATTTAATAAAAATCTTTTTATAACTTAAATGACTTTTCTGTCATAAGTAATCGTTCTGGCGGCTATATATATTACGTTATTTTCGGAACTTAATCACTTTAAATAACATTTTATAATAAACTTGAATTTATTTTGGAAAAACTAGAGCCTGTGAAAAATTTTCACAGTTTCGCCCTTATTGTCACCTATTGACACGTTATCCACAAAAATATTATTAAAATAATATTTTTTCACTTTTTCTCAAAATTCCCCAAATTAACCACTCTGATTAGTTATTCAAGCTTATTAAGCTTTTATCCTCAAATTAATTTAAACACTGACCAATGTCAGGTTTCTCAGCCCATCACTCAACAATAGATAATTACATCGCAGAATAGCATGATATATATCCAATTCATGACATGCATCACAATTATAATACAACAATATAATTATAATCATGGACAACAACATATCTCAATTACTTGAGTAAACATATAATCAATCCAACAATTAACAGTAAACAGTTTAAAATCACAAGATATTACTATAGACAATTGACAGACAACTCCAACAATAGGCATGTGATTATCTTAAACTCCGGGCATACTCCCCTTACCTCTTAGAGATTCGAACTAACGGTTTCAAGCAATCTCCTGATTTCGGTCCGATTTCCTCCGTCGACTTAGATCAAACCAACCCGATCAATTCCTTCATAACGAATTGCAACCAAAATAAATCAAAATCAAACAACAACACACTTAATCAAGAGGGTTAGGGTTCGGCCTCTTCTAAAATTCTAGGTTGGGAAAGTTAAAAAATTTCTAACTTAGGGATTTATGATCCTTAAGCAACTTAAACATGATTATGCACTTAATCTAAGATCATGAACTAAGAACTTTGAATGAAATTCATCTAGCTCCAAGAACTAGGGTTTCGGTTTTCACAAGATCAAAAGGCTAGGGATTTTGAAATTTTCTCAACTCTTGGATTCAACAAGTGTACATAACATAGAGTTGGATTTAAGTGTCACAAGACAACTTTGAATCAAAAATTCATCCAACACCCATAGTTAGGGTTTCGGCCCTTTTGAATAAAATAGGATAGGGTTTGATTTTTGGTTTTCTACTCACTTACATACAATAGCTATCATGGTCTTAAGAGATTAAATCATGAATCGTGACTTAAAGTTGAAACAAAATCCATGAACACCTAACCTACATAGGTTCAGCCTAGCTTAGAAAAATAAGGAAGAAATTTCTTTTGATCACATGCTTCTAGATTATGAATATAGGCATCAAGATGAGTTCATAGAAATTGGTTTCAAATCAAAAGGAGTTTTCTACAATTTCTTATGAATTTTTTGAAGAAAGCTTCATGAACTTTGAAGAAATTGATGATCATGATGGTTAAAGGTATGAACTCATAAAAGTTGTGAAGAGAAGAACTTAGAAAGCCAAGATTAAGAGAGGTTACCTCTTGGAATACAAAGAAATGGATGAGTTTAGTGGTGTTCTTCACAAAATCACTTTGATGTTCTTATGGTGTTCTTGAGTTCTTAAGGCAAAAAGCTTAAGTTCATAAGAAAGATGACATGAATGAATGAAGAATTTGCCTAAGTGATGGCTAAGTGAAGGGGGACCATGGGTTTTGGGGGCATTTTGGTCCAAAAACTCAATGGCAAGGCTTGTAAAAATCATGTGAAGCTAGGGGTAAAATAGTCTTTTCCATACAAAACATCTAATGTCATTAATGTTCCATTATGGCCATTATGACTCGGATAGGATCATCATAAATGCACATCACATCAATCACGTCAGTCATATAAGCTTCGTTGCTCACCCCCTGATTCATCTGACTCGGGTTTTCCTAGAGATATCTCGACGTTTTTGCCGGCAGCAAATATAATATTATATTTTTATGCTAAATTTTTCAAAACTCCCAGTATCATAGAAAATACGATAAAAACATTATTCATCTCGTTCACGAATTAAAATTAGGTTTTCTGAGCACTAAACTTTTAGTGTCTGTGAAAACGCAGACCGGGTTCTATTTGAATTTTCAACCCAAAATTTTATCGTAACTCTAAGATATAAAGCATGACATGAAAATGACAGTGGTTTACCCAAAATCATTTTGAGTCTCGGATAAAAATATATGCATTTATATATTTATTACCGACATTTGAAAGCAGTGAAAAATCGGGGTGTTATATTAAACACGTTTGTGTTGATTTTGTGTTAGTTGCTCCATTAGCCAAGGACTCGGGCCTTAGGATTTAAAAATCATGTTGACAACATGGGCATTGTGAGTTCGTATAATGGGCTTGGTTAGTGGGAGCTTGAGTTTTATGTAACTCTTCTCTATGATGTCATATTTTTATTTTGAACATTTTGGTGTTTCTTGTGATATTTTTCATTTGATTTGAGAAATTAATGATGAGTTGAACATTATTTTTTTTTATACTTTTGTATATATTTATATCAAATGTGAAAATTTAAAGCTCGGTGGCATTAGGACCACTATGCCCGTGGTTGACACCATGTTGGAGCTGAGGCATTATGAATATTTAAGCTCGGTGTCTTTGGGACCACTATGCCCATGGTCAATGTCATGTTGGAGCTGAACCATTATGAATTTCTTCATCTCGGTGTCTTTGGGACCACTATGCCCGTGGTCGATGCCATGTTGGAGCTGAGGCATTATGAATTTCTTAAGCTCGGTGTCTTTAGGACCACTATGCCCGTGGTCGATGCCATGTTGGAGCTGAGGCATTATGAATTTTTAAAGGCTCGGTATCGATTGGATCATTATGCCCATGGTTGATGCCATGTTTGAACTGAGACATTATGTATGTTGAAGCTAGGTGTTGTTGGAACCATTGTGCACGTGGTCGACACCTTGTTGGAGTCGAGGCATGATGGTTATTTTTATTAACCATGTAGTTTCTTTGGCCTTCTGGCATTTGAGAGAAACTGAGGACTGACAAAGAAAATGACAATATGACTGTTTGATCACATTGGCATGTCATTTTCTTGCTACACTCCACATCGATGACTAGTCGACGGAGTCGGTAATATTTGTAACTATGGAAGGTCCCATATCAATAAAAGGTATGACTACCGCCATGATTCGATATTACTTGGATTTTTTTGGATGGAGTCTTAATTAGGCGTTGCATCTTGGGATCATTTGTTTTGTGGCCACATTAAATATATGTTATTAGCCCGAGAGTCATTTTCGAAAATGTTTTCTACAAATTAAAATTACACAATTGATTTTGCCCAAGTGGGAGAATGTTAGAATTATTTCTAATAATTCTTGTGGGCTGCAATCGATTGTGGTTTTTGGTTTGCGAAAAATGGGCTAATGTTATGATCCATTTGATGATGCTTAAGCCCGCTGATATGGTGATTTGTTTGTAATGGGCTATTGGCACCTAATTTTGATCTGTGTAGGTGATAGTGTAGGCCTTAATCTATAGGCCCGTAATGGGAGGTGCCTAGAGTTATTGTTACTATTATATATAGTTGGCTAGGTCCCATCTGCCATCATTGATAATATAATCAGTTGCTCCACGACTTGCCCCATTGATGGCTGTGAATTAGGAGTGCGTGAACAGGCAGGGGAAGGCTTGGTCTTTTGTTTGAGGTGAGGCAGTTCTTATTTTCATTCTAGTGAATCATGTCTTCAACAAGTAAGTAATCTGTGTTCTAAAATTCATATAATAGATTCTATTTTTTGCTTACACCTATAGCTTCCAAGCCAAATTCCATCAAGCTTGGCTTCAAGGGCTTTAGGTGCATGGACATCTTGAAATCTAACAAAACCAAACCTCTTCCCAAATTTGTCTTTCTTGAGTGGAATGAAAACATCTCTCACCCTACCCCATTTGAGGAACACTTTCCTCAAATCTTCTACCCCATAGCTATTTGGAAAATTGTAAAAGTAATAGGTTGGTGTCCCTGCAAACAACTTGGGAAAGCTTGCAGGTTGGTTCTTTTCGAACTTCCTATCTCTCCATCCAGGATGATATGGAATATGCTGGCAACTCTCCCTGTACGATATTTGCTTTGAGAATTTATCTGCCCCTCTCACCTCGATTGCTGGTTGTTTGAAAAAAGGGGAGAGGTTCTCCTCAGAGTTTCCTTTTCTCCCTGTGATTCTCTTGTAACCCTCAAAACATCCGAATAGGGCTTTATATCCCTAATCTTCGTTGTAACCATCCTCCCCTTGAAACTACTAAGTTCCAGTGTCTGGTTGATCGTTTTAATTGTGTGAAGGTTTTATTTGTTTATATTTTGGAAAATCAATTTTTGAGTTGTTAATTCCAATTTAAACAAATAATTTTTAAATTTGGTTACTCATTGAAGGAGACTGTGGGCCAACAGGGAAACCCGACCCCCGCTGGGGGCGACCGGACGGGGGTGGGGAACCTTGACGGAGAGCGGGGCTGGGTCGAAGAAGGTAAAGCACGCCCCCATTACCAACCCTACCTTACTCTGTTGCGTGAAATTTGGTAGCTTGATCTTTCTTCTATTTTTTTTGTTAATTTTTTAATAAAAATCCTGACTAATTAAGCAGAAGCCAATGCAAGAAAAGAAAGATGGATAAAGATTTGTTATCTCATTTTGGTGTACCACACTCGTCCCCATCAATAATACCTTATTAGATATCCTACCTTTTTACCATTATTTTAACTTATGTCACAAGATATTATTAATAAGAACATAATATTATTAACCTTATGTTTGGTTCAGTAGCGTAGCGGAGGAGGAGGATTTTAAAACTAATTTACTTTAAAACCCTTAAAAATATTAGAAAAAACATATAAGTAGAATACTTTAAGTAATCTATTCAAGATATTTTAAATTCCCCTCGTCTACCCTCCAAATCCTCCAATATTGGAGGGAGTCAAAATTGACCAAAAAGACATGAGGGATTTTGCTTCCCTCCCCTTCAAAAAAAATGAGCAAAACACAAAATGTTTAAAATAATCCCCCATCTCCCATCCATTTCCCTCCAACCAAACAATATATCCTATAAGAGTTAAAGAGAAGGAAACCACGTTTAGTTGTGGTTTAGGCTTTTTTTTTGTTTTTTTTTTTTTGTGAACCCGGATATCCTCCGGTCGGGAGCCAGAGACTAATCCCTCAAGGTACTGAGATCTATTTAAGGGATTGACCTCTTCCAATAGATGCTCTTCCATATGTATGAGCTATGAATCTCACCACTGACCACATGCTTAAGAAATCCAGTTATCTACAAACTATGTCACATCATGTTGGTGGTTGTGGTTTAGGCTGACCACATCAAGTTCAAATAATCAAATTATAAGAGTCAAATAATGTCTTGTAATTCAAGGAATCTGATTTGTTTAATTTGCTGATGTTTTACGTACTATATATTTAAAAAATAATTATAGAGAAAGGAGGGGATTTGATTGTGAGAGGAGCAACGACTGAACTCCTTGGACATAGACTCACAGCTCCGCGACACAGAAACAGTAAATGATTTTGTGCATAATTCTGATGTAATTTCCCATGAAGTTGAAGTTGAAGTTGAAGTTGCATTTGTGTTCCACATTGTCAAGGTTTTTAGGTTGTACAATGCTTATATATGTTTGGTCATCTTCATCCATGTTAAATGTTCTTGGATCTTACTCCCAAAAGTTAACTCAAATGATGTATTTCACATTTTTTAAATGAGTTGGGACGTGTTAATTTAGTTATTACCCATAACTAAATGTGATGCTGCTTCTCATCCATCCCAATATTGCTTTCAGTTTAAGGTAATTAACTTTTATTAACCATTCATAACTAAGTTATATTTCACCCGATAGAGTCCCCGCCAAGAGTACGCGGGCTCCTGGTTCACACCCATAATATTCAATATTGTATTGTATGTCTTTGCCTCTAAAATGGTTCTGCTTGGGATCACCAGAAATAAGCATTTACATGCATGCTCCAATGTTTTCAGCTATGTAATACATTCATCAATCTTTTGCTGCAATAATAATAATAATAATAATAATAATAATAATAATAATAATAATAATAATAATAATAATAAATCCAGTTAATGAATGATGTTTGTAAATATTGGAAACTCTTCTAGATATATATGACGGAGTTATCATTGAATAAAATCAAATTGAGCATATATACCTCTGATCCATATTATAAGAGATAAAATCCTAAATCACAAAGATTAAGGAAAAGTTTTAAAATAAGCTAATTGTAATTAATACTCGTATAGATTTATGAAAATACTCTTTCTAATTTTAATTAATACTCCGACGGTATGAAAATTGATATATCTCGTAAATATAAATCTTATTATAAATAAGGGTTATATTGAAAATTAACATTTAATATATGTGAAAATTGATGCATGTTTCTAATATTTTGGGGAAAAAAAAAGATCCATTAATATGTCTTATAATATAAATTGGAGGTAGTACTTATTATGGAGCAAAAATATACATAATAGAAATAGTTAACCTGAATTCCTACGAGGAATCCACTGTATCCAGCCATTTTTTGAATAGTAAACAAGCTCAAGTTTTGTGTTGATGATCACTCTAAAAATATATATAGGAAAAAAGGTATGTGCACAATGTGAATCATTCAAAATAATTTACTATATATTGGACTAAGATCACTAAGGTATTATCTAATGGCTTTCATGAATATATATATATATATATATATATATATATATATATATATATATATATATATATATATATATATATATATATATATATATATATATATATATATTGGGGTGTATCTAGTGAGAGGATCTTTTTTATATGAGAGTGGGAGGAGTAAATCTGGGTCATACAACCAAGCATATTTGGTTGGGATTAAAAGTTATTTTATGGTTTTAAAATGTCACATGACCACTTAAAAAAGTCACATGACTTTGTGATTTAATATTGACTGTTTAAAGTTTGATCTAATGGTTATGATATAATCCTCTCACTCTCACATAAAAAATACCCTTTCACTTGATATGTCCCCTATATATATATATGTGTGTGTGTGTCAAGGAGTAATATAAGTTTGTACAAATATCACTACTCTTGAATGTTATCTTATTATTATACATATATGTGCAGCCAGTTGGATAATTATTAATATTTTTTTTATAAGCAAAAGTATATTAAGATGAGTATAAGGGATATCCAAATCTGTATATACCAGAGAAAAATTAATAACATGTACAAAAGAGGAAAATGTTAATTCTTCAATCTCAAGCCTAAGAAACTACATGATTGAAAAACTAGCTAAACCTCACACCCAAAAGAATCATATCCCTTGTAGCACCAAACAAATAACCTGACCCAATATATCACCTACTTGTCCAAATTAAAAATAGTTACAGACCCAAGCAAAAAACAGTCTCAAACCATGAAGGAACAGATGTCAAACACAGGGACCATTATTAATGCTAATGGTGATGTTTTAATGTATTACCTTAAAACCAATAAAAAATAAAATTTCCAAACTTGATTATTATCTTAAGGGTCTTGCTAACGAGGGCCCTAAGGGCATTTCTTTAAGGAACCCACAAAAGAAAAATTTGTATTAAAAACTAAATTTTACACTCTTCGAAATGCTAAATACACTATTCCCCATACACATTTTCCTTTTATGGTTCCTTAAATAATATGCTAAGGGCACTTGTTAGCATTCTCCTTATCTTAATATCTCATCGGATGTGCATGTTAATTTAATGAGTTTTAATAATTCACTATCCTATGAATGTGGAGCATGGCAATTACTCAGATCCGGAGACCAATGACGTGCTGCTTGATAATAACCCTCTTCTGATCTCATTTAAAAAGAATCATTGGGAATAAAAAATTAAGTTTAGTACCTAAATTACCCTTCCTCTTATTATTTAAGGTTGTGTTGTTGAGAATAAAAGGAGCCATTGGCAAACAAAATTTGTATTAAATGAAGGGTATTTTGAGAATAACTTCATTAAATAAGATGAAAGTACATAGTTGAAATTTGCTTATATTTTGGACCAAAAAATTTAGAATTTTTTGCTTATATTATTGACCAGAAGGAGTACACAAGGATTATCTACAACCATTCAGGAAATTTCCAACATAGGGTAGTGGAAAGCGGAAACAAAGAAAAGTAGTACCTTTTCTTGCATTCGGTACGGCTTAATTAATCAGGTTCTATCAAAGTACCTACTACAGCACCAGAGCTTTATTTCAACAATCGGTTCTATCAAAGTACCTACTTCAGTTGCCTTTTGGCTATGCTAGGGTTAGCATAAAACTTTGGCTCCCATAGTCGTCCCATCACTACTACAGAAAAGGGTTTTAGTAGCGCACATTTAATAGCGTTTCTAACCGAAACGCTATTAAAAGAGAGGCGGAAGACATTTAATAGTGCTTCCTTGAAGAAACGCTATTTTAGATATAACCTAAGATAGCGCTTGTTTGAGGAAGCGCTATCTATTTGTGATGAATAGATAGCGCTTTTTTGAGAAAGCGCTATCTATTCATAACCTAAGATAGCGTTTGTTTAAGGGAGCGCTGTCTATTCCTTACCCTAAAAATAAATGTTTCCCTCCCCCTCCCACTCTCAAAAATTTTGTGGGACTTCATCTATCGGAACCTCTTCTTTCCCTCCCACCCTATTTCTCCAAACCCTCACCACTCTCGTCTACCACCACCACCTAAGCTACCACCACCGCCGTTCGTCTACCACCACCACTCTCGTCTCCCTTGTGTCGTAGCCCAGTCGAGCCCGTTCATCTACCACTGTTAGCATCCGAGACCACCACCGCCTCCCATTCTCCTCTCCTCCTCACCATACCCCCACCTGCAGAACCGTCGCGCGACCCTTGGAGCACCACCGCGAACCATAATTGCTCCGCCCGTCGCCGCGTCACGTTCTCACCGTCCTAGATGTTGATGCTTTGGAGAGAAACAACTATTGCTAACACCATCAGTAGAATCTATGGTGGTTCCGACGCGATTGAAATGGAGGAAAGGGCGGCGGCGACAGTGGTAAGGGAAAGGGCCATGACGGGTGGCCGAGAGTGTCTTTGTCTGGCCATCATCGCCGCGCGCCACCATCTCCTACCTCGACCGCATATTGGTTCGTTCCGGGTAATATAGTTCCAACCCATCATGATCGGTGAACATTCCCTTTTTTTCATGTTCTCCCCTTACCCTTATCAGTGTCCAACTTGTTAATTTTTCCCCCAACTTGTTACTGTCGATTCTATATAGAAAGGATTTGTTTCTGCTACAAACAAGTATTCAATGTCTGAAATGTAACCAATCTATGTATTTCTCTATCAAGGTTGGTTTGCATTTATTGGTTTGCCAATAATCATTATGTGCTTTATGATTTCACAGAGTCGATACAAGGAGATACAGAGGATTTTGTTAGGAGAGGAGGAACAAGAGAGGCAGGAAGAGGGAGTGATAGTCAGAGTGTCAAAGGAGCAGGTTCAGGAACTGAGCAGACATGCCAAATCCATCTCAAGAAGAGGCAGACCCTCTGAATCCGCCCCCTTCAACTTGAGAAGCAATAAACCCATATATTCCAACAAGTTTGGCAACTTGTACGAGATCACCCCAGACAAAAATCCTCAGTTGGAGGATTTGGAACTCTCTCTCTCTTCCGTGGAGATTAACAAGGTATACAAACACATAATCATACATACCCATCATTTGCATCTTGGACAACTTGGTATATCTACAGTCTACACTAACAAACAATACTTATTTTCTTGATTGTTCTGTTTGATTCAAAACTTAGATATAGTGATGGGTCATGCATATTTAAGTTTTTTGTTGTTAAAGCTATTTTCTTTTCAAGAAATCTAGTAGATGGGGCTATTGAGTTTTGGCACATCCATGTCAAACCACAAACCTTTTAATTTTTAATAATTAACAAGATGAAGTGGATTAATTGCTGGCCATTTGAATGTTATCCAATTCTTCGAAACATATGATGTCTGAGAGATTTGAAAGCCATGGTTGTCAGCTTGTGTCTTATTAGGAAGAATAGCAAGAGCAAAAAAGTGGGGAAAATAAAGGAAAGATGTTTGATGGAGAGTTAAACTAGAAGATTTCAGTAAGAGGGTTGCTGGGGAAGCATGATTTCGAAGATGAATTTTTATTGAATACATTTACTGCTATTAATCCCATTTTCAGCATCAGCAAATGGTAATGCTATTCCCCAAAATTCTTAGGAAACACACATAATTCAGTTCATATGATTTAAACTTTTTTCAATTTTACCTTAACAATGTGGAGCATCCTATATAAGTATGATTTGCATTGTTTGGGATGTTAAATTTCTTGGAATTAAAACTTGGGTGTTTGGATGTAGGATTATGCAGAGCCGATCAAGTTGTTGATTTGTTCCCACTGTGTCTCCCGACATTATTGTCCGAGAGGCCAGGTTAGAGGACTGTTGGGAAGTGGCAGAGACTCACTGCGGCTCCTTCTTCCCTGAATATTCCTTCCCGTTAGATTTTGTGCTGAGGATGGACAGATTGGTAGCTACGTTTGCAGGATTTTCTATACCAAATGGGTGCAAAAAAACCTGTTTGGTTGCTGTTAATGGCAGCTCACTTGATGAAACTATCTTATTTGGAAGTAAAGATTTCAAGATTGGTGGTTTTGATGGAAAATTCAGTCTTAACAAGGGATATGTGGCTGGTATCTCGACGGTGAGATCTTTTGAGACTTTCTTCCTAGAAAGGGGCCGTTGCGACAGAGAAGGTTGGTGAAATAGTAGTCGTTAACTTGCTTAAAATAAACAATAATGTTATTTGTACACTCAAAATTTGACAACTTTGGAACACCTGTTTAATGGTGTTCAAAATCGTGATTAATGGTGTGTTGGACTTGTTTAATGAGTACATCGGTACTTATATGGATAACTTGTTAACTGACAATTTGGATAATGGTATACAAAAGTTTGGTTAATGAAGCTCGGTGGATGATAGTTAATGAGTTATCCAATCTTGGTGTACCCGTTAACCAAATTCAATACGTCATTAACCACTATTTTGAACGTTATTAACCAGGTGTCATGGGTGTCGATTTTTCAGGTGTACACATAACTAATAAAATAAAAATTCAGATCTGTTCAGATTGATCACCATGACTGTCTTTGATACCTTATATTGACCAAGAACTTTTTGTCTTTTGGTTTATGAAAGCTTTCGAACCCTCTATTACCCTTCAAAAGGGTTAACTCATGATTTGATTAATTTTGTATGTGGACATTATGGATGACAATTTTCTTGGTTTACATTTCATTTTGCTGGTGAATTCTTGTTGATGGATGTAAAATAAGTAATTTTTTTATTGTAGGACTGGAATTGCATATATATCAAATGTCGCAGTCAGAGAGAAATTTAGGCGGAAGGGAATAGCTAAAAAATTGATAGCAAATGCAGAATCACAGGCTAGAAGTTGGGGCTGTCGTGCTATTGCTTTGCATTGTGTCCTATCTAACATTTTCAGTCCTGCTGCTACTTAGCAATGAAGTGTTATACATATATGTTGAGTGTTGACTTAATCTTATCTTAATATTAATGTCCAGGCAAATTGAGCGCGACTGAGAGTTCTTGGAAGCTGAGGGAATTATGGACTACAGTCTTTTTGTTGGCCTTCATTTTCGTGATGATAATACATATGACACGATGGGATTGTCACCATTTCTTTTGCGCACTGTGTCTGTTCTTCATAATCCAACAACATGATGCAGGAGCATGAGTTCAAAATTGATCGGGTGTGAGATCTTCGATTAAAATTTCCATTTTTCCCCTTTATTTCATTTTATTTCAAGATCAAGAAGACAATTGCATCTAGAGAAGTTTGCAGCATTTGGCTTTGGCGATTTTCTGCTGCTGCCATTGCAAAGCCTGATGCTTATACCGAAGCAAATGGTATGGTTCAGTAAGGATGAAAACTGGCATCAGTTCTGTTTTTTTTTTTTTTTTTGATGATAATCAGTTCTATTTATTCTCTCAACATAAAAGTGTTATATCGGAGAAAAAGGAGGAAAATCAGAGCTAGTGGTAGGATACGATATCTTCTAAAACATAAGAAGTATAAAACAAGGAAAAGGAAAGAATCAAGTGGGTGTATGTGCTACAAGTGTGAAGAGGAACGTTGTCCTAGGTCTATGTGCTACAAGTGGGTATTTATTTTGTGAAGGCAATTATATTATTTGTTTATTTCAAGTTTTCAACTTTCAGTGTTCTGATCAAATTTCTTCTACAGGGCATATGGAAGTGGAAAGGAAGACAGTCCTATGTGTGATGTGCCATGGTATGAAAACAGCAGGATGAAATTGCTGAGACATGTTTCTTTTGTTGATTGCCCGGTAAAGTCACAGACATATCATCTGTTATTTTGGGTTGTCTGTCCCCCCCCCCCCCCCCCCCACACACACACACCCACAATTTAATTATATCTAGGATATACTAGGGACATACTTTCGTATATTTGCACATTGGTTCTGCATTTTTTTCCTTATAAATTATTTTTTCTCTCCTTAGCATATTATGTCCCCCAATTCTTCTTGATCCCAGGAAGATATGATTTGTAAGCTCTATTATTGACGAATTAATGCTAATTCATTAATTATATCTACAGTTTTCTTGGTTATACATCAATATGGTATTTAGTTTTTACTTTTCCAATTTCCATAGGGCCATGATATTCTCATGGCTACAATGCTTAATGGAGCAGCAATCATGGACGGAGCTTTGCTGCTCATTAATTAAAGGAGGTGTTGTTGGCGGAAGCATCCTGAGGGTAGGTCCTTTGATCAATAACTTAATACTACACTTGTCTTCCTAAACTTTTACAATGCACATTTTAACATGTTTAGTCTGTCCTAGAGTTTAAAGGAATGATTCTCTATGTCCAAAAAGTTTTGCAAATAATGCAAAGTGTGTCAACATGTGCTACATACATGATTGCTTAATGGATGATAAACAAGTGGCCTTAATTTGTTGGCGTCTCATTTTTTTTATGCTACTTTTTTGCTTGCATTTTGTCAAAAGACCTTGCGAGTCTCTGTATGCTTTTCTTTTTCCAGACCAGAATAAAGAAATCTGCTTTGTAATGTGTTTTAATCTATAAACCCATTAAGGAGAGATTTAGTCATTCTAATTTGATTTAATTTTCATTTTGAAGTATTTTCCTGAATGTAAATGCATCACATACTCCGACGATCAACTTACTCAACTTAAAGACGAGTGGTGTAGTTATGTGGTTATGAAATTTATCAACAATTAAAGGGTACGACATACTCTGATATTATGCTAGCTAGTGTCTCTCCTATATTATTAGACTTGTGTGTATGTGCAAGTGATTTGTATGTGTATCTTATGCAGGCTGACAACAATTAAAGACTTTGTGCGATCAAGCAGAAGATGGAAGCAGCATGCACAAATTGTTTATAATTACTTGTTGATTAGCTTGTACACATTGTTAGTATGCATGGTTATTATCTAATGTAGGTTAGCGACCTTTTGGTTTATGGACTTAAATAGTAGAATTGGTTATGCGTAAGCGTTACCGTGAATTGTGTTAAAGTATATTACTTAATTAATTGGTTATATATGCATGATTTTGATATTTGGTTTGGTTTATATATATATATATATATATATATATATATATGCTTACCAATATTTATGTAACCTTTATACATTATATATGTGTATGTGTGTGATGTACCTAAATGCAGTGTTACTGTGAATTGATGAGGGATGGTTGTGCAGGTGGGAAATGTAGAAAAACAGTGAATAATGAAAAAAATGGGGGGGGGATAGGTAGCGCTTTCTTTAAAAAAAGTTGTCTAAAGTATAGACAGTGCTTTCTTGAACAAACGCTGTCTAAAGTGACAAAAAGACAGCGCTTCCTCGAGAAAGCACCGTCTAAAGTATGTAATAGATTGTCTTATTACCAACTTTAGACAGCGCTTTCTTAAGGAAACACTACCTATTCCTACTTTCAGTAGCGCTACCTATTCCTACTTTCAGTAGCGCTTTCTTGAAAAAACGCTGCCTAAAGTGACAAATAGATAGCGCTTTCTCAAGAAAGCGCTGTCTAAAGTACGTAAAAGATTGTCTTATTACCAACTTTAGACGGTGCTTTCTCAAGGAAGCGCTACCTATGTCTTATTACCAACTTTAGACAGCACTTTCTCAAGGAAGCGCTACCTATTCCTACTTTCAGTAGCGCTTTTTTAAGCGTTATTGAATCTCTCCCACCTTCAGTGGCGGGTGAATAGATAGTGCTTTGAAGTGCTACTAAAGGCCAAAAAAAAGCGCTGCTGAAGCCCTTTTCTGTAGTAGTGCATCCATGGATCTCTCATGTCAAATATTGTTTCCGGAATCAATCTCACCCACATCCATCCCTTCTTATACCTCTTCTCCTTGTCAGCCCCCTTTCCTTCCTCTTCTCTTTCTCCATCGCAGCATGCTCTCGCCAAAACTTTTGCTCAAGCGTTGAATAATGCTTGCGAGATTCCTCTTAGCCAGTTGCCTATCCCGAGACTTATAGGTGATGCGCTTACAGTTAAGATACCTGAAGAAGAGTACAAAGCCGGAGTGGAGAGCTGCCAGAATAATCTACATGACTGCTTGATGCTTTCAAAGGGTGATGCACCCATCAAAACTAGTGATTTGCGTGTCAAGTTATTGAAACTATGGAACCCAATTCAGAACTGGAAGATGACTCTGATTGGGAAAGGGTTCTTTGAGTTTTCTTTCTCCTCAGTTGAAGACATGAGGAAGGTTCTATCGGTTGGATCATGGAACACAAATCCAGGGACGTTGAGGCTATTCTCTTGGACGACAGATTTTTGCCCGAATCCAGTGAAACAGACAAACACTCAGTGCTGGATCAGAATCATTGGATTACCTTAGGAGTATTGGAGGCCTAAAATCCTCTTTGCCATTGCTAGAGGGGTGGGAATTCCTCTCTCTTTGGATGATGCTACCCTTAACAAAACTCTTGGGCACTTTGCAAGAGTTTTGGTGGATGTGGATTTGCTTAAGCCCCTTCAAGAACAAATCATGGCAGAAAGGGAGAAATTTTCTTTTTCGATGAGAATTGAGTATGAGTATTTGCCACTATTCTGTAATGCTTGTGCAATAATTGGCCATTCACTATCAGACTATAAGAAAAACCTTCCTGCGAGAGAGGGTATCAAGAAAGATAATAATGTGGTCAAGAAACCAAGAATGCAATATGTGCCTAAACAGGTTGGATCAAAAAATAATGATGTTGATATTAATCTTAACAAAGACAAGGAGGTTATTAATGCTGTTAGTGTTACTAATAAAGGCAAGGAGGTTATGGTTGATAGCAGGCCTTATCTGCATGAGGGTTAATCCAGTAAAGGTCAGATGCAGTATGTGATTAATGATACTCATCAAGAGTTGCCAATAGTCCCTTTGAATGCCAAGAACCAGAATGATGGGCCTCAGGTTGACAAGGGTATAGAAATTATAGTTGAGGATTCTCCACAAAGTAACTATGAGGGGAGGATTGTTTCGAAATTCCTGCCTAAGGATGCTAATCACATAGTGGAGATGATTTCAGAAAATGATAGAATTGTCTATGCTTCTCCAATGAATCAGTTGCTTGAGCAAAAAGAAGATGATGATCTAGACTCTGAAAACCTAATTGATGATGTTAATCATGTTAACAAGGAGGATGTTGGTCCAAAATAAGTCTGAGTCATTGATTCATGATGAAGAGGGGGTTGTTTCGAATAAGGAAATTACTGATTCTCATAGTGAAGATAAGCCAGATTCTTCTTACTCAACATATCCTTTGCTGGATGATATCCAAATGCCTAATGTGGTGCAAAAAGACATGCAGATTGTATCAAAATTTTGGGCAGATCAAGTCCAAGAAGAGGAAGCTGATGAATCAATTTCAGACTTTAGAGATGATGGTAAGGATGGTGATTTCACTCATGTTCTTTCAAAGTAACAGAAGAATAAATTGAGACAAGGTAAGAAAGTTAAGTCTAAGACTCATAACACCTGAGCAAGGGCAGGTTATAAAAATGTTACTTGATGAAAGTCCTTTTCTGGAATGTGAGGGGCCTGGGTACTAAAGATACTAGGCTGGTTTTGAAAATTTTTTGTAAGAAATACGATCCCAATTTGGTTCTACTGGCTGAGCTCTGGATTGCTTTTGACAAGATTGCTGCTAGTTTTTGGAAATCTCTTGGTTTGAAACTCTTTATGATGAATGACAGAGGCAATAGGTTGCCTAATATTTGGTGTCTTTGCTCGACATCTATGTCCCCAACTATGATTGCAAGCTCAACTCAACATTGCTCTTTCTCTGTCAATGATAATAATTAAAGGGTTTGTATTCTGCTGTATATGCATCAACCACTATTCAAGGCAGAAGGCAATTATGCCAGGAACTCACTACTGTTATGTCAAGCTCCATGGACTTTCATTGGGGATTTTAATGCTGTGATGGGAGCTCATGAGAAAAGATGGGGAAACCTTTTTGTTAGACAATCTTGTAATGATTTTAGTGGCAGGACAGATGTCAACAGTCTTACTCATGTGTCAACCAGAGGTCGCTACAAAAAAAGGTTATTTAGCAACCAAAAATAGTGACCGAATTTGTTGGTTGCTGTTTGCGACCGAAATGGCGACCGATTGTAGGATCTAAATCAAACACTGATTAGAGTTGATATTGCGACCGAAATAACAACCGAAATAGAGCGTAGCAGAGTTATCGGTCTCTATTTCGGTCACAAAATAAAGGAAAGTAAAAGTCAAAATTTTATGACTTTTTAGCGACCGAAATGGCGATTGAGTTAAATGCAACGGTTAAATTTTATTTATCTTTGCGACCGATATTAAATCGATCGCTAAACGGCACGTAAAAAATTAAAATAGAGCGTATTAGTGACCGAACTTTAAATCGGTCGCTAAATTTATGAATTCAAATTTCAAATCAACCCGTTTAGAGACTGAAATAGCGACCGAATGTTTCGGTCGCTAATATTAAAATCCCTAAATCCACCAGAACCCCCATTTCTTCCCCATTTCACGAAACTTCTCTCTCTCTCACTCATTCTCTCTTCCTCGCGAGCTCCGACCACCAGCCTCCAGCCACCGCCGTCAGGTAAGTTCTCTCCCTCTCCCTCTCCCTCTCCGTTTCTCTCTCTCCATCTCTGTCTCTGTCTCTCTCTCTCTCCGTCTCTAACCGTTTCTCTCTCTCTTAGGTTTGTCTTCCTCCGCACGTCCAGAGCAGCGCCACCACCGGCACCACCAGAGCAGCGCCACCGTTACCACCGTAGCACAGTAAGTCTTCTTCCCTTTGGCAAAATCAAATTATAATTCTCTGCTTACCTCACAGTCTCACATAATCTTGATCACAATTTTCATACTATGTTGGTAGATTTGGATTCTTCTTTGGTTTTTGGCATTTTTATATGGTAAATCTAATTGTTGTTTTATAAATACATGCCATAAATTGAGGTTAAAAGTATTTTCATGTTCTAATTGTCTTATCTCTAAAATATTGTAACAAAACATACAAAGTACCATCGGTCCTTTTCTTCACCATTTTAGAACACTTGTTGCATCCTTGATAAAACCAATTATAGTCCTCAATAATCTCGTGAATTGCTGCAAGTGTTGTTACCCTTCTAGGCTATTGAAATCAAAGTAAGTGATCAACGGATGTAGATGAGAAAATTTGTTTAACAAAACTGAAAAAACAGGTATAATTTGTAACCTGCTTTGATTCTCTGATTTCAATTAGAGTTTTTCTGAGATTAGGATCACAAAGGATATTCTTAGATGAGTTCCTACTTCGAAATGTAAGCTGACTTGTGGATTGTGTTGCACCGAAACATTGATTGGAATGGCTACAAATATATAAAGTAAAAGTAATATTTTTTTAATAAGAAATGTATAGAAGGAATAAAACTGACATGTACAAAAATTAAACTTGAGGCATACATATTCATCAATGCAGCTGCCTCTGGTATAGCTGGATTCATCAGGACTTTTATTGTGTTCCATGAAGTAATGAGTGAGTTATGGCCTATAAATTTTTTTATGAGTTGAATTTGTTATAACAAATAAAATATAAATTAAAGGAATGATATATGTTTAAAGCAGTATAAAATATTAGAATAAGTAGACATTAGAAATAAATGTTAATAATGGTGAAGGAATTATTTTTATAATAAATACCTCTATAATGAGTGATTCGGGCAAGTTGCAAAACTACCACTTTAAGTTGGTTATTTTCAGTCAGAAAGTTGAACATTTTGATTGCTCGTTCCCCAAACAATGTCACACGAACAAAATTATTGCTAAAGTTTGAGAAAAAAATTGAAGTTTGAGTATAAATTCTAGGTGAAAAAAAATGTTTGCCAATACGAGTTGTTTGTTAGTGGAGAGCAGAGCTCAATAGGATGTATCCAGTCTGAAAGGCTGGATGCTGGTTGTGTACTGATGATTTAGAAGTTATGCATGTGTTTGAAAATTATGTGTTACTTGTTAGTGGAGAGCAGAGCTCAATAGGATGTTTGCAACAATATTTTATCTAAGTTTGTATTGATTTATGATCAGCCTCTGGCTCGACTAGTTTTATACTAGTAAGACCGTGGTTTTATTCGAGTTTAATCTTGTTTTCGCCCAAATTTGGATTTAATTGTCCTCAAGCAACATTTTGAGTCTCTTAAGTAGTTTTAGGATAATTTAGTTGATTTTGAGTCAAATAAAGCATTTACTGCTATTTCATGTTTTCAGGCTAATAAGAAGAGTAAGAAGGGAAGGACACTTGAAGCAGAAGCCATCACGCCCAGGCCGTGACACTGGTCACGGCCGTGATGAGCCACCCAGGAAAGTCGGAAAGCATCACGGCCCAGTAGTGATATCCATCACGAGCGTGATGAGAAGTCCATGAAGACCAGAAGACATCGCGGCCCAGCCGTGATAACCATCACGGGCGTGATGAGAAGAACCTGAAAGTCAGAATTGATCACGGCCCAGCCGTGATGGAGGTCATGGCCGTGACAGATCAACACCCATGGACAGAAAGGATCACGGCCTGGTCGTGATGAGTATCACGGCCGTGATAGACTAGAATTTGAATGCGTGCCCTTGGCAGAATTGGTCACGGCCTGGACGTGACGGTCGTGATGCGCGGCCTCTTTATAAATAGGAGCGCAGCAGACACAAAAAATCATCCAGTTTTTCACTGTTTACATTATACTTTTAGGTTATTGTCATATTTGTGATGGAGAACTAATCCCCTTGGATTAATCTGCTGTAATCGGTTTCCGCCGACACTCGAGGTTCTGTAATTCCAGGATTAATTTGCTTCTTCCTTTCAATACTATCCTATATGTCTGTTTGCTTAATTCAGGTTGTATAGAATAAGTGTTGATTTATTTCGGTGATTCTATGTTCCTATACCTAATCGCGTTTACTTAATTCGCGTGTGTTCAATCGTGTTTGCTTAATTCACGAGTGCTTCATCCCGTTTGCTTAATTCGGGAATTAGGAACATACATCTCGTAGTATCAATTTCGCTTGTTAATTGTTGCTACAATCGGAAAGGGAATAGAATCTGCTTAGGGCATGGGAATTATATGAATCAATGATAGTTGAAAACCGAGAATAGTAGATTAATCGTTTTAATTATTGATAATCACTTATTTCTTAATTGCATTGTTTTCTATTAATTGAATCTTTCAATCTGAAAACCCCCTCCCAAAACTGATTTTGTGGTTAATAACAATACAAGAGTCCTTGAGAGACGATACTCGAGTTGTCGTACCCTGACTACACTTTTTCAAACCACTCACTTTTTGACCTGTGCGCGACAGCGGGTCAAAATTGGCACCGTTACCGGGGACTCTTGTTGTTATTAACGGATTTGCTGATTAATTTATGAATTAGTTCTGGCTACTAGGTCTGGTTGTTCTGACTTGTTTGAATTTGATCCTGAAATTGAAAGAACTTTGCACGCATGCCGTAGGGCAATTCAGGCTAGCACTAGTTCATCAACCAGTAGTGATTCTGATTCTGTACTTGCTTTTGATAACATGGCTGACCAAAGAACATTAAGACAACTTGCTGCTCCTGATGTTAATTATAATGGTTTGTGCATTGAATATGCTGATGTTGTTGCTCCTTTTGAGTTAAAATCTGGTTTAATACACTTGTTGCCAAGGTTTAGTGGTCTTGTAGGTGAGGATCCGCACAAGCATCTGAAGGAATTCCAGGTTGTCTTATCTACACCTTTGAGACCGGAAGGAATAACTGAAGACCATATCAAGCTGAGAGCCTTCCCGTTCTCACTTCAAGGTGCTGTGAAGGATTGGTTATACTACCTTGAGCCAAATTCTGTTTCAACCTGGAACGATTTGAAGAAGGTTTTCTTAGAGAGATACTTCCCTGCCTCCAGAGCTACATCAATCAGAAAAGAGATATGTGGTATTAGACAGGGCAATGAGTCATTGGCTGAATACTGGGAGAGATTCAAGAAGTTGGTATCTAGTTGCCCTCAACACCAGATTTCCGAGCAGCTGCTTATCCAGTACTTTTATGAGGGGTTGCTACCGATGGATAGGAACATTTTGGATGCTGCTAGTGGGGGAGCACTTGTTGATAAGACTCCAGCTGCCGCCAAGCAATTGATTGAAAACATGTCACTCAACTCCCAGCAGTGCACAACCAAAAGCAACTCTGTCGAGACAAGGGGTGTGAATGAGGTCCGTGGCTCTTCTTCCAACAAGGCCCTTGAAACCAGAATTGATGAGCTTACTTCTTTTGTGAAACAGCTGGCAGTGGATAAAGTTCAAATAGCAAGGTTATGTGACATTTGTACTTCTCCTGAGCACCTGTCCGATGCATGCCCTATTCTGAAAGATGAGTCAGTCACTGATTTGCCTCAAGCATATGCAGCCAATCTCTACAATCAAGGCAACAATCAGAACAGGTACAACATTCCTGACCTCTCCACTAATAAGTACCACCCCATCTGGAGAAACCATCCGAACCTTCGGTATGGGAACTCATATGCACAACAGCAACAACCAATGTTACCGCTGGCACCACCACAGAATTCTCCCCAAGTGACCACCTCTGCACCTTCTGGACCTTCACTAGAGGACCTTGTCAAGTAAATGGCTGCACAAAATCTCCAGTTTCAGCAGCGAACGGACTCTAGTATTCATGCTCTGCAGACACAGATTGGACAGCTTGCCACTTCGATGAATGCCATGCAGCAAGCTCAAGGATCGAACCAACTACCTGCACAAACAGTGGTGAATCTTAATGCTCCAAATCCTAATGTGAGTGCAATTTCTTTGAGATCCGGGAAAGTTGTAGAGGCAGCCCCTGAAAAAGGTAAGGAAACTGTTGAGGTAACACCTGAACCTTCTGCTGTTGTTGAAGCCGAGAAAGAGTATGTGCCACCAATCCCCTTCCCTCTAAGAGTGCTGTAAAATAAAAAGATTGATGGGGAAGACAAGGAGAGGGAGATTCTGGATGTGTTAAGAAAAGTGGCGGTAAACATTCCGCTTCTTGATGTGATTAAGCAGATTCCGAGATATGCAAAGTTTCTGAAGGACTTGTGCACACACAAGAGGAGGTTGAAGGGTAATGAGAGAGTCAATTTGGGGCAAAATGTTTCAGCCCTCATTCAACCTAAACCTGCATCTGAGAAAGTTATTGTTTCATCCCTCACTCAGGCAATGCCACATAAATGCAAGGATCCAGGAACTTTTGCTATTCCATGCACCATTGGGGACAGTAAATTCGACAATTGCATGTTGGATTTAGGAGCTTCTATTAATGTCATGCCCACTTCTGTCTTCAACAATCTTGATCTTGGTCCTTTGCAACATACTGGTCTCACTATTCAGTTGGCAAACAGGACCAATGCTCGCCCCATTGGAGTGGTAGAAGATGTGCTGGTACAAGTTAATGACTTGATTTTCCCTGCTGATTTTTACATCCTAGACATGGCAGGGGAAACAAATTCAAGCAGATCACCGATCATTCTGGGCAGACCGTTCATGAAAACGACGAAGACAAAGATTGAAGTTGATGATGGAACCATGTCCATGGAGTTTGGTGACATTGTTGCAAAATTCAACATTTTCGATGCTATGAAGCATCCCTTGGAAGAGCATTCTGTCTTTCAAATAGAGTTGCTCTCCGAAATTGTTGATGACACTTATGATGACTTGGTTTATGATTTTCCATCTATCTCTGGTTTTGATGATGTTTATTCATGTGCTGATTGTAATAACACTAACCCTTGTGATGTTTGTGCTGAGATTGATGCTACCTTGCAGGGTGACAGTGTAAGTGAGGCTGTTTGTTCAGCTGAGGTTCTTGACAGCACGGCTGCCCCAAATGTACCATCCATTGAGCAGCCACCCTCCCTAGAGCTTAAGCCACTTCCTGGAAATCTGAAGTATGCTTATTTGGAGAGGAATGAAAAACTTCCAGTTATAATTTCCTCCAACCTGGATTCTAACCAGGAAACTAAGCTCTTGGAGGTTTTGAAGAAGCATAAGAAAGCAATTGGGTGGACCTTGGCTGACATACCAGGTATTAGCCCCTCCAGGTGTATGCATAGGATTTTGTTGGAGGATGGGGCTAAAACAGTTAGGCAGCCCCAAAGGCGGCTCAATCCCTTGATCCTTGATGTTGTGAAGAAGGAGGTAACAAAACTCTTGCATGCGGGTATCATATACCTTATCTCTGACAGTAATTGGGTGAGCCCAGTGCAAGTTGTACCTAAGAAATCTGGTCTCAGTGGTGAAAAATGAAAATGATGAGCTTGTTCCCACTAGAGTTCAGAATAGCTAGAGAGTCTATATTGATTACAGGAGATTGAACCAGGCTACTAGAAAGGATCACTTTCCTTTGCCGTTCATCGATCAGATGCTTGAACGGCTGGCCGGTAAATCACACTATTGCTTTCTTGATGGTTTTTCAGGTTACTTCCAGATCCACTTTGCACCAGAGGATCAGGAAAAGACAACCTTCACGTGCCCCTTCGGCACGTTTGCTTACAGGAGGATGCCATTTGGTCTTTGCAATGCTCCTGGCACATTCCAGAGATGCATGATTAGTATTTTCACTGAGTATATTGAGAATTGCATGGAAGTGTTCATGGATGATTTCACTGTTTATGGTTCCTCATTTGATGCATGCTTGCATAGTTTGAATCTGGTTTTAGAAAGATGCATTGAAACTGATCTTGTTTTGAATTATGAAAAATGTCATTTCATGGTTGAACAGTGGATTGTTTTTGGGCATATTATTTCTAAAAAGGGTATTTCAATAGATCCTACTAAGATTGAGGTGATTTCTACACTGCCTTACCCATCTTGCGTTCGCGAGATTCGCTCTTTTCTTGGTCATGCAGGTTTTTACATGCGCTTCATAAAGGATTTCAGCAAGATAACCCTTCCTCTGTCCAACCTGCTGAAGAATTATGCCATTTTCAACTTTGATGACAACTGCAAAAAGGCATTTGATTTCTTGAAGAAGGCATTGACCTCTACTCCCATCATCCAGCCTCCTGACTGGACCCTCCCTTTTGAGATTATGTGCGATGCCTCTAACTATGCTGTGGGGGCGGTCCTTGCACAAAGGGTGGGCAAGGTTGCCCATGTGATTTACTATGCTTCTAGGACTCTAGATGATGCACAGGCTAATTACACCACTACTGAGAAGGAACTTCTAGCTATTGTTTTTGCTCTTGATAAATTTAGATCATATTTGCTAGGTTCCAAGGTGGTTGTTTTTACTGACCATGCAGCTTTGAAGTACTTGTTAAAGAAACCAGAAGCAAAGCCGAGATTGATTCGGTGGATGTTGTTGCTCCAAGAGTTTAGTGTGGAGATTAAAGACAAGAGTGGAGCTGAGAATTTAGTAGCTGATCACTTGAGCAGAATAGAGAGGAATGAGGATCCTTCCCCCATTCAGGATGACTTTCCTGATGAGCAGCTTTTACAGTTACATGGGGTAACTCCTAGGTTTGCTGATATTGTTAACTATCTTGTTGCCGGTGTTTTTCCAACAGGTGCAACTAGATCACAAATTCACAAACTCAAGAGTGATGCCAAATATTATGTTTGGGATGATCCATATCTTTGGAAGTTTGGCAGTGATCGGGTAATTAGGAGATGTGTCCCCGACTATGAGATTGAATCTATTCTGCACTTTTCTCATGCTTCTCAAGTAGGGGGACACTTTGGGCCACAGAGGACTGTAAGAAAAGTCCTAGATTCAGGTTTTTACTGGCCCACCATTTTTAGGGATGCTTATGAGGTTTACCGCACTTGTAGAGAGTGTCAGACAGCAGGTACAGCCATCACTCGTAAGAGTGAAATGCCTCAGCAACCTATGCTTTTCTGTGAGGTGTTTGATGTGTGGGGAATTGACTTTATGGGTCCTTTCCCTGCATCTTTTGGTTTTCTCTATATTTTACTGGTTGTTGACTATGTTTCAAAGTGGGTGGAAGCTATCCCCACTAGGACTAAAAATTCTGGAGTTGTTGCAAACTTTTTCAGGTCCAATATCTTTTGCAAGTTCGGAATACCTCGGGCTATCATAAGTGACCAAGGCACTCATTTCTGCAACCGCACCATGGAAGCTTTACTCCGGAAGTATGGAGTTGTGCATAGGGTCTCCACTGCATATCATCCCCAGACTAATGGGCAGGCTGAGATCTCAAACAGAGAGATCAAACAGATCTTGGAGAAAGTGGTGCAGCCAAATAGGAGGGATTGGAGCCGCCGTCTAGAAGACGCACTTTGGGCTCAAAGAACCGCTTTCAAGACACCAATAGGGATGTCTCCCTATAGACTTGTGTTCGGTAAGGCATGCCACCTTCCTGTAGAGATTGAGCACCGTGCTTATTGGGCGGTCAGAAGCTGTAATTTGGAAATGCAAAAGGCAGGCATTGAAAGGAAACTCCAATTACAGCAGCTTGAAGAGCTTAGGCTAGAAGCCTATGAAAGCTCTCGAATCTACAAAGAGAAAACCAAGCACTTCCATGATCAGATGATTTCTAGGAAGGAATTCTCTGTAGGCCAACAGGTGTTATTGTTTAACTCCCGGCTGAAAGTGATGGCTGGGAAACTTCGATCCAAGTGGATTGGCCCATTTGTTGTTACTAATGTTTTCCCTCATGGTGCAGTAGAAATAAGAAGTGCAGGTAGCAACAAGGTCTTTAAGGTTAATGGGCAGCGCTTGAAGCTATTCCATGAGAGCTCGGTGCCTGAAGATGCTACTGTTGAAGAGCTCTCCTTGGGAGAGCCCACCTACACTACAACTTGATCAGGGAGCACCTTCTCCTTTCCCTCACTCTGATTTTATATTTATGTTCTTTCATTGAGGACAATGTGTGTTTTAAGTGTGGGGGAGGGAACCAATTGTTTTGTTTGTGTTGCTTTGAGTCGTTTGTGTGTGAGTCTTGTGTCAGCAAGCTTGATTGGATTTTGGTGAATTCGCATAGATAGATTGCATGATATATGTTGACTGTTGATGATTTCCCCCTAGGTTTTGAAAATTGAAAATTGATCCCCATGTGAAAAATTGAAAATTAAACTTTGAGATATTCTATTGTGATTGCATGATTTATGATAAGTTTGGGGTGAAGGGATGCACACACTAGGGATTGAATCTCGGTCAAACAATTTGCAAAAATGTCCAGGTGAGGATTTGGGCCTCCAACATGTTTTTAATTGTGTGAATCACTTTTGAGTTGCACTTTCCCGAATTTGCTTGAATCTCTTCATGGTTTGCATGTTTATGTGCTTGCATCACATGATTTAGGCAATTTTCTTTGAATTAACTACTTGGCCTAAAAGAACCATCCCTAATGCATGTTCTCTAGTTAGCCCCATTGAGCCTAATTAGCATATTGTTTCGTGATGACCCTATGTTACAATCCAAAAAAATCTGAAAAAAAAACATGTTAACCCGATCTTAGGATTAGGAGAGCATGGAAGCTTAGCAAGAGAAGGGTTGCAAGAAAGTAAGTTTGGGGTGGCTGCATGGATACAATATGTCATTCTGGGTTGAGAAAAAGAAAAAAAAATGAAGGTTGGAGCCCAAGGCAAAGTAAAAAGAAAAAAAAAGAAAAGGAAAAGAAGAAAAGAACAAAATGTAAAAAAAAAAGGTATTCAAAGGAAAAAGGTTGTAGTCACCCAAAGCAAGAAGAAAAATGGAAAAAGGAATTTGAGTGGAAGTTCAATGTGTCGAAATGCTCATGCTCTCTTAGTTCCTAGGGACTTAAGCCTAGTACCTTTGAATATCCTACCTTTAGCCAGGCCCCATTACAACCTTTAAAAGACCTTTTGATGTTGCATGCATGTTTTCGTGGGAACCATTTTGAGATAAAAATCAAATTCATGGGAAGTGCTCTTGAAATGTGAAATTGAGTGAAAAGTTGATTGCCTAGACAAATTGAGTGAAATTGAGTGAAATATTTCATGCCCGTGTGAGGAAGGCAATTGTTTGAAATTGGTGATCTCCCTTTTGTGTGTAACTTGGATCCTTAACTTAGATTAATGATTGCATGAATGATGGAATTCTCAATTCTTTAAAGTAAATGAATGTGGGGATTACATTGTTGCAATGGGGAAAAGCATTGAAGAAAAAATGTTTTGTCAAGACTGCATGAAATTTGTGCGAAATTGATTGAATCCTCTAAGCTTGCCAAGTTTGAGTCTTTTTGAGTTTTAGTTTGCTTGGGGACAAGCAAAGTTTAAGTTTGGGGTATTTTGATCAGCCTCTGGCTCGACTAGTTTTATACTAGTAAGACCGTGGTTTTATTCGAGTTTAATCTCGTTTTCTCCCAAATTTGGATTTAATTGTCCTCAAGTAACATTTTGAGTCTCTTAAGTAGTTTTAGGATAATTTAGTTGATTTTGAGTCAAATAAAGCATTTACTGCTATTTCATGTTTTCATGCTAATAAGAAGAGCAAGAAGGGAAGGACACTTGAAGCAGAAGCCATCACGCCCAGGCCGTGACACTGGTCACGGCCGTGATGAGCCACCCAGGAAAGTCAGAAAGCATCACGACCCAGCCGTGATATCCATCACCGGCGTGATGAGAAGTCCCTGAAGACCAGAAGACATCGCGGCCCATCCGTGATAACCATCACGGGCGTGATGAGGAGAACCTAAAAGTCAGAATTGATCACGGCCTAGCCGTGATGGAGGTCACGGCCGTGACAGATCAGCACCCATGGACAGAAAGGATCACGGCCTGGCCGTGATGAGTATCACGGCCGTGATAGACTAGAATTTGAATGCGCGCCCTTGGCAGAATTGGTCACGACCTGGCCGTGACGGCCATCACGGTCGTGACGCGCGGCCTCTTTATAAATAGGAGCACAGCAGACACAAAAAATATCCAGTTTTTCACTGTTTACATTATACTTTTAGGTTATTGTCATATTTGTGATGGAGAACTAATCCCCTTGGATTAATCTGCTGTAATCGGTTTCCGCCGACACTCGAGGTTCTGTAATTCCCGGATTAATTTGCTTCTTCCTTTCAATATTATCCTATATGTCTGTTTGCTTAATTCAGGTTGTATAGAATAAGTGTTGATTTATTTCAGTGATTCTATGTTCCTATACCTAATCGCGTTTGCTTAACTCGCGTGTGTTCAATCGTGTTTGCTTAATTCACGAGTGCTTCATCCCGTTTGCTTAATTCAGGAATTAGGAACATACATCTCGTAGTATCAATTTCGCTTGTTAATTGTTGCTACAATCGGAAAGGGATTAGAATCTGCTTAGGGCATGGGAATTATATGAATCAATGATAGTTGGAAACCGAGAACAGTAGATTAATCGTTTTAACTATTGATAATCACTTATTTCTTAATTGCATTGTTTTCTTTTAATTGAATCTTTCAATCTGAAAACCCCCTCCCAAAACTGATTTTGTGGTTAATAACAATACAAGAGTCCTTGAGAGACGATACTCGAGTTGTCGTACCCTGACTACACTTTTTCAAACCACTCACTTTTTGACCCGTGCGCGACAGCGGGTCAATTTACATTGCAATATATAAGCTCAACTATATTTATAGGTTAATGGTTTTATTTTCTGCTAGAGTTAATTATTAATTTACGAAAGCCTTAGTTTCCTGTTTGAGATTCAATATTAATGAGCATGCGTACCTTCTCAAGGTACGCATGCTCATTGTATTGAATCTTGAATTGTCCAAGTGGGACAGTTTGGGAAAAAACCTTTTTTACACTCGTACAATAGTCATTTCAATGTTCAAATGCCTTATTTATTAATGCTCTAATTTTGCTGCAGCTTTCTGCCCGCAAAGGGCCCTTCTGATTCGATATCGAAGATCCTGCGACACAAGTTTGATGGTCCATGTCCTACATGGAAGCCCATCCCAGGGGGCCATAGGGATTAGCTGTTTCTAGAGTTTAAGGTAACAATTTATTAAGTTATTTAAATTAAATTTACATTATATATATATACACACACACGAATTTCCTAACAACTGTACGTTGCAGAAAGAGTATAGGTGGGACGTAGCTTTAGAGGGTCTCGTCAGGGACATATTTGAGCATAAAGGCTCACTGGTCATGAAGAATCTGACGAACAAGCTGAGGAAGGGTAAGAATAAGGGGAAGTGGGTGGATCCTGAGATCAGGAGGCAGCTGGACCAGTACTGGGCTACTGAGAAGTTCCAGGAGATTCAGGCCACAGCTCGGTGTAATCGAGATTCTGATGGTGGCGCATGTGCTTGGACCAGCGGGTCTAAATCAGCCGCCGCCTACTACGATGAGCTGGTAATACATTAAACTTTTGACTTATTATACTATTTAATTAATTAGTTTTCATTTTTAATTATTCTTATGAATTTAAGAATATATTTTTCTGTGCAGAAAGCACAGAAACAGCAGGCCCCGACTACTATGGAGTTGGTGGAGAGGACGAAGAAGTTGAAGTCGGGGACATGGGTCAACGACAAGGCCCGTAACTATGCTGTAAGCAAAAAAACAATTTAGTGTTTACTTGTAATTTATTATAAATGATTTGTTAATATTGATTATAATTTTAACTAAATCTCTTCAACTATACTTTGTAGGTGGACTTCAACGAGAAAAGGGACAATGCCATATCACGTGCCTCACAGTCACAAGATGAGGCCTTGACTGGTGATGGGCCCAGCTCTCCTATCTTTGTCGACGATAATGCCATTTATTTGGAGGTCGTCGGGGGCAGGAACAAGAAGGGGCATGTGTATGACCTCGGACACCTGGGAGGTGAGTTTATCGCTTCATCATCCGGCACGCCTGCTCCTTCCTACGCCGATACCGTCCCTCAGGAGCATTTCAACCAAATGCAGGACACCATCAAGCAGCTGAACGCGGAGCTTCGGGAGAAGAGCGAGAGAGAGCAGCCGATGGCGAACCGGATTGCACAGTTGACTCAGGCACACCGGCAGCTGATGCAGATGAGCATCGAGCAGGGCCAGACACTACGGCTGGTGTTGGAGCAGATGAGGATCCAGACTCCAGTTGCTCAGGGTGATGCTCTGACGGTTGTGCCGCCTGCTGTCGCTCCACCAGTTCCACCGCTAACTACTGATGCTGCTACTGCAGAGGACGATCAGATAGCAGACGTCGATGGTACGGACGCTGAGGATGATTGGATTCCTCCATCTCCCCCTCATCATGACTGATTTTTTTTTGTCATATTTTTGACTTTAAACGATTTTTGTACGACACTTTGGATTATTTTTTTATATATATATTTATTATTTCTTATGATTGTATATTTCATTAGTAATTTGGTGTGTTTTATTAGTATTTTTGCTAAACTTTAAAGACAAAACGAAAAAATTTATTATTTTAAAAATTAAATTTTAAAAAATTAATAAAAACCAGTTTAACGACCGAATTAGAAACCAATAATTCGGTCGCTAAACTTTAGTTACCATTAATAGATTGTGGTCTAGCGACCGAAAATCCGTCGCTAATATAGGTTAACAATAACCAACATTGGGGCAGCAATGTGATGCCCCTAGTTTTGTGAATATTCACAATGAGCATGCATGACAATTTATGCTTATGATGATAGAGGAGGGAAAGAAAGTACGCCCCTTTTTGCCCTAAGCCAGGTAAAACCTAAGGATGGACACGCCTTAAGGTTAGAACTCTAAACAGGTTGGCCACTAGGTCTGCTCTATTAGTGAGAGTTGGGACGGGTCTAGACCTCTAAAAGTCACGGTCCCCAGATTTCCCTCATAAGAGTATGGTTCATGAATCTAGCCACAAGTAGGGATAAACCCTCTCAATATGACTATTCCATGATCTCATGTGCAATCTGAGTGGTGAACTGACCAGTATTAGGGAGGTACAAGACCTCTTCAATAACAACGTCAGAGCACCGCCTAATCCTTGGGTTTTTGAGCAAGATCGAGTATAGAGCTAAGGGTGTGTGCGATATGTGATAGTGATGTGTGTGAAAGGGGGCATACAAACCTGTAACACTTAAAAGTAAAAATTAGAAGAGAAGACAGGAAAAACCTGCAAGACACCAACATAGAGATATATAAAAATGGTTACAAGTCCTCTATCCTATTCTTAAAAAATGGGAAAAGAAAAGAAAGGAGGAGGAAACAAAAACACTGTTAGTGAATCATATATAACAGTAACATGAGTTAAAACGCCTGCACCACTAACTCTTCTTATTTAAATAAGAGGAAAAACCCAATGGTTTTGGAGGATTCTTCTTTCAAACCTATTGGGGGATAGTTGGTGATGATGTCTATCAATCGGTTCACCTGTTTTTTGTCCAAAATTGGATCCTACCTGGTCTCAACTCCAATCTGGTAGCCCTTATTCCAAAATTTCCAGAAGCTGAGAAGATTGAAGACTATAGAACTGTTGCCCTTGCAAACTTTCATTTTAAAGTCATCTCTAAGGTCTTGGCAGACAGGTTGTCAACTATTGCTCCCGCCATCATTTCTGTGCAACAAAGAGGCTTCTTAAAAGGAAGGAGCATTGTTGATTGTATTTATACCACCTCAGAGGCCATTAATCTACTTGAATGTAAAGCTTTTGGTGGCAATGTGGCTTTGAAATTTGACATCAAAAAGGCTTTTGATACCCTTGATTGGGGATTTCTTCAGGATGTTCTTATTGCTTTTGGTTTCAGCCATAAATTCTGCAGTTGGATATCTAATATTCTTCACTCAGCTGGATTATCCTTCATGGTGAATGGTAATTCATGTGGTTATATTGCTTGTAAGAGAGGGGTGAGGCAGGGGGATCCCCTTTCCCCTTGTCATTGCCTGCTTTGCGAGAAGACTTTTTGAGAAGATCCATTTATCAATTGGTGGATACTAAACAATTGATCCCTATGGTTAGTCCTAGAGGTTTCCAAACTCTTACACATGCATTATATGCAGGTGACATAATGGTGTTTTGCAAAGGGACAAGAAAAAACCTTGATACTTTGATGAAGGTCTTTGGAGATTATGCTGATTTGTCTGACCAGCACATGAGTCTTAATAAGTGTAAATTCTTCTCAGGATCAATGAGTGCTAGGAGAGTAAGGGAGATCAAAAGCACTCTTGGTTTCTCAGCTGGAACCTTGCCTTTTATTTATTTGGGGGTTCCAATGTTCAGGGGTAAGCCTAAAACAACCCACTTGCAGCCTATTGTGGACAGAATTAAAGCAAAGATGGGTGCCTGGAAAGGTTCCCTCTTGTCCATTATGGGAATAGTTCAGTTGGTTAACTCAATCATTAATGGCATGTTGATCTATAGCTTTCACATTTATCATTGGCTAATTTCTCTATTGAAGTCCATGGATTCAACAATCAGAAATTTTGTATGGTCGGGCCGCATTCACACAAGGAAAATTGCATCAGTAGCTTGGCATAAAATCTACAAGCCTGTGAAGGAAGGGGGTCTTGGCTTGAGATCAGCGAGAGCCATTAATGAAGCTGCTCTGCTAAAGCTCTCTTGGGATGTTAATACCTCAGACAGCTACTGTGCTAGTTTTTTGAGAGCTAGATTCTTTAAGAATAATAGAATTGCCTCAGCTATTAAATCTTCTCTATGGCCTGGGATTAAAAATTTTATTCCTCAAGTTCAAGCTGCAGCTAAATGGTCAATTGGTGATGGGAGAAACATCAACTTTTGGAAGGATTGCTGGCTAACTAAACCTATTGTGGACATGCTGGGTATCAGTCCTGAATATCATAATGTTCTCAATGCCAAAGTTAGTGACTTTATCTGCAATGGCATTTGGAATCTTCCAAGAAGTCTCTATGATATAGATCCCTCTCTTATAACGGATATCAGTAAAGCTGTCATTCCTCTCTCAAGTGGTGTTGTTGATCATTTGATTTGGCCTAATTTAGATTCTGGTTTCCTTACTTTAAAAGAGGCATTCAGGTTCTTAAATCCTCCCTCTATTGTAAGTGTAGCGACCTAAAAAAAAGATTGTATTTTCTATTAGAGAGAAAACATGGAGTCGCCACCAACTTTATTTTATTTCAAGGAAGTTGGAAAACCTTTTAAGAAAAGCTTTGGGTTCAGGAGTCGATTATGTCTAGGGAAGGCATGGAGACTTAACCCCACGACACCCTGGAACATCCATAAATGGTTGCCCAAAATTAGTTGTATAAATTATTAGTAACTTTGAAATATTTGTTTTACCTGTTGTGGATCTCTTTATTGTAGCTAAAATGAGGTTGAACATGGCACGTAAGTCCATAGGGCAACCCCTAAATCTGAAGGGTTGAACATGACACTTGTCATAGGGCAACCCAAAAAGTTATTTTAATCAAGTGATCATCTCTTTATCTTTTTATGTAAAATAAGTAATTTTCATTTCTTAAAAATGGGACAGAAATGTAGAGATGAGATCTTTTACCAACTTATTCAGAGAACAGGAACATAGAGAAGTAAGAGTGTCAAGAGAAATTTATTAACAATATCAACGAAAAGAACAACGTTTACCGAACGGGAGTAGAATAAGAATCACTTTGTTTACTCCCAGTGGTAAGATTTTAAGCTCGAAGTCTTTACAATCAATCTCCCTGGCTCCTTCGGCTCTTCCTTCTTAACCACTTCTAATAATAGGGAAGAGAAAAGGAAGCCCAGATTTCTGATCTCTCTTCCTCACAACAAAAGTCTCTCATTCTTTTCTCTTTTCTTTGTATCTTTCCTCTCTATCTCCTCTCTGATCTTTTGTTTCCTCTCAAGAACAGTGTTCTCCCTTCCTTTCTCTTTTCTCACTAAGGAAATATCAGATCATAAGTCCTTCTCTCAAAAAAAATCCCCCCCCCCCCCCCTTTCTCCTCTCTTTTTCTTCTCCTTTTATAGACGGAGGAGAGGGCTTCTTGCTTCTTCTCCGTTGACTTCAAGGTCGGCTTGCACGAATGCCCAAGGCTTGGGCCGTTTTGAACAGCGGAAATGAGGGGATTTGATGTGAGGGTTGCACGCTTGAAAAGGGAAGGAGATAGGGGTTTTTGTCTGATGGGTATGAAGGCTTTTTAGGGTTAGGAGTGAGGCTGCTAGGTTAAGGCGAGGGAGGAGATGGAAGAAAAAAGGGAAGACCAATGGGTAGAGGAGGTGCAGAAAAAAGGGGGTTCTGAGCGGAGATAGCGTGTGCCCAGATGGGGTGGTATGAGTAGCAGAAAGGTGGTGATTTGATGTGAGGGTTGCACGCTCGAAAAGAGAAAAGAGATGGGGGGTTTTGAGTAGAAATAGCGTGTGCCCAGACGGGGTGGCATGAGTAGTAGAAAGGTGGTGATTTGATGTGAGGGTTGCACGCTCAAAAAGGGAAAAGAGATGGGGGGTTTTGAGCAGAAACAGCGTGTGCCCAGACGGGGTGGCATGAGTAGCAGAAAGGTGGTGATTTGATGTGAGGGTTGCACGCTTGAAAAGAGAAAGGAGATGCGGGTTTTTGATGTGAGGGTTTTTGGCATGAGTAGCAGAAAGGTGATGATTTGATGTGAGGGTTTTTGTCTGATGTGCATGAAGGCTTTTTAGGGTTAGGAGTGGGGTTACCAGGTTAAAACAAAGGAGGAGGTAAGGAAGAAGGAGGACGAATGGGTAGAGGAGGAAAAGAGGTCTTGCCTGGTATGTAAAGTGGGTAGGAGGCATAGCTCAGTTTCCTTTCCTTTTTATTGATTGTCTTTTCTCCTTATTTTCTTCGTCCTTTTTTCCTTATCTTCTCCTTCTTCTTTCTTTATTCTTTAGCCTTCAGCCTGAATATAAAATAGCAGTGGACGGAATCTCTTCGTTCCAAAATTAGATATGCAAAAGTAGATATACACTGGACGGACCTCCTCGTCCAACAGAAATTAAAATAATTGAAGTGGACGGAACCCCCTCGTCCAACAGAAATAAAAAAGGGACAGGACTGGACGGGACCAACAGCAGGTGCAAAGCAATGGACAGGACCACCTCGTCCATTAGCAAGTGCAAGGCACTGGACAGGATCACCCCGTCCAACAGCAAGTGTAAAGCAATGGACGGGACTACCCCGTCCAACAGCAAGCGGAAAGCATTGGACGGGACTACCCCGTCCATCAGCAAGTGGAAAGCAATGGAAAGTGGAAATCAGTGGACGGGACCACCCCGTCCATCAACAGGTGCAAGGCACTGGACGGGACCACTGGTGAGCCGCCGAACTCACTCAAATTACAGAACAAAACCCTACTAGCTTGTAGTATAAGGAATGACTCAGATCGTCTCTCAAAAGACCATGAGTGCTATTCAATCATATCAAGACTCAACACAAAAATGGGGGGGGGGGTTGTGATTCTATATTGCAAAAGATAAATTTAGACTAAGAGAAATCAAGTGAGAAATCAACCAATCCAAGACACTTAACCAGAATTCCAATTTTGGCTATCATAGACCACGGAATACTCAAACTGAATCCAAGTAATGGTTAGTTCGATTTCAACCGAGATCTCTGCATCGAAATTGAGGTTCACTACTAGATAATCATCTAGAATTTAACTGACAAACGATTTTACAAATCTATAAAATCAGTGCAAGTTTAAATACAAGAACCAATTAACCTTAAACCACAAATCTGTAGTTTAATTTACTTCAACTCAAAGAATGAGATATTGAATTATCAATCAATATCACATTACTAATTCATAATTTTGAATACACAAACAGTAATCACCATTCATGCATCACGAATTCTGATTAGTAAGGAGAAGAGAAGATAAAAACTACTTGAATTCAAAATGAAAGTTGAAGTACAAAAGTCTCAAGCCAAATGAAATTCCTTCAAGCACCTTGGATTGATTTCAGAATTAGCCTTCCATGGCTACAGTCCAAGGAGGCTTGAGGAAGAGAAAAGAAAAATACGAAACAATAACAAACAACTTAATTAAGCAACAGAAAACTAAAGGAACCACCAGTCTCCCATTCTGGCTCCTATTTATACAAATTCTCTCAATACCTCCTCTCAATATCTGAATGCTCCTTCAATTAACTTCAACCTCTGCCGCTTAGCTTTCCAAAGCCACTTAATTTGCTTAATTACGAATTAAGATGAGAGAGTTATGTCCACATTCAACTCATAGGGCAGCTGAAATGACCTCTGACTTCACATGGATTGCAGCCCCTCAAAACGACTCTTTTTGGAACAATGGTATTCATGAGAGTTAAAGCTATGTGTTTTATCTTTCATTTGCCACCGGTTTCAGTTCCAAACGATATCTACAGACCAAGTTATGGCCCACTCTTCATGACTAGTTCAGGTTCCAGCGACAGCAATTATGTTCTGACTTCAAGGCCCAATGTTACCCACTATACATCCAATTAAGCATCTGAGTTATTCATGAAAGTTGTTGGAATTCCTTTTAGCTTTCCTACAATATAAAGTTCATAATTTTTAGATGCCCGGAACTCAAGATATGGCTAAAATACAGAGTCAACGTCTATAATCATGAATTAGTGAAAATTTGCAATAAAGCCCAATGAGGCCCAAACTCATAAATCATTGCTAGACTAAATCAATTATGCACATTTAGCTTGTAAAAAGTACTAAAAATGAGGGATCTTCAATGCATACAAATAATGTTTATCACATTCCCCCACACTTAGCTCTTGCACGTCCCGGGCAAACTTGAAATTGAAACACAACACCAAGAACAAAACACAAAACCTAAAAACTCTTCAAGACTCAATTTCTAAAGATATTCAAGAAGGAAAAAGTCCACGAGCAAGGTAACCATCAAAGCCAAGAGATCACAACATCAATGAAATTACATTTCCTTTCATCTCAAATCAACAAGGTAACTTTAATTGGAAAGCATAGATCAAGAATGATAGATCCTCACACAAGATACACTCTCAATCCCTCAAGTGTTTAGAAGGTAAAGATTTCACTCAAATCAACTCATGAAAATTGCACTACCATAAGCTTGCTCATATTCTACTTCTCCACTATTAAAAACACATGCACACACAAATCAAGAGGACTTTATCAAGGTTGCAATGAGGTCAAAAGCAGAGGAAATGATATGGCAAGTTAAGAACCAAAGAGAGTAAAAGAGCATTGGAGAAGGACTCAATTAGCAAAAGGTGAAAATTTACCCAAAAAATTCACAAAAATGCGCAATCTTTCACAATTTCCTTTATTGATCTTCACAACCGTGTGACTGTATTCTTGTTTGTTTTTTTTTCTTCTCTCTCTCTTTTTTTTTTAAATGCGCAATATTTTTTTTATTTTTTAGTTTTTAGTACCCAATTTTCACCAAATACCAGCATTTCACCACCCCCCCCCCCACCCCACACACACACACACTTGGACCGTTGCTTGTCCGCAAGAAATAAGAATGCCTCCAAAGAAACAATGCTCTCTCACTTGCTTAGGTTGGGTCAAAACATGGTTTTTCACTTAAGGCAAGAAATGAGCTAAAAACAATGAGTAGACAATTAGGCTCAAGGGGGCTAATCAAAGGGAAAATGATGCAAGGTAGGCTTATTTGGCCAAAGTAGCTAAGCAAGAAGAATGCCTCAATCATGTCCATGTATGCAAGCAGAGATATAGCTTCAAAAAGAAATAAAGCAAGTTCTAGAGTAACAAAAATCATGAGTGACAACCACACAGGAAAGGAAAAAAATGGTACAAACGCATAAACCATTCAACAATAGGCTCAAAATCTCACAAGGCATGGATGAATCTACCGAACTCAAACCAGCAAACCAAAAACCATAACGAAACCTGTGATTATGATGAAAGACAATAAATTCCACACATGCTATGACACTTAACTTTAAAATGAAACCAAACTCACAACTTTCACACATCTTACACATCAATGGAAACAACTTTAAAAGACAATAACAGAAAAAATGCAAAAACAGAAAATAAAATGCAGAAACAAAGAAAAAAAAAGCAAAAAAGGAAAAGAGTGGAAAGAGGCACCCTTATGGTGGATATATAGCATCTAGCAAGGCTACCTCCTCCATGGTGGACTCTGGCACGTTCTCATAAAAGTGCTTGAGCCGATGCCCATTAACTTTGAAAATCCGCTTTATTGTCACATCCTGAAGTTCGACTGCACCATAAGGAAAAACATTAGTAACCCCAAAGGGACCTTCCCACCTAGACCTCAATTTACCAGGCATCAACTTAAGTCGGGAATTAAACAACAAGACTTTCTGGCCGACCACAAATTCTTTTCGTGTAAGCATCCTATCATGGAAAACTTTGGACTTCTCCTTGTAGAGGCGAGAGCTCTCATAGGCCTCCAATCGGATCTCTTCCAATTCCTGTAAGTGGAGCTTCCTTTCCACACCCGCCTGGTGTAAGTCCATATTGCACTGCTTAACCGCCCAGAATGCTCTATGCTCAATCTCCACCGGTAGGTGGCATGCCTTCCCAAACACAATCCGATATGGGGACATCCCAATCGGAGTCTTGTAGGCGGTCCTGTAAGCCCATAAAGCATCTTCAAGCCTCAAACTCCAATCCTTCCTGTTAGGTTGGAATGTCTTCTCAAGGATATGCTTGATTTCGCAGTTGGAAACCTCGGCTTGTCCATTGGTCTGGGGGTGGTAAGGTGTAGACACCTTGTGCAACACTCCATACTTCCTCATCAAAGCCTCCATGCTCCGGTTGCAGAAGTGTGAACCCTGATCATTGATGATGACCCTCGGGATTCCAAACCTGCATAAAATATGTGATCTAACAAAATCCACAACAACTTTGGAATCATCAGTCCGAGTGGCTTTTGCCTCCACCCATTTAGATACATAATCAACAGCCAGCAATATGTAAAAAAACCAAAAGAAACAGGAAAAGGTCCCATGAAATCAATACCCCATACGTCGAATATCTCACAAAACAGCAAAGGCTGCTGGGGCATCTCATTCCTGCGAGAAATGTTTCCTGTTCTCTGACATTGTTCACAAGACTTACAAAACAGATATGCATCATGAAATAAGGTGGGCCAATATAATCCAGAATCTAACACCTTCCTAGCTGTACGTTGGGGACCGAAATGCCCACCATATGCTAATGAATGACAAAAACTAAGAACAGGATGAAACTCATGATTAGGCACACATCTCCTAATAACCTGATCACTACAAAATCTCCACAGATAAGGATCATCCCACACATAATACTTAGACTCACTTTTCAGCTTATCAGACTGAGCCCTAGTGGAATACGCAGGTAACACTCTAGCAACCAGAAAATTAACTAAGTCAGCAAACCAAGGAGAGGGGACCTTACCCTGTAGCTGCAAAAGCTGCTCATCAGGGAAAGAATCCTAAATCGGCATGGGATCTGAGGCCCTCTCAATCCTACTCAAGTGATCCGCCACTAGGTTCTCTGCTCCACTCCTATCTCGGATCTCCAGATGAAACTCCTGAAGCAGTAGCATCCATCTAATTAGTCGTGGCTTGGCGTCTGGCTTCTTTAAAAGGAACTTTAGAGCTGCATGATCAGAAAATACAACAACTTTAGAGTCAAGCAAATACGATATAAACTTATCTAAAGCAAAAACAATTGCTAAAAGCTCTTTCTCAGTGGTTGTGTAATTGGCTTGAGCAGCATCCAAAGTCCTGGAAGCATAATAAATCACATGAGATGCTCTCCCCACTCTTTGTGCTAAAACTGCTCCCACAGCATAATTAGAAGCGTCACACAACAGCTCAAATGGAAGGGTCCAATCCGGTGACTGAATAATGGGTGTGATGGTCAAAGTTTGCTTCAGATGGTCGAATGCTGCCTTGCATTTCTCATCAAAAACAAAATCCACATCTTTTTGCAGCAAGTGGGATAGAGGAAGGGCTATTTTGCTAAAATTTGCAATGAAACGCCTGTAGAAACCTGCATGACCAAGAAATGAACGCACCTCCCGCACGCATGTGGGGTAAGATAAACAGGTAATAACATCTATCTTAGCAGGGTCTACTTCAATAACCTTACTAGATACTACTTGGCCTAATACTATACCCTGTTCTACCATGAAATGACATTTCTCAAAATTAATAACAAGGTTAGTCTCAATGCACCTATGCAGCACCCTAGACAAGTTATGGAAACATGAATCAAAAGAAGAACCATACACAGTAAAGTCATCCATAAATACCTCCATGCACTCCTCTAAGAAATCAGAAAATATGCTCACCATGCACTGCTGGAAGGTACCAGGGGCATTGCAGAGGCCGAAAGGCATGTGTCTGTAGGCAAAGGTGCCGAAGGGACAGGTAAATGTGGTCTTCTCTTGATCTTCTGGGGCAATGTGAATCTGGAAGTAGCCAGTGTAGCCATCCAGAAAGCAATAATGGGACTTACCAGCCAGCCGCTCCAACATCTGATCAATGAATGGAAGGGGGTAATGGTCCTTCCGAGTGGCTTGATTGAGGCGTCTGTAGTCAATGCAAACTCTCCAGCTATTCTGCACTCGGGTTGGAATAAGCTCATTCTTCTGGTTTGTCACTACTGTCACTCCAGATTTCTTGGGAACTACTTGCACTGGGCTCACCCACTTGCTGTCAGATATAGGGTAGATGATACCAGCCTGCAGTAGCTTGGTCACCTCTTTCTTCACCACATCTAGAATGAGAGGATTTAGCCTCCTCTGGGGTTGCCTCACTGGTTTAGCTTTATCTTCAAGTAGTATCCGATGCATGCAGGTGGAAGGGCTTATACCAGGAATGTCTGCAAGTGTCCATCCTATTGCTCTCTGATTCTTCCTCAGAATCCCCAATGCCTTCTTCTTCTCTGTTCAGCAAGGAGGTTCTTGGCCACAATCACCGGAAGTTGCTCATGATATGCTAAGTAGGCATACTTTGGATGTGCAGGCAGTGGTTTTAGCTCCAATTTGGGTGGTTGCACTTGTAGAGGAAGTAACTCGGTGGGCTGCACATCTTCTGCAGATTTAAGCTATGCAAAATCAGAATTTCCTGCATAATCTGCACCAGTTTTATCAGTTATGAAAACAGAATCATCAACACTTAAGAATGTAGCAATTTCATTACATGCATCACATAAAACAGTTCCATCACAACCAGTGCAGCATACAGAATCAGATAAATCAGTAAAACCATCAAAATCAGTAAAATCCACAGCACATAGTTCATCATATGCAGCATCAATTAATTCGGTAAGGACATCAATATGAAAAACAGAATGATCTTCCATGGGATGCTTCATAGCATCAAAAATGTTAAATTGCACAATTGAGTCTCCAAACTCCATGGAAAGAGTTCCTGTATGCACATCAATCTTGGTCCGAGCTGTCTTAAGGAAAGTTCTTCCTAGAATGAGTGGGGCCTTGCTAGTTAGGGACTCGCCCTCCATCTCCAAGATGTAGAAGTCTGCAGGAAAGATCAGCTCATCCACTCATACTAACACATCCTCAATCAGTCCAGCTGGATATGCATTGCTCCTGTTTGCCAATTGAATCACCACACCTGTAGAATGCAAAGGTCCAAGTCCAAGAGAATTAAAAACAAACATAGGCATTACATTAATTGAAGCACCTAAGTCGAGCATGGCATTCTCAAATCTAGAATTTCCTACTGTGCATGGAATTGTAAAAGTCCCTGGATCTTTGCATTTCTGAGGCATAGGTTGAATGAGAGCTGAAATGTTGCGACTCATGCTAATTCATTCATTTCCTTTCATCCTCCTCTTGTGGGTGAAGAGTTCCTTCAGAAACTTGGCATATTTAGGAATTTGTTTGATTGCATCCAACAATGAAATGTTGACTTCCACCTTCCTAAAGGTCTCTAAAAGTTCCTTATCTTTCTCAACTTCATCTGCCTTCTTGGATACGACTGCTCAATGTGGGAATGGGAGTGGAATTGCACAATCTGACTTCTGCTGCATTGTGACATGATCTGCAGATTTGGAATTTTTTGCTGCAGAGTTGAATTGAAGATTTTCTACAGAATCTTGTGCTACTTCTTTGAAGTTTGCAGAATTCGAATTTGCTACTCCTTCATCTGAATTTTCTGCAGAATTCTGCTTCCTTGACTTGCATGGTGGTTGGGGGTCAGTTGCCACAATCTTTCCAGTTCTCGGCATAATGGCACTTACGTTACCTTTTGGATTAGGAATGGTCTGCGCAGGAAGTTGGCCACTGCCTTGGCTTTGTAGCTGATTCATGGAGGAAGCTAGTTGCCCAATTTGAGTCTCCAAATTTTGAATTGTAGCTTCTGTTCTCTGCTGGAATTGGAGATTGTTGGTGGCCATTTGCTTCACTAGATCTTCAAATGAAAGATCAGATTTTGGTGCTGCAGTAGCTTGATTCTGCATTGGCTGCTGTTGGGATGGCCTACTTGGTCCAGCTTGAGTTTGAAACTGGTTTTGCCTTATTGGCTGCTGCTGGAATGGTTGCCTATACTGTTGTTGTTGAGGTTGCTGTTGTGCATTACCATATCTCAAGTTGGGGTGGTCTCTCCAGCCAGGATTATAGGTGTTGGAAAAGGGATCATACCTTTTTCTTTGCTGAAACCGAGGCTTACCGGGAAACACACTGCTGCTGACTACAAACTGGTCTTGGAGTGCAACATTGTCTTCTTGCAAAGTGGGACACGAATCTGTGAAATGAGATGGATTGGAGTATATGCTGCAGACTCTTGCATTGGTCTGCATAGATGTAGGTTGTTGTCCCATAGCCATTTGCCTCACCAAGGAAGTCAGCTCATCAAGTCTATGCTCCATTCTTTGTTGATCAGCAGTTGAAACTTGGACCTCATTGACTCCTCTTGTGGAACTCATCATTCTGGTGCCAAACTGTTGAGAGTTGGCAGCCATGTTGGCAATTAAATCTCTTGCAGCAGATGGGGTTTTATCAACTAAAGCACCACCACTAGCAGCATCAACCATGCTCCTTTCCATAGACATCAACCCCTCATAAAAATATTGGATCAGCAGCTGGTCACTAATCTGGTGATGAGGGCAGCTTGCACACAATTTCTTGAACCTCTCCCAATACTCATGCAAAGTTTCATCACCATTCTGCCTAATCCCACAAATGTCTTTTCGGATTGCAGCAGCTCTAGATGCAGGGAAGAATTTCTCCAGAAACAGCCTTTTCATGTCATTCCAGCCTGCTATGGAGGCTGGTTGAAGGTAGTAAAGCCAATCCTTGGCTGCACCATCCAATGAGAAAGGAAATTCCCTAAGCTTGATGTGATCTTCAGGAGCAGCATGTGGTCTCATGGTGGAACAAACCACATGAAACTCTTTTAAATGCTTATGTGGGTCTTCAGCTGCTAAACCATGAAACTTAGACAAAAGGTGTATTAATCCAGATTTTAATTCAAAATCAACCTCAAGAGTAGGATATTTGATACATAATGGTTGGTAATTCACATCAGGTGCAACAAGTTCTTTCAGAGTTCTATTGTTAGCCATGTTAGCACAATTATCAGTTAAATCAGAATCAAAAACAACATAATCAGAAACAACAGAATTATCAAATTGATCAAGTAATCTCCTGAGTCCTATTCAACTGATGCAAGGTCCTTTCAATCTCAGGGTCGTATGCAACTAAATCACCAGGTTGGGACCTAGTCATACACACATATAGGCAAGGAGAGCAAGAACCATCTCAAAACACTACAAGTACAAATGCTAAAAAGACACAGAAATTGGAAAATCGTACCAAATAAATTTTAAAAAACATAAGATCACCACAGAAAAACTCTAAACAGTCGGCAAAGCAAATACAATTTTTTTTTTTGGAATTTTTAAAAATGGTAAAATACTTTTTAAAAAATTAGAAAAGTGGCCCAAACGATGGAATTTTGGCTCCGGAGGCCCTATGTCCCGAAGTACTCCGTACTATTGGGAGTTCTATTTCCTGATTTTTTTCGGATTTTCTGGGAAATTTGAGAGCAATCGGAGCACAAAAATTCTGACAGCAAAATATTACCAAAATGCCACTGGTTTCACTACAAACAGCAATTCAGTGGATAAACAGGTTAGAAATTAATATAAACACTATCTAATATGATTGAATACTCAAAATGGTCCCCGGAAACGGTGCCAAAATTTGGGGAGCCGCCGAACTCACTCAAATTACAGAACAAATCCCTACTAGCTTGTAGTATAAGGAATGACTCAGATCGTCTCTCAAAAGACCATGAGTGCTATTCAATCATATCAAGACTCAACACAAAAATGGTGGGGGGGGGGGGGGGGGGGTGTTGTGATTTTATATTGCAAAAGATAAATTTAGACTAAGATAAATCAAGTGAGAAATCAACCAATCCAAGACACTTAACCAGAATTCCAATTTTGGTTATCATAGACCACGGAATACTCAAACTGAATCGAAGTAATGGTTAATTCAATTTCAACCAAGATCTCTGCATCGAAATTGAGGTTCACTACTAGATAATCATCTAGAATTTAACTGACAAACGATTTTACAAATCTATAAAATCAGTGCAAGTTTAAATACAAGAACCAATTAACCTTAAATCACAAATCTGTAGTTTAATTTACTTCAACTCAAAGAATGAGATATTGAATTATCAATCAATATCACATTACTATTTCATAATTTCGAATACACAAATAGTAATCACCATTCATGCATCACGAATTCTGATTAGTAAGGAGAAGATAAGATAAAAACTACTTGAATTCAAAATGAAAGTTGAAGTACAAAAGTCTCAAGCCAAACGAAATTCCTTCAAGCACCTTGGATTGATTTCAGAATTAGCCTTCCATGGCTACAGTCCAAGGAGGCTTGAGGAAGAGAAAAGAAAAATACGAAACAATAACAAACAACTTAATTAAGCAGCAGAAAACTAAAGGAACCACCAGTCTCCCATTCTGGCTCCTATTTATACAAATTCTCTCAAGACCTCCTCTCAATATCTGAATGCTCCTTCAATTAACTTCAACCTCTGCCTCTTGGCTTTCCAAATCCACTTAATTTTGCTTAATTACGAATTAAGATGAGAGAGTTATGTCCACATTCAACTCATAGGGAAGCTGAAACGACCTCTGACTTCACATGGATTGCAGCCCCTCAAAACGACTCTTTTTGGAACAATGGTCTTCATGAGAGTTAAATCTCTGTGTTTTATCTTTCATTTGCCACCGGTTTCAGTTCCAAACGATATCTACATACTAAGTTATGGCCCACTCTTCATGACTAGTTCAGGTTCCAGCGACAGCAATTATGTTCTGACTTCAAGGCCCAATGTTACCCACTATACATCCAATTAAGTATCTGAGTTCTTCATGAAAGTTGTTGGAATTCCTTTCAGCTTTCCTACAATATAAAGTTCATAATTTTTAGATGCCCAGAACTCAAGATATGGCTAAAATACAGAGTCAACGTCTATAATCATGAATTAGTGAAAATTTGCAATAAAGCCCAATGAGGCCCAAACTCATAAATCATTGCTAGACTAAATCAATTATGCACATTTAGCTTGTAAAAAGTACTAAAAATGAGGGATCTTAAATGCATGCAAATAATGTTTATCAACCACCCCGTCCAACAGCAAGTGGAAAGCAGTGGACGGGACCACCCCGTCCATCAGCAGGTGCAAGGCACTGGACGGGACTACCCCGTCCAACAACAAGTGAGTCCAATGCAATGGACTGGACTGCATCCAACAGCCAGTCCAAGGTAGTGGACTGGATGAGACCACCTCGTCCAACAAGTGAGTCCAATGCAATGGACTGGACTGCGTCCAACGCAATGGACGAGACCATCCCGTCCACAGCAAGTTCAAGGTAGTGGACTGGACCGTGTCCATCAGCAAATAAAAGGGGCTTGCCTGGACCGTGTCCAACAGCAAATTAAAGGGGCTGGCCTGGACCGCGTCCAACAGCAAGTCCAACGCAATGGACGAGACCATCCCATCCTCAGCAAGTGCAATGGACTGGCCTGAACCGCGTCCAACAGCAAATTAATAATGTGATGGACCGGACCTCCCCGTCCAACAGGAAATATGATGGACTGGAAGGGATCACTCCCTCTTTTTGATCTTCATATTATTAGTTTCCTTGAAAGCTATCATAAAAGTTAGAATAAAATGAACACGGACAAAAATGGGTGTTCACAGTTGCCCCTTGAGAGTGTGATTTCACATCATATTTTATGTACATTTTTGCATGCATTTTCATATAGTTTAGGCATATTTAGTTTGATTTTTATTAGTTTTTACCTTGGAACGGGTAAGGTGGTTTCGTGGTGTTGTTTTGCAGAAATTAAAGAGAAAATGCCCCAGATGAGCCATAATGGAACCTGGATTAAGTTGGAGCTTGGAAAGTGAAGATATTGGATGACTCCAATTTAATTTGGAATGGAAATATTTAATGACAATTGACAAAAGTCCAGCAGCAATGTGAGAGGCCTAATTGATGGATTGGATGATTTGGATATTAATGACTTACCATAAAAATAGAAGATGAAGATATTGATTGGGCAATTAATTTAGAAGATTTGAAGTCATTAAAGAATATCAATTACCATATGCAAGGAGATACATCTTGAACTCAATCCAAGGACTTGCCAACGTGAAGCTTGGGATTTGACAAATAAAAACATTAATGTAGCAATGTTTATGGCAAAGCAAATCAAGGGCCCACATGAAAGGTTGAATGGAATTAAAGTGGACAAGGCCACAGCGTGAAAGAACAAAAATTGTTGCTGTGCATTCTATCATCTAATTAAATCTTGATAAGATATGATTGGGATTTTACAACTAAATTAGAGGATAGAAGCCCTTAAAGTTAGCATGAATATGACTTTGCTATATATTTTTTTTAGCCATACCAGCGCCGAGGGGGAGAAGTAGACAGACACGGCCACAAACAGAAAAATAGGGACTTTTAACCTAGGAGCACTATTACCCTAGGAGGACTCTTGGGATGCAAAAAGGGGTGGTTTTTCTCTGCTCTTGGATTGGAAGAAGATTGGAGGATTCGTCATAAGTTTTCTTCATCTCTTCTCTCTTTCTCTTTTGTAATTTCTATTACTATGAGTAGCTAAATCCCTTTTTGTTGGGATTAAATGTAGCTTAACTAAATATTATGTAATAGCCTTGATTTATCAATCTATGTTTATGCTTTCTCTATTAGTGTTTAATTCCTTTGCTAAATGCTTTTTGTGGCTTAGCTACCCATGAACTGATTTTGAGAATTGATTTGCAATGGGGACGTTCTTATTGATTCTTGATCTGGAATTATTCACCTAGTAAACCTTGCATCTAGGAATGGGGTTTGGTTTATTAGTAATCGTGTAATCCTTAATCTTAATGCAAATTCATTAATCTAGGCCACCTAAGGAATTAGGGTCTATTAGTGGATTTAGGCTCTTGTCATCTGAGGAATCAGGGCTTGAGTAATTTCGTGGGTTGATTTTAATATTTGAAGTATAAACTGGATTGGTGGTCTTGGTATTCCATGAGGCTAAGGTTTGGTGAAATTTAATCCCAACACCCCTATTTGCATTCCAAGTGTTTGATAAAAATTCCCAAAAAGACCAAAAAAATATTTTATTGCTTTTGTTGCTTTATTTTATGTTTTGATCTTTCTTCATTTAGTCTAGATAGTTGTTTGATTTGTGAATTGGTAATTGGAAACCGATCCCTGTGGATACGATAACCGGTTTCACCACCGTATTACTTGTACGACTAGGTATACTTGCCTAGATCCATCAACAAGTTTTTGGCGCCGTTGTCGGGGACTGTGTTTCAATATTAGCATATCCATTTTGGTTACTAATTTAAGCAAAAAAATCTGTTTTGTTTTGCTGTCATTTTTTTCTGGTTTGTTTGCTGTTTCTGTTTGCTGACATTTACTGCTAACAATCTTGGTTGCTAGACTGTTTGTGCATGCGAGGTACTATCCCGGCTGACCAACTCCTCTACGATCCTGAAATAGAAAGAACAGCCAGGGAGAATCGGAGGCAAGAAAGAGAGCAGAAACTGTTAGAACAACAAGAAGAAGAACAAGAGACTTCCACCTCTCAAGTTCATCAAGAAAAACTCAGGATGGCAGGCAATGGTGAAGGTGCTCCACCACGGAGGACACTTGGGGACTATGGCAATACAAATGTCAATCGGCATGTCACTAGCATAGTGAGGCCTCCAATTAACTGCAACAATTTTGAAATCAAGCCAGCTCTCTTGAATTTGGTTTCACAAAATCAATTTGCCGGGTTAGAAAAGGAAGATCCTAATAGTCATATCTCCAACTTCATTGACATATGTGATACGATGAAGCACAATGGTGCCTCTGAGGATGCAATTCGCCTAAGGGCGTTTCCCTTCTCTCTAAGGGATAGGGCCAAGGCTTGGCTCCAATCTCAACCAAGGGGGAGCATCACTACATGGGATGACTTAGAGGCAAAATTTCTGGCAAGATTCTTCCCCACCTCAAGATTTGTGAAGACAAAGGGTGATATCATAAGCTTTGCTCAACAAGAAGGTGAGACCCTTCATGACACCTGGGAAAGGTTCAAGGAATTGCTCCGAAGATGTCCAAATCATGGGTTTGATGATCATACCCAAATGCAAACATTTTGCAATGGATTGAGGTCGTCAACCAGGTATATGTTGGACGCCTCAGCTGGAGGTTCCATGAACACAAAGACAGCGGAGGAAGCACTGATTTTGATAGAGGCTATGGCATCTAATGACTATTTGATGCATCATGATCGGGGTCCCACATCAAGAAGGGGGGTGTTGGAGTTAGATTCACAAACTGCACTTTTGGCTCAGAATAAGATTATGACACAACAACTTGAGTCCATCACCAAGCAACTAGCTCAACTCCCACAACAACTCCAAACTGTTCAAGGGACAACTATGCCACCTCAACAGGTAATGAGATGTGATTTCTGTGGAGGTGATCATGATAATGGAATATGTGAGGCAACACCTAGTTCCCATGAGGAAGCCAATTATATGGGGAACTATGGGCGTCAAGGCAACAACAATTACCCTAACAACTACAACCAAGGGTGGAGGAATCAAGCAAATTTTGGTTGGAAACAAGATGCCGGACAAGCAAGCAAGCCCCTTTCTTACACAACCACCTCAAGACCGGACTTCTATCTTGGAGAACACTCTCAATCAGTTCATGCAAATGTCCATATCAAACCAGAAAAACACCGATGCTTCTATAAAGAACTTGGAGGTTCAAGTTGGACAAATTGCAAAGCAACTAGTGGAGCAATCTAGCAGCAGTTTTTCAGGTAATACTCAAACTAATCCTAAGGAGCATTGTAAGGCTATTGTTTTGAGGAGTGGTAAAAGCCTTGAGGAAGAGAGTGGCGAGCCTTTGGTGAAAAATCAGAGAGTTGATGAAAAAACAGAGGTGATTGCTGAAAAATCTGATTTGAATAAAGAAAAGAGCAAAGAGGTTGTAGTAGAGGAGAAAGAAAAAGAAAGTGAAAAAGACAAGAGGTAGAAGCTAGTGGATGAGAATTCAATTTTGAGGAGGACTAAAAGTCAGATTTTGAAAGATGGAGACAAGCCTCAATAGATCCCCTCTTATGTGAAATTGTCATATCCTCATTTGAGCAAGAAAAAGGAGAAGGAAGAACAGTTTGCCAAGTTTCTTGACATCTTCAAAAGGCTGCGAATCAACATACCCTTTGCAGAAGCACTAGAGCAGATGCCCACTTATGCAAAGTTCATGAAGGAGTTGCTCACGAAGAAAAGAAAGTTCAAAGAAGGTGAGACTGTTGCCTTGACAGAAGAGTGTAGTGCAATACTTCAAAGGAAGCTACCTCCAAAGCTTAAAGATCCTGGTAGTTTTACAATCCCTTGCACTATTGGGAGTGTTGCTATTGGGAAGGCCTTGTGTGACTTGGGAGCCAGTATCAATTTGATGCCGCTTTCAATTTTGAACAAGCTTGGAGGTGGTGAGGTGAAGCCAACAAGTATGGCATTGTAACTAGCAGACAGATCAATCAAGCGTCCATATGGTATTTTGGAAGATGTCTTGGTTAAAGTGGACAAGTTTATCTTCCCAGTGGATTTTGTGATACTAGACATGGAGGAGGATGCAGAAGTTCCACTTATATTGGGGAGACTTTTTCTAGCAACTGGTCGTGCTTTGATAGATGTACAAAAGGGCCAACTTCGACTCAGAGTGCAAGATGAAGAGGTCACTTTTAATGTATTTGAAGATATGCATCGCCCGAGTGATGAAGAGAATTGTTTCCGCATGGACCTTGTGGAAGTAGTGGCTAAAGAAGCCTTTGCACAGCAGCACCATTCCTCTACTCTTGAGAAGGTAATTGTGAATTCTATTGAAAATCTTGATGAGGAATAGGAGAAGGAAATAGAATACTGTTTGTGTGATCTGGAAGCTCAACCCAAGCAACTTGCTGTCAACACTAAGAAGGAAAAGCTCAAAAAGGATGAAGTCCAAGAGAAGCTCGAGTTAGAGCTTAAGCCTCTACCTCCCCACTTGAAGTATGTCTTTCTTGGTGAGAATGATGAAGACCCTGTCATAGTGAGCAATGTGTTGTCCAAATTGGAAGAGGAGAAACTTGTAAGGGTGCTTCGAGAGCATAAAACAGCTATTGGATGGTCCATCTCAGATTTGAAAGGAATTAGCCCCACACTTTGTATGCACAAGATCATGATGGAGGCTGAATTAAACCGGTGGTCCAACCGCAGAGGAGGCTCAATCCTACAATGAAAGAAGTGGTAAGGAAGGAGGTGCTGAAACTCCTTGAAGCTGGAATGATCAATCCGATTTCCGATAGTGCTTGGGTGAGTCTGGTACAAGTGGTTCCAAAGAAAGGTGGCATGACCGTCGTGCACAACGAGAAGAATGAGTTGATCCCAACGAGAACGGTCACCGGTTGGCGAATGTGTATAGATTACCGGAAGCTTAACCAAGCTACTATGAAGGATAACTTCCCACTTCCATTCATGGACCAGATGTTGGAGAGGTTGGCCAGGCAAGCTTACTATTGTTTCTTGGATGGCTTTTCGGGTTATAACCAAATTGTGGTTAACCCGAAAGACCAAGAGAAAACTGCATTCACATGCCCTTTTGGAGTTTTTGCCTATCGAAAGATGCCTTTCGGACTTTGTAATGCGTCTGCGACATTTCAAAGGTGCATGCTTTCCATTTTCTCTGATATGGTAGAAAAATACATTGAGGTTTTCATGGATGATTTTTCTGTTTTCGGTTCCTCTTATGATAATTGTTTGTCTAACCTTGCTGCTGTGTTAAAGAGGTGCATGGACACCAATTTAGTCTTAAATTGGGAAAAGTGTCATTTTATGGTGCAGGAAGGCATTGTGCTTGGGCACAAAATTTCAGCTAAGGGGATCGAAGTGGATAAATCCAAGATTGATGTGATTGAGAAACTACCTCCTCCAATGAATGTCAAGGGTGTGAGGAGTTTCCTTGGGCATGCAGGCTTTTACCGGCGGTTCATCAAGGACTTCTTAAAGATAGCCAAGCCGTTGTGTGGCCTTTTGAATAAGGACACATCATTTGTGTTTGATACTGCTTGTCTTACCTCTTTTCAGGTTTTGAAAGAAAAGTTGACCACCGCTCCCATTCTTGTTGCACCCAACTGGGAGTCACCATTTGAATTAATGTGTGATGCCAATGACCACGCAGTTGGGGCTGTTTTGGGACAGCGGAGGGAAAAAATTTTCCATGTCATTCACTATGCTAGCAAGATTCTCAATGAGAACCAAGTAAATTATGCAACAACTGAAAAAGAGTTGCTAGCCATAGTGTTTGCATTGGAAAAATTTCGTTCCTACTTAATTGGTTCACAAGTCACTATTTTTACTGATCATGCTGCAATTAAATATTTGTTGACTAAGTTAGATTCTAAACCAAGACTCATAAGGTGGATTCTATTGTTGCAGGAGTTTGACTTAGTCATCAAGGACAAAAAGGGCAGCGAGAATGTGGTGGCTGACCACTTGTCTCGGTTGGTGAATGAAGAGGTGGCTGCAAAAGAGAAGGACATTCGGGATGAGTTCCCGGATGAAGCTTTACTTCTGGTGCATGAAAGACCATGGTTTGCCGACATGGCAAATTTCAAGGCAGCCAATATTGTTCTAGAGCACCTCACTTGGCAACAAAAGAAGAAATTCTTCCGGGATGCCAACCATTTCATGTGGGATGACCCATTTCTGTTCAAGGTTGGACCGGATGGCTTATGGAGGAGGTGTGTTAGTCAAGAGAAAGCAAGGAAAATTTTGTGGCATTGTCATAACTTGCCATATCATGGACACTACAATGGGGATAGGACAGCTGCAAAGGTCCTCCAATCTGGGCTCTTTTGGCCCTCAATCTTCAAGGACTCTTTCAATCATGTGAAGAGTTGTGACAAGTGCCAAAGGACCAGGAACATTTCAAAAAGGGATGAGATGCCACTGCAGAACATTTTGGAGGTTGAGGTATTTGATTGCTGGGGCATAGACTTTATGGGTCCACTTCCACCTTCATTCTCCAATCAATATATTTTGGTGGCGGTGGACTATGTTTCCAAGTGGGTGGAGTCCATTGCAACACAGAATATTGATGCCCAGACAGTGATTAAATTCATCAAGAAGAACATCTTTGCCCGGTTCGGTGTTCCAAGGGTCCTTATAAGTGATGGGGGATCTCACTTTTGCAACTCACAACTGATAAATGTGTTGACCAAATATGATGTGAGGCATAAGGTGGCATCCCCATATCATCCGCAAACAAATGGGCAAGCGGAGGTCTCCAACCGGGAGATTAAGAAAATTCTGGAAAAGACTGTGGCTGTTTCAAGAAGAGATTGGGCAAGGAAGCTTGACGATGCCTTGTGGGCTTACCGAACTGCACTTAAAACTTCTGTGGGGTTATCTCCGTTTCAGATGGTCTATGGGAAGGCATGTCATCTACCCGTAGAGTTGGAGCATCAAGCTTTTTGGGCATTGAAGTTCTTGAGTTTTGATGCCACTCTAGCGGGTGAGAGAAGAGTGAATCAGCTGCATGAGTTAGAGGAGATGCGCCTTAATGCATATGAGAATGCAGCTATTTACAAGCAGAGAGTCAAGACCTACCATGACAATAAGATCGTCATGAAAACATTTCAGCCAGGACAACAAGTTTTATTATTCAATTCCCGGCTGAGATTGTTTCCGGGCAAGTTGAAGTCTAAATGGTCGGGACCGTTCATTGTCAAAGAAATCTCACCTCATGGAGCTGTAGAAGTGGAGGATCCTATTTCAAAAAGGACCTTCAAAGTCAATTGCCAAAGACTCAAGGCCTACTTGGGTGGTGACATCGAGAGATTGATCTCAGCTGTGCGCCTTCATGATCCTTGAGGTCACCTACCCGTCAAGCTAGTGACATTAAAGAAGCGCTTATTGGGAGGCAACCCAAGTTTTCTTTTCATTTTCCTTTTGTTTTTGATTTTTCCCTCTTGAATAATTTGATAAGATCAAGAGGAAAAAGATCATAAATTAATAGTTTGGTTAAGTGTTTTCAGGGTAAGGAGGAAGGAGAAGCAAAAAGGGCAGAGACAACAAAGCCAGCAACCATCACGCCCAGGCCGTGACACTGGTCACGGCCGTGATGAGCCAGAATTGAAGACCTCATCACGGGCGTGATGGGAGGATCCTGAAGATCAGAGAGCATCACGGCCTAACCGTGATGGAGGTCACGGTCGTGACAGGCTACCCCTATGAACCAGAATGCATCACGGCCTGCCCGTGATAAGCATCACGGCCGTGACCCAATTTTCATGTAAGTTTCTGACTGGAATGTGAGCCAACACCCGCTACTGCCTCGGTAAGTCGTTCCAATTTTTCTTTCCTCTCTCCAACTTGATTGTTTACATTGGGGACAATGTAAATTTTTAAGCTTGGGGTAGGGGTATTTTCGCATACTTGTGCATTTTGCATGTTGCATTCATATAGGCATAGCTTTGCATGATCACATGATTAGATTGCCCCTTGTTTAGATGTTGCATCCGACTGTGAGAACTAAGTGCCAAATAACTTGAGATAGTGAATTCTTGAACCCAATTCTGTTTATTCTTGTGATAAGGCTACAAATGAAAAATGCTTGAGATGATCTGTGATAGTTGATAATTAGCATGTGGTTTGTTAGATTTGTGTTTCTCATTGATTCTTGAACTACAAAATGTGAGATTTTGAGCCAAAAAGGGGTACTCACTAAATCTACCCCATTCTTGCTGATAGAGTGTTATTCCTCTTGGTTTGTATTCTCTAGAACTTGACTTGAAACCGTTTTGAAGCTTAAAAATTTTTTTAAAACATTTTTGAAAATGATTGAGGCACTAGGTATTTTTTCAGCCTTCTGATCTTTGAATAACTAAATGCTACCCCTTAGTTGCCCAATTTTGAGCCTACATGAATAAAATACTTTTCTTGGTACCTCAAATTACTTTGATGAACATGCTCGGTAGGGCACCTTTTAAAGTATTACAAAAAAGGGTAAAAAGGTAGTTGAAAAAGTATGGGATGAGAAATTCAGAAAAATATTTCTCTGGAACTGAAAATCTCCCCTTCTCCAAATAAAAGAAAAATAAGAGAAAAAGAAATATAAATAGAGAAGGGGATGACAAAAAGAAAAGCGAGAAATAAAAGAAAAAGAAAGTAAGAAAGGTGGAAAAGTGAATCAAAACCCAAAAAGGGTATTTTAGAAGGTGTCATGTTTTGCAATGCTTGATGATTTTGTGTAGCCTTTTGAAATGTCCTTTTCTTGATTTCCCCACCTAACGATTAATCCCATGGCTCCGTTACAACCAAAGTAAAAGACCTCTTGATTCTTAATTGTTTTCATTAATAAAGTAGAGATTTGGTTGATAGTCAAGCCTATGGTAGAATTCATTCCTTGAGGAAAATGGAGTGAATTGTCATATATCCTTGAACACTTGAGTGAGGTGAGAAGGAGATCCAAGCAAATAAACAAGCTTGGGGTGAGTTTCAGGTGAGAAAGAGTGCCCGAATCAGTGAGAATATAAGTCTAAAAACCTAAGCTTCTAATTGGACTTGAAATTGATTGTCTCTTGGTGAATTATTTGAAAATGCATGTTACTTGGATTAGTTACTTACTCGGGTTCTTGGTTCACTATCCATGCGCTGATTATTTATCTCTTATGGCCTTAGTGATTGCTTGAGGACAAGCAAATGAATAAGCTTGGGATGATTTGATAGTGTGATTTCACATCATATTTTATGTACATTTTTGCATTCATTTTCATATAGTTTAGGCATATTTAGTTTGATTTTTATTAGTTTTTACCTTGGAACGGGTAAGGTGGTTTCGTGGTGTTGTTTTGCAGAAATTAAAGAGAAAATGCCCCAGATGAGCCATAATGGATCCTGGATTAAGTTGGAGCTTGAAAAGTGAAGATATTGGATGATTCCAAATTAATTTGCAATGGAAATATTTAATGACAATTGACAAAAGTCCAGCAGCAATGTGAGAGGCCTAATTGATGGATTGGATGATTTGGATATTAATGACTTACCATAAAAATAGAAGATGAAGATATTGATTGGGCAATTAATTTAGAAGATTTGAAGTCATTAAAGAATATCAATCACCATATGCAAGGAGATATATCTTGAACTCAATCCAAGGACTTGCCAACGTGAAGCTTGGGATTTGACAAATAAAAACATTAATGTAGCAATGTTTATGGCAAAGCAAATCAAGGGCCCACATGAAAGTTTGAATGGAATTAAAGTGGACAAGGCCACGGCGTGAAAGAACAAAAATTGTTGCTGTGCATTCTATCATCTAATTAAATCTTGATAAGATATGATTGGGATTTGATAACTAAATTAGAGGATAGAAGCCCTTAAAGTTAGCATGAATATGACTTTGCTATATATTTTTTTTAGCCATACCAGCACCGAGGGGGAGAAGTAGACAGACACGACCACAAACAGAAAAATAGGGACTTTTAACCTAGGAGCACTATTACCCTAGGAGGACTCTTGGGAAGCAAAAAGGGGTGGTTTTTCTCTGCTCTTGGATTGGAAGAATATTGGAGGATTCATCATGAGTTTTCTTCATCTCTTCTCTCTTTCTCTTTTGTAATTTCTATTACTATGAGTAGCTAAATCCCTTTTTGTTGGGATTAGATGTAGCTTAACTGAATATTATGTGATAGCCTTGATTTATCAATCTATGTTTATGCTTTCTCTATTAGTGTTTAATTCCTTTGCTTAATGCTTTTTGTGGCTTAGCTACCCATGAACTGATTTTGAGAATTGATTTGCAATAGGGACGTTCTTATTGATTCTTGATCTGGAATTATTCACCTAGTAAACCTTGCATCTAGGAATGGGGTTTGGTTTATTAGTGATCGCGTAATCCTTAATCTTAATGCAAATTCATTAATCTAGGCCACCTAAGGAATTAGGGTCTATTAGTGGATTTAGGCTCTTGTCATCTGAGGAATCAGGAGTTGAGTAATTTCGTGGGTTGATTTTAATATTTGAAGTATAAACTGGATTGGTGGTCTTGGTATTACATGAGGCTAAGGTTTAGTGAAATTTAATCCCAACACCCCTATTTGCATTCCAAGTGTTTGATAAAAATTCCCAAAAAGACCAAAAAAATATTTTATTGCTTTTGTTGCTTTATTTTATGTTTTGATCTTTCTTCATTTAGTCTAGATAGTTGTTTGGTTTGTGAATTGGTAATTAGCAACCGATCCCTGTGGATACGATAACCGGTCTCACCACCGTATTACTTGTACGACTAGGTATACTTGCCTAGATCCGTCAACACCCCTCTTTACTTGTTGCATGCTAGAAGACATGATTAGTCATGACTTTTAATGTATTGTAGTAATGAACAAGTAAAGAAGAATGAACACATATTTTGTCCGAAAAAAACATGAGGAGCTCAGAAGAAAACCTTACAGTTTGGAAATGAAATTGCAGTGAGCCTCAGAGCTCGAAAGTAAAAATGCAGTGAGACTCAGAGCTCGAAAATAAAAATGCAGTGGATGAAACCTCCTCGTCAAACAGGAAAGTAAATATGCAGCGAGCGTCAGAGCTCGAAAATAAACTTGCAATGAGCCTCAGAGCTCGAAAATAAAATTGCAGCGAGCCTCAGAGCTCGGTAATAAAAAATGCAGTGAGCCTCGGAGCTCGAAAATAAACATGCAATGGACGGAGCCCCCTCGTCCAACAGGAAAGTAAATATGCAGCGAGCCTCAGAGCTCGAAAATAAACTTGCAACGAGCTTCAGAGCTCGAGAATAAAAGGTACAGTGAGCCTCAGAGCTCGAAAATAACTTGCAATGAGCCTCAGAGCTCGAAAATAAATTTGCAACGAGCCTCAGAGCTCAAAAATAAAATTGCAGTGAGCCTCAGAGCTCGAAAATAAAGTTACAGTGCGCCTCAGAGCTCGAGAATAAAGAAATCCAGTGAGCCTCAGAGCTCGAAAACAAACTTGCAGTGGACGGAACCTCTTCGCCCAACAGAAAATTAAATGCAATGGATGGAATCTCTTCGCCCAACAGAAAATAAACATGCAATGGACGGAACCTCCTCGTCCAACAGAAAGTAAATATGCAATGAGCCTTAGAGCTCGAAAATAAAGGTGTGGTGAGCCTTAGAGCTCGAAAATAAACTATTAGTGATCTGAAACCAATGAGAATCCCTTCCTTTTGAGGACAACGAAACCAATTGCTCCCTGGAAAAACTTCGACCAACCAAACCCTTGTTCACCGGCCACTCTGGGACGAGGCATTGGTCAACCAAGAATCTGACAAACTCCGGATGTTATGTAGGCTTATCTGCATCATTCTTTTGTCGTCCAGTGTACACTACCTCTTCCACTGAATCTGAAGTATTGAGCCCTCTTGGTTTAGACCATTCATTGGTGCTACCATTAGAGTTATCAAATCGTACTATGAAACTTATATTTACTTTTATTGAGACATGAGAGTGAACACGATAGGGGAGTGTGGAAGAAAACCTCTTTCCTTAATATGAGAATTTATGTTGTTAAGAGACAATAACAATGAGAACAGAGTTACAAAAGGGATCATGAAGATGAAAAAAAACAAAGATAAGCAAAGAAAATTACGAAAATCACATAAAATTTGCCCCAGTATTGGTCCCTTGATTTTCATTTAATTGATTCCCCACAGCCTTTTGATGATACAGATCTTGGTTCCTGTTTTTGATTCCTCAAACACACTTTCTTTGATCATTCCTTAATAGTTTTTCCCCGGTATACTCAGCCAGATAAAATTGCCCCAGTGTGGTGGGTGCTTGCAGAAGTGTTGGACCCTATCCTCCTCCTAGGCTGCCCTTGCAGGTTTTCAGCCTAAGGTTCCTTTGCCCTAACTTTTGCCTAGGTTGCCCCCTCGGGTTTTCAACCTAGCGGGCCTTTACTTTTCTATTGTTCTTTTACCCTAACTTTTGCCTAGGCTGCCCTTTCGGGTTTTCAACCTAGCGGGCCTTTGTTTTCCTTTTGTTTTCATTGTTCTTTTACCCTGACTTTTGCCTAGGCTGCCTTTTCGGGTTTTCAACCTAGCGGGCCTTCAGGCGTAAAACTTTTTCACAGCATCAGAGTTTACTAGCCTTGGTAGCTCCTCCCCATCCATGTTTTGCAGAATCAAAGCACCTCCCGAGAAAGCTTGTTTGACAATATAAGGACCTTCATAATTTGGTGCCCATTTTCCTCGGGGGTCCTCTTGACTAGGGAGGACTTTCCTTATAGTTTACAACCATCTTGGCAACGATCTTCTTGACATTTTTGTTTGCTGCCTCAACTGCACCATTCATTTGAGGCCTATAAGGAGCCGAATTGTGGTGTTTGATTTTGAGACCATCGCAAAACTTTTGAATCTCGGTACCATTAAGATTGGCAGCATTATCTGTGATTATCCTTTCTGGGATCCCGTATCTACAGACAATGTCCTTTCTGAGGAATTTGAGAAACACCCTTTGAGTTATGCTGGCATATGAAGCAGCTTCTATCCATTTAGTGAAATAGTCTATTGCCACCAAAATGAAACGATGACCATTGGAAGCCTTGGAATTAATGGGACCGATGACATCTATTCCCCACATCGAAAAAGGCCATGGGGATGCTAAACTGTGCAGTGGAAACGCAGGTGCATTAACCCGGTCTGCATGCATCTGACATTTTCGGCATTTACGAACATGCTCCATGCAATCTGACTCCATAGTAGACCAGTAATAGCCACTTCTCAAGATCTTCCTAGCCATCATGTGACCATTGGCATGAGTCCCACATATTCCTTCATGAACTTCAATCATGATCCATTTAGCTTCGCGAGCATCCACACATCTGAGTAGGGTACCATCATATCCTTTTTTGTACAAGACTTCCTTGTTTAAGAAAAAGGCCATGGCCAGTCTTCGGATGGTCTTTTTATTTACTTCGCTCGCCTCTACCGGGTATTCATTGGTCTGAATATATCACTTGATATCATGATACCAAGGCTTACCATCAGGTGCTCCTTCCACATGAGCACAGTATGCTGGTTCATCCTGCACTCTAACTTGGATGGGTTTGACATTGATATCGATATCCAATTTGGTCATGGCAGCTAGTGTGGCTAAAGCATCAGCAAATTGATTCTTGTCTCGACTTAAATGCGATAAAGTAATCTCATCGAACCTTGCAATCAACTGAGTCAGGTATTTCTGATATGGAATCAACTTGGAGTCCTTGGCCTGCCACTCACCATTGACTTGATAAATGATTAAAGCTGAATCCCCGAAGACTTTCAACTGCTTTATACCCAGGTCAAGTGCGATTTGCAATCCACCAGCACATGCTTCATATTCTGCAATATTATTTGTACTTTTGAATTTCAGTTTTACGGCCATCGGGTATTGCTTGCCACTTGGAGAGATAACCACTGCTCCTATACCACTGCCATGCATATTGACTGCTTACATTTTCCACACATCTTCTTGTTCTTCATCTTCCTCGAGGGACATTATCTCTCCATCTGGGAACTCGGAATTGACAGACCATCCATCCTCAAGAGGATTCTCTGCTAAATGGTCAGCAATTACACTTCCTTTGATGGACTTCTGGGTCACATATTTGATGTCAAATTCTGACAATATCACTTGCCATTTTGAAACCCTTAAGGAGATATAAGGACTTTTGAAGATATACTTCAAAGGACCCATTCGAGAAATTAGCCAAGTGGTGTGATATAACATGTACTGTCTGAGTTTTCTGGAAGCCCATACTAGTGTACAACAAGTCTTCTCGATTGCCATATAACGAGCCTCACAGGCGTTAAACTTCTTGCTCGGATAATAAATTGCCTTCTCCTTCCTGCCAGATTCATCATGTTGTCCTAGCATTGCCCCCATTGAGGTTGGCAATATGGTGAGGTAGAGTAATAATGGATGACCTTGGGTAGGTGGTACCAACACTGGGGGATTCAGTAGATATGCCTTTATCTTATGAAAGGCTTCCTGACAGTCATCATCCCATCTTCCTGGATTATTCTTCCTGAGGAGTTTGAAGATTGGTTCACATGTGCTAGTCAGATTTGCAATGAAGCGTGCAATGTAGTTCAATCTTCCAAGAAAACCCCTTACTTCTCACTCGTTCTTAGGTGCTGGCATATCGTGTATCGCTTCCACCTTGTTAGGGTCCACCTTTATTCCTTCTCTACTGACAACAAAGCCAAGTAAGTTCCCTGCGGATGCACCGAAAGTACATTTTGCAGGGTTGAGGCGTAACTTGTACTTTCTTAGACGCTCGAACAACTTTCTCAAAACTGCCACATGGCTTTCTCCTTCCTTGGACTTGGCCACTATATCATTAACGTATACCTCTACCTCCTTATGCATCATATCAAGGAACAATGCCACCATAGCATGTTGGTAAGTAGCCCCAACATTCTTTAATCCGAAAGGCATCACTTTGTAACAAAAAGTTCCCCAAGGAGTGATAAAAGTTGTCTTTTCTTTATCTTCATTGTCCATGAGGATCTGATTGTACCCAGAATACCCGTCCATGAAAGAAAACCTGTGACTTCTGGCTGTACTGTCTACAAGGACATCAATATGAGGTAGGGGAAATCATCCTTTGGACTGGCTTTATTCAGATCTCGGTAGTCCACACACATTCTGACCCTTCCATCCTTCTTTGGTACCGGAACAATATTAGCTACCCATTCCGGGTGTCTGGCTACTTCCAGAAAGCCAGCCTCCAGCTGCTTGGTCACCTCTTCCTTGATCTTTAGAGACATCTCGTGGTGCATTCTCCTTAATTTTTTCTTCTTTGGAGCCACATCTGGGTATAAGAGAATTTTATGCGATGCTATCTCAGGATATAAACCTGGCATATCTCTGTAGGACCATGCAAAAACATCCAGATATTCTTTGAATAGTGCAACAATTTCTTCTCGCTCTGGGTTATCCACTATTTTCAACTCCTTCTTATCTTCCTCGGCTCCCATATTGATCACTTCTACAACCTCATGATTCGAGCTAATCCCTTCCTCTGACCGTTTCATCACTTTTATGAACTCTTCAATGTCTTCTTCCTCCTCATCGGATTCAAGATTGTATTCATCAGCGGCCGCGAGGGAATCAATAAATGAACTTTCAAAGTTCCTCTCCTGAGGTAAATCTTTAGTGGAAGAAGCATTCCTGGAAGAGAAAGTCAGGAATAGGAGAAGTATAGGCAAGGGTTTTATTCATGAAAGAAAAGCTTAAACAAAGTAAGGAAATGAAAGAGGGAAAAGAAATTATGGAATCAAAAGGATAACACCAGACAAAGTGCTACATTCCCATTCATGTCTCAAAGAAAGTAAACATCAGTTCATAATTAGTACAATAAGATAATTACTTCATGGAAATAACATCAACAAACGGTTCAGATTGCCAATTGTTGAGAACTTCATTGCTAGCAGGGAGATAGATGACATGGTTCTCGTCCAGCTTCTCTTCAAGTGTGCTGATAATGAAGTGAGGGGAAAATGACTTTGCCAGACTGATAACTCCAACAGCTACTGGGAAAGTCTCCGTATGGAGGGGAAGATACTTTCTCTCGCGCTCTTCTTCTTCCTTGTCCTCAAAAGTCCTGAATTTCATCCCTTCTGTCAGGTTGGGCTGATACCCAATCCGCGCCTTCCTTCTCTCACAGCCGCTTCAATTGGCCGAGAGATTCCTTGCAACTGAGGCCCTAGGCCTTTTCCTCTTTGATACCCGCTCTTCTCCATGATACAGACTACTATCTCATTCACATTCTTCATTGGGGGCTCCCTTTTCTTGTTCTGACTTCAATACCTCGAAACTATGCAGTGAGTCATCTTCCAACTGCTATGTGCTTTCCACAGTACTGTGATGAGTTTTGTCAGCATGATCTCCTCTTCACCACGGACAGTAATAATGGATCCATCTTGAATATACTTCAAACACTGATGCAGAGTCGAGGGGACCACTCCTGCCTCATGGATCCAAGGCCTCCCCAGAAGCATGGTGTAAGCTGGCTGGATTTCCATGACCTGAAAGAGGACAGGGAAAGAACTAGGCCCTATTTCAAGGGACAGGGTTATCTCTCCTAAGATTCCTCTTGCTATCCCATCAAAGTCTCGCACAATCATTTCTTGTGGTGTCAAATCCTCCGTGCTTATATTCAGCTGCTTGAGTGTGGTCATTGGAACCACATTCAATGCCGAACCACCATCTACAAGCACCTTTGCAATCACAAACCCCTTACACTTTAGGGTGATGTGTAAGGCTTTAGGGCTACTGCGGGATTTCGAGGCCACTTCATCTTCCGAGAAAGTAATCATGTTGATATGCCTAATTGGGTCCACCATATTTACCACATTTTCTGGAGTGACGTCAGGTTTGACATATGCTTCATTCAACACCTTCAATAATGCCTTGCGATGCAATTCTGATGTCAAGACAAGCGACAAAAGAGATATCCTTGCTGGAGCTTTCTTCGACTGTTCTACCACATCATATTCACTTTGCTTCATGATCTTCAGAAACTCTTCTTCTTCTTTCCCCTTTCTTTCATCCACGGTTTTCTCTTCTTCGGCTTCCTTCATCATTTTTTCTTCAGCAGGGGTGTAGCACCGCCCTCTCCTTGTAATACCTCCAACTCTCACAATATTAGTAACCTGGGCCTTCGAAGTTTCTCCTGCCCCTCCTACTAGCTCAACTTTCTGTTCATAATTCCATGGTACAGCGTGTGTATCATCATAAGCAAAAGGAGTTGGGTTTTTCACCTTTACAATCACTTTTTCTGGCGCCGACACATTATTCATAGGTGATACCCGGAGCACAACATTTTCAACCACATTAACTTCTTTAGTCGTAGCTGGTCTAGCTTGGATCACTCCCAAGGTAAGTAATCCTTGGATTCGGACCTTAAAGTCCCAACAAGTTTCAATATCATGCCCTATATGTCCATGATGATAATCACAACTTAAATCACCATCATACTTCTCTTTTTCCTTGATCAGCTTCGCCGGTGCAACGATATCATATCCTGCTTTCTTGAGTCCTGCAAATATTTCTTGCATTGGGATTCGTAATTCCGAAACCTTCTTAATTTGAGGCCCTTTCACTTCCAAGTTAGCCACACCATTTCCCGCATTATGGTTTGGGATTGGGTTATTAACAATGCTAGGCCCAGAATCTTCTTCGAAACCCAATATTCCACAAGCAATCAATTTTCTTACTGCTGTCTTGAAGGCCTCACATTCTTCGATGGAATGTCCTAGGGCATCCATGTGATATTTGCAAGTCAAGTTTGGATTGAACCAAGCAGGGAAAGGTGGTTCCATAGGCCGTATAGGGTTTCCAGCGATTAGGTGACGATCAAATAGTTGTTTGAACAAATCTGCACTGGAGATAGACAGTCTTGGGAAGGGTGGCAGATTTTGATGTTGGGAGCATCCCTGATTTGGAAAATTTGGGCAAATTTGAGGGTAGCTTGGATAGTTTTGTTGAGGTGCAGGTGGATAATGAGTATATGTTGAGCGAGTGGGGTTGTGTGGTTGAGAGGTGGGGATGTTATTTACTTGCTTTTACGGCTGGGTGATAGTTGGCGAGGCCTGTTGAGGTGGGTGAAATGGTGTTTGGGTCTGATATGGTGCTTGGTACCTTGGGTATGAAGGGGCATGACGAGGTCCAAAGTTTTGCTGGTGTTGTACATAATTTGCTTCTGCTTCCTTCTTCTTGGGCTGGAACCCCTTCTTGGATGCACTGCCTTCCATGTCAATTGGCAACTTCCCGGCTCTGGCTAGGATTTCGATTCTTTCCCCTGCAGCAATTAAGTCAGAGAAATCCCTATAAGCTACTCCTGCCATTGCTCTGATAAAGGGGGATCCTAGGGTTCCCAAAAAATATGAGCACATTTCGGACAACATCAGCGGCGGCTGAACCTGAGCAGCCAAACTTCTCCACCTTTGTGCATACTGTTTGAAGAATTCATCACTCTTCTTCTGCATTGTAGTCAACTGTTCACAGGTCGGAGCTACGTCCAAATTAAATTTGTATTGATCCATGAACAAATCGGCTAATTCTGTCCACTGAAAGATCTTAGAATGGTCTAACTGAAGGTACCACTCTAGTGCGATTCCGGTCAAACTTTCATGGAAAAAACCGATGAAGAACTTGTCATCCTTATACTAGATGGCCATTTTGGTGGCATAGCTAATCAAATGGAATCATGGGTTCCCACTTCCGTTATATTTGGAAAATTCAGGAATTTTGAAATCCTCAGGAATCACGAGATCTGTGGCAGGACAGAGATCTTCTATCTGGAGAGGGCCGTAAGCACTTGGACCTTTTATCGCTTTTATTTATCCTTCCATTTTCTCCATCTATTCATCTCTCGTCTTATCCTTACTAGCCTGGACTCCCGCTGACTGGCTGTGAGTGGACACACGTGGTTGTTCCCATGTTGGCGCGGTGTAGCCTGGGGCTTCATGATAGGCGTTTTCAAAAGGAGGGTATCCTTCTCCAATAGGAAGTGTTATTGGTTCCGTGTGATGTGTCTGGTCGGGTCCAGACACCCCCTGAATAAGACCCGTGCCAACGTTTGAAAACATCGGTGCTGTTACCACAGGAAATTTGCTGCCTACCAGGTTCAATTCCCTCTCTGTTCGCGCTGAGCATGCTGAGAGATTCCCTCATATCTTGTAATATGGCTTCTAATCTTGCTTGGGTTTCAGCCATCTCGCTCATTCTTCCCCTCACATCATCTATCTCATAGCTTAGATTTCTTCCTTCCTCAGACGCATTGGCAGCCATCCTGGTCCGAGATTTGGTATCGTGAACTCGGGTTTGGTTGGTATTACCTTTCCTAGGTCGTGCAATGGTTTCTGAATCCTCAGAAGGATGAGACTCTGTGGGGCGAATAAGAACGACACATTAGTCAATCAAAAATTTTGTGTGTGTGTGCATGCATGCATGTGTAAGTTATCATCCTTTATTCGATCGTGTATTCCCTAATAGCAAGAAGACTCATCCTGCAATCAAATCTAGTGGTATGGTTCCCTCTAGGTTGAATGCAGTTGGTGTCAAGTCCAAGGGAGAATCTACTCCTCGATAGACCACACCCGTACTAGCAACGTCCTTATTTTTACACAGAAAACTCGTTGTTTTTAGGGTAAAAATACAGTTGATGACGTATCTAAGGGAGAATGCACTCCTCGATAGATATCATCTAAAAACGCTCGACAGACATGGATGAAAACTTCCATTTCATTATAAATATTCTGATACAAACCATGAGTCTTTGACCAAAATAAAAGAAACACATTGATGGTTTTCATTCTTCTCCAAGGTCCACAAGGTTCTATGTTAAGAGCCTCATCTTCTTTTTTCTGAACCCTCTGGCAAGTCTCCTAAAATGATTGAAGAACTCAGTCACCTTTGGTGGTAACTGAAGGAAATGGTTCGTACGCATGTGGACGGATGCCTCTTCAAACCGCTCCACCAGCTGGGAAGTGTGATATTGGAAATTATCCATCACGTCCTCGTATTTTCTCTTCCATGATTCCTTTTCATTCATTACATCCTCCGCCATTAATTTCCATCCCTTTACCCATTCTGCGTGACGTTGAGCTTCAACCCTTTCAGAGTCGTTTACCTTGTTTATGAGCCAATTTTCTCTCATGTTAGCTTCTGCCAGTAGCTCGCGATACTTGGCTGCATCATTCCATCCTTGATCAGAGTACACTTCTGTTTGGGCTAAGGATTCCTGCAGGTATTCAACCCTCTCTTCTAGTATATGTATCGTCTCAGTGTAATCCCCTACACTTGTCTCGAGCTCTTTTTTCTTCTTTTGAAGTTTGACAAGCATCTTCTCTTGACATCGTATTTTTTCCAGCAGCTCTTGAATTTCTGCTTCTTTGTCTTTTCTTGCCCTTTTGCACAACTCGGGGTTTCGTGGGCATTGGCACATTCATCCTTCAAATGCTCAATCTGTAAATTCAGTTTCTGCACTTGTCTTTGGAGTGTGGTAATGGTTACTTCGGCAGCTTGGTCTTTCTCATCAAAAACCCTTATTTGAGCTTTTAAAACTTCGATCTCTTTCAACATTTGATCTTTGGCTAGAGGATTATTTTCCTTAGGGAGAGGGGATGCAGGTCTTGGAGGGAGACCTCTTCTTGTTTCTCTCCATACCTCATATCTTTTTGTGTGAGCTATGACTCGCCTTCCTAATTCCTCCGGTCCCTTTATACGAATGCCATTCCATGCTGTCCTTACTGTTATCGTTTGGCTCTTGATGCCATCACCTTCTTGGTATAGGAAGAATATCCCATCGAGAAGTTCTTTGGGGGGTTCATCCTGTGTCCACTTGAGTTGACGCATTACCAAAGCTGGTGAGTATGATACACAACCTCTGGGACCCATCAATGGTACGTTTGACAAACTTCCGCAGCTGAATACAACTGAATCTCCGTTATACCATGGACACATCCAACTAAATGACCGCGGGTCGATCTGATCAAACTCTTGCTTCCACTCATACAACTTACGTGACTTGATTTGCATGCGAGTGAATCTTTTCAGTGGGTCATCTTTCTATCAATTTTATCACGAGCGTACAAGTGAGTCATAATCCAGACATACAATATTGATGCACAACATCGCAATTTGCCTTGTTGATTCTGATGACACACCTGTAGGGAGAGGAAAGTTTTAACTAAGATAGCAGGGACCGGGTTCACACCATATTCTTCGACCCTATAGAAAACATCCATGGCTGACTGATCAATCAGATCTGGTACAAAAGGAAAGAGCACCAGCCCATATATCATGAAGGCTAGTACTTTGTTGAAAGTAACCCATCGTTCTTGCTGGCCCAGCCTGTTGAGATACACCTCCAAAAACTGCCTCTTCAACCCTTTGGTGGTTCCCTTTTCTGTTTTCTCTATCTGCTCCGATTGAAGCTCCAACAGACTTGTTATCTTCCAATCTGTTACATATTGGCCATAATACATGTAGAAGCGAGTCTTCTTTTGAATGGGCAGTCTTAGAATATAAGCATACTCTTCATGGTTGGAGTAATGTCCAAGTTAGGCAATTCAAAACACCTCAAAGTTGAGTTCCAATATTGGGCCAATGCACTCAGAGCGGGAGCTTCCACTGGAACACGCAACAGGTCTAATATTCTACCATACTTGCTGGCAAAGTCTGAGCATGCTTTTTCTGGCATTTGCTGGCTGAGTTCACATAATCTCTTCACGTCATTGAGGGTCACATCGATCTTGATATTTTTCTTGGGACAACTCGCGTTGCTAGTACTCTTCTCTGAACCGAGCTTTTCCATTTTCTTACTATAAGGTGAATACCAAAATCAAATAAAGAGACATACAAAAAAAATGAGCATAGTGAAGCAAATATATCTTGCATGATTCATGTTTCAGGGACCCAATGGGGTTGAAAACCCCGATGGGCATGCATTACCTTCATTATGATATAACGCCTATTAGGTGTGCAATAATATTCGAATATGTCATTCAGGCTTGGGGCAGCAATGTGATGCCCCTAGTTTTGTGAATATTCACAATGAGCATGCATGACAATTTATGCTTATGATGATAGAGGAGGGAAAGAAAGTACGCCCCTTTTTGCCCTAAGCCAGGTAAAACCTAAGGATGGACACGCCTTAAGGTTAGAACTCTAAACAGGTTGGTCACTAGGTCTGCTCTATTAGTAAGAGTTGGGACGGGTCTAGACCTCTAAAAGTCACGGTCCCCAGATTGCCCTCATAAGAGTATGGTTCATGAATCTAGCCACAAGTAGGGATAAACCCTCTCAATATGACTATTCCATGATCTCATGTGCAATCTGAGTGGTGAACTGACCAGTATTAGGGAGGTACAAGACCTCTTCAATAACAATGTCAAAGCACCGCCTAATCCTTGGGTTTTTGAGCAAGCTCGGGTATAGAGCTAAGGGTGTGTGCGATATGTGATAGTGATGTGTGTGAAAGGGGGCATACAAACCTGTAACACTTAAAAGTAAAATTAAAAAGAGAAGACAGGAAAAACCTGCAAGACACCAACATAGAGATATATAAAAATGGTTACAAGTCCTCTATCCTATTGTTAAAACATAGGAAAAGAAAAGAAAGGAGGAGGAAACAAAAACACTGTTAGTGAATCATATATAATAGTAACATGAGTTAAAATGTCTGCACCACTAACTCTTCTTATTTAAATAAGAGGAAAAACCCAATGGTTTTGGAGGATGCTTCTTTCAAACCTATTGGGGGATAGTTGGTGATGATGTCTATCAGTCGGTTCACCTGTTTTTTGTCCAAAATTGGATCCTACCTGGTCTCAACTCCAATCTGGTAGCCCTTATTCCAAAATTTCCAGAAGCTGAGAAGATTGAAGACTATAGACTTGTTGCCCTTGCAAACTTTCATTTTAAAGTCATCTCTAAGGTCTTGGCAGACAGGTTGTCAACTATTGCTCCCGCCATCATTTCTGTGCAACAAAGAGGCTTCTTAAAAGGAAGGAGCATTGCTGATTGTATTTATACCACCTCAGAGGCCATTAATCTACTTGAATGTAAAGCTTTTGGTGGCAATGTGGCTTTGAAATTTGACATCAAAAAGGCTTTTGATACCCTTGATTGGGGATTTCTTCAGGATGTTCTTATTGCTTTTGGTTTCATCCATAAATTCTGCAGTTGGATATCTAATATTCTTCACTCAGCTGGATTATCCTTCATGGTGAATGGCAATTCATGTGGTTATATTGCTTGTAAGAGAGGGGTGAGGCAGGGGGATCCCCTTTCCCCTTTGTTGTTCTGTTTGGCAGAAGACTTTTTGAGAAGATCCATTTATCAATTGGTGGATACTAAACAATTGATCCCTATGGTTAGTCCTAGAGGTTTCCAAACTCCTACACATGCATTATATGTAGGTGACATAATGGTGTTTTGCAAAGGGACAAGAAAAAACCTTGATACTTTGATGAAGGTCTTTGGAGATTATGCTGATTTGTCTGGCCAGCACATGAGTCTTAATAAGTGTAAATTCTTCTCAGGATCAATGAGTGCTAGGAGAGTAAGGGAGATCAAAAGCACTCTTGGTTTCTCAGTTGGAACCTTGCATTTTATTTATTTGGGGGTTCCAATGTTCAGGAGTAAGCCTAAAACAGCCCACTTGCAACCTATTGTGGACAGAATTAAAGCAAAGATGAGTGCTTGGAAAGGTTCCCTCTTGTCCATTATGGGAAGAGTTCAGTTGGTTAAATCAATCATTAATGGCATGTTGATCTATAGCTTTCACATTTATCATTGGCTAATTTCTCTATTGAAGTCCATGGATTCAACAATCAGAAATTTTGTATGGCCGGGCTGCATTCACACAAGGAAAATTGCATCGGTAGATTGGCATAAAATCTACAAGCCTGTGAAGGAAGGGGGTCTTGGCTTGAGATCAGCGAGAGTCATTAATGAAGCTGCTCTGCTAAAGCTCTCTTGGGATGTTAATACCTCAGACAGTTACTGTGCTAGTTTTTTGAGAGCTAGATTCTTTAAGAATAATAGAATTGCCTCAGCTATTAAATCTTCTCTATGGCCTGGGATTAAAAATTTTATTCCTCAAGTTCAAGCTGCAGCTAAATGGTCAATTGGTGATGGGAGAAACATCAACTTTTGGAAGGATTGCTAGCTAACTGAACCTATTGTGGACATGCTGGGTATCAGTCCTGAATATCATAATGTTCTCAAATCCAAAGTTAATGACTTTATCTGCAATGGCATTTGGAATCTTCCAAGAAGTCTCTATGATATAGATCCCTCTCTTATAACGGATATCAGTAAAGCTGTCATTCCTCTCTCAAGTGGTGGTGTTGATAATTTGATTTGGCCTAATTTAGATTCTGGTTTCCTTACTTTAAAAGAGGCATTCAGGTTCTTAAATCCTCCCTCTATTGTAAGTGTAGCGACCTAAAAAAAAGACTGTATTTGCTCTTAGAGAGAAAACATGGAGTAGCCACCAACTTTATTTTATTTCAAGGAAGTTGGAAAACCTTTTAAAAAAAGCTTTGGGTTCGGGAGTCGATTATGTCTAGGGAAGGCATGGAGACTTAACCCCACGACACCCTGGGACATCCATAAATGGTTGCCTAAAATTAGTTGTATAAATTATTAGTAACTTTGAAACATTTGTTTTACCTGTTGTGGATCTCTTTATTGTAGCTAAAATGAGGTTGAACATGGCACGTAAGTCCATAGGGCAACCCCTAAATCTGAAGGGTTGAACATGACACTTGTCATAGCGCAACCCAAAAAGTTGTTTTAATCAAGTGATCGTCTCTTTATCTTTTTATGTAAAATAAGTAATTTTCATTTCTTAAAATGGGACAGAAATGTAGCGATGAGATCTTTTACCAACTTATTCAGAGAACAGGAACATAGAGAAGTAAGAGTGGCAAGAGAAATTTATTAACAATATCAACAAAAAGAACAAAGTTTACCGAACGGGAGTAGAATAAGAATCACTTTGTTTACTCCCAGTGGTAAGATTTTAAGCTCGAAGTCTTTACATTCAATCTCCCTGGCTCCTTCAGCTCTTCCTTCTTAACCACTTCTAATAATAGGGAAGAGAAAAGGAGGCCCAGATTTCTGATCTCTCTTCCTCACAACAAAAGTCTCTCCTTCTTTTCTCTTTTCTTTGTATCTTTCCTCTCTATCTCCTCTCTGATCTTTCGTTTCCTCTCAAGAACAGTGTTCTCCCTTCCTTTCTCTTTTCTCACTAAGGAAATATCAGATCATAAGTCCTTCTCTAAAAAAAAATCCCCCCCCCCCTTCTCCTCTCTTTTTCTTCTCCTTTTGTAGACGGAGGAGAGGGCTTCTTGCTTCTTCTCCGTTGACTTCAAGGTCGGCTTGCACGAAAGCCCAAGGCTTGGGCCGTTCTGAACAGCGAAAATGAGGGGATTTGATGTGAGGGTTGCACGCTTGAAAAGGGAAGGAGATAGGGGTTTTTGTATGATGGGTATGAAGGCTTTTTATGGTTAGGAGTGAGGCTGCTAGGTTAAGGCGAGGGAGGAGATGGAAGAAAAAAGGGAAGACCAATGGGTGGAGGAGGTGCAGAAAAAAGGGGGGTTCTGAGAGGAGATAGCGTGTGCCCATATGGGGTGGTATGAGTAGCGGAAAGGTGGTGATTTGATGTGAGGATTGCACGCTCGAAAAGAGAAAAGAGATGGGGGGTTTTGAGCAGAAATAGCGTGTGCCCAGACGGGGTGGCATGAGTAGTAGAAAGGTGGTGATTTGATGTGAGGGTTGCACGCTCGAAAAGGGAAATGAGATGGGGGGTTTTGAGCAGAAATAACGTGTGCCCAGACGGGGTGGCATGAGTAGAAGAAAGGTGGTGATTTTATGTGAGGGTTGCACGCTTGAAAAGAGAAAGTAGATGGGGTTTTTGTCTGATGTGCATGAAGGCTTTTTAGGGTTAGGAGTGGGGTTACCAAGTTAAAACAAAGGAGGAGGTAAGGAAGAAGGAGGACCAATGGGTAGAGGAGGAAAAGAGGTCTTGCCTGGTATGTAAAGTGGGTAGGAGGCGTAGCTCAATTTCCTTTCCTTTTTATTGATTGTCTTTTCTCATTGTTTTCTTCATCCTTTCTTCCTTATCTTCTCCTTCTTCTTTCTTTATTCTTTAGCCTTCAGCCTAAAAATAAAATTGCAGTGGATGGAATCTCTTCGTCCCAAAATTAGATATGCAAAAGTAGATATACACTGGACGGACCTCCTCGTCCAACAGAAATTAAAATAATTGAAGTGGACGGAACCCCCTCGTCCAACAGAAATAAAAAGGGACAGGACTTGACGGGACCAACAGCAGGTGCAAAGCAATGGACGGGACCACCCCGTCCATTAGCAAGTGCAAGGCACTGGATGGGACCACCCCGTCCAACAGCAAGTGTAAAGCAATGGACGGGACTACCCCGTCCAACAGCAAGCGAAAAGCATTGGACGGGACTACCCCGTCTATCAGCAAGTGGAAAGCAATGCACGGACCACCGTCGCCCAACAAGAAGTGAAGCGGTGGGCCGGGACCACCCAATCCATCGGTACAAGGCCTTTCGGGCGGGACCACCCCGTCCCAACAGCAAGTGTAAAGCAATGGACGGGACTACCCCGTCCAACAACAAGTGAGTCCAATGCAATGGACTGGACTGCATTCAACAGCCAGTCCAAGGTAGTGGACTGGATGGGACCACCTCGTCCAACAAGTGAGTCCACTGCAATGGACTGGACGGCGTCCAACGCAATGGACGAGACCATCCCGTCCACAGCAAGTTCAAGGTAGTGGACTGGACCGCGTCCAACAGCAAATAAAAGGGGCTGGCCTGGACCACGTCCAACAGCAAATTAAAAGGGTTGGCCTGGACCGCATCCAACAGCAAGTCCAACGCAATGGACGAGACCATCCCGTCCTCAGCAAGTGCAATGGACTGGCCTGAACCGCGTCCAACAGCAAATTAATAATGTGATGGACCGGACCTCCCCGTCCAACAGGAAATGTGATGGACTGGAAGGGATCACTCCCTCTTTTCTTCATATTATTAGTCTCCTTGAAATATGTTATCATAAAAGTTAGAATAAAATGAAGACGGACAAAAATGGGTGTTCACAGTAAGTAATTTTCATAAACTTATTTGGTGTCACCTAATTCCTCCATCTAAGTCGTTTGTTACTTGGAGACTAAGTCAAAAGAGGATGCCTACTGATGAATGTCTTCGAGCCATGGGATGCATTCTTGTTTCTAGATGTGATCTCTGCAGGCATGATGAAGAAAATATGAATCATCTCTTTATGACCTGCAGCTATGCTCAAGCAATATGGTCTTGGCTTAGTAATTGCATTGATTGCACCTTGGATCTTTCTTCTGTTGAAGCAGTTTTCAAAATGTTAGATAAAGGCTGGAGTTGTCAGGTGGTGGATGTTATCAAGTCGGCAATAATCAATGTTTTCTACTGGATTTGGCATTGTAGAAATCAGAGCAGATTCCAGAATGTCCATATTATAGTAGCTTCAGCAATCAGTGGTATCAAGGCAGCCACCAAGATGTCAGGCCTGAATTCTAAAGGGACAACCAGGAACTCGATTGAGGATTTTAAAGTCTTAAAGGCTTTTGATGTAACTTGTAAGGTCAGTAGTGCTCCAAAAATAATTCAGGTGGACTGGAATCCTCCACCAGTTAATTGGATTAAATGCAACTCTGATGGTTCAGCAAAAGGCTCCCCAGGTCATGCAGCTTATGGGGGAAATTTCAAGGGTTATAAAGGTGAAATTGTAGGATGTTTTGCTCAGTACTTAGGAGTTTCACATGCCTTACATGTTGAACTGATGGCAGCTATTTTGGCTATTGAGATTGTTTTTCAAAGGGGTTGGAAGAAGTTATGGCTAGAATTTGATTCAAAGCTAGTGGTTTATGCTTTTTGAAACAACAGCTTGGTGTCGTGGCAAATTAAAAATAGATTGGAAAATTGCTCTTTAATGTTAGCAAGGATGGACTTTGTGGTCACTCATGTTTTCAGGGGAGGAAATGTCTGTGCTGGCCAACTTTGGTGTAAATAACCATGGTTTCCATTGGTGGGATCTGTCACCTTATTTTATTAAGGGTGTTTTTTTTAGAAATAATCTAGGCTTGCCTAGTTATAGATTCAAATAATTTTCACATGGGTTTTGGTTTGGTCCCCCATGATTTTGTATTCTTTTCCTTTTCTTAATAAATTTAGTTGAGTTGCAGATAATTGGTAGTTTGTTTGGTACCAACCTAGTTGGGATGACTCATTCTACACTGATGTTTTTGCTCAACTTAACCTTTTATCGGAAAAAAATTAATCAGGAGTTTTTTAAAAAAAAAAAAAGAAAAGAAAAAGAAAGATTAGAAGAAACATCAAGCCAGCCAGCAAATTTCATGCAATGGAGTAAGGAAAGGATACATGAAATTTATCTCATTTTAAAAGTTACATTAACCTCCCTTGTAGGGAAGGGAGAGGTCAGTGCAAGTGTAATATCGTAAAATTAAGGTGCATTTTCTTGTAGTTATTGTTATTTTTATGCAAAAACTAAAGCATGAACTTTTGGATTACAACGGAATTAGGAATACCTGAATCTTTGACATCTTTCCATATTGACTATGGAGTATGTACAAAGACTTTTACCATATGAGCATATGATCAAGGGTCAATCGTTGCTCCTCTCACAATCAAGTCCCCCCTCCTTTGAATATAAGATCTTCAAATTGTATATTTTATTTTTCAAATGAAAAATTTATTTTATTTTATCACCAAAATAGTCTAAAATTAATATTTAAAAACCTTTTTTATTGTATAAATATCAAATTAATAACTAATTATAATTTTTTATTTTTAGTGTCTTAACGGTGTTAAGTCAATGGTTAGTCAACATTAAAAATTGGGATGGAATGTAATTTATAATCATATTTGGGATTTGTTGTTATTTTGTGATGCTAAGAAACATAGAAGACTCTAAGTGACTTGGAGATAAAAGAGTTCAAACCATATCCACATCCTCATCCTTATCTTATCCCCTTATATAACAACTAACATTAAAAATACTAACATCGTCTTATCAATAAAATAAAATAAAAAATCAGCAAACAAATCAGATTCCTTGAATTAGTGAACATGCTTATTCGTATTCCGCAAAGCATCCACATATATTAGAAGTTTGTCAAGGTGTTGCCATAGGTTTTGCCATCCCCGTCTCACAAGGTCATTATTCTGAACACATCCAGTCACCCATGAGGAAGCTAGTTTTGATATATAACTTTGAAGATTCTCACCTTTGGAACGATATATTTATTACCAGCTCGCCACGCACATTCAGATGTAATTTCCCAAGATATAGCTTTTGAACCTGCTAAGTGGTTGAACAAGGTTAACTAGATTTTCAAATACCTAAAGAGGGCCACTGAATTAATAATACCTTTGAAATCTTTCCATATTGACTATATATGGAGAGAGTGATGTACAAGGACTTAGAGGAGGGGGTTTTATTGTGATTTGTGAGAGGCGCGACGATTGACCCTGCCTCATAGCTCCTCCACACATATGGTAGAAAAAAGGAAAAAATTATTTGCTTTTTCTGTTTTCAAGAAATAATTATAGATCAGTGATAAAAGATTTGTATAGGAAACAATGAAAACGGAGATACAAAAATTTGAAAATCGAAACAAAATAAAAATAATTGTTAATTTTATAATTATTTCTTAAAACAGAAAATACAAATAAAAAACTAGAACAAACAAACCCTAAGTTCTCGTACTATTTTGTGATCTAACAATTCAGATTCTTTGCTCAATACTTCAATTACAAGACTTTGACTCTTCTCATCAATTTGAATGTGTGGTAAGCCTCAAACCTAACACAATGGTCCCGACTTTAACCCGCCCCCCCTCTCTCTTATTCATGGTTTCCTTTGGCTCTATAACCATCACTACGCAAGATGGAGATCACATAATCAGGATGCGAACCTTCGTTAGAGCCCAAGGGAGCCACGGCTCCCCCAAACAATTTGTAACAAATTTTTGTGATATAAAAAATTGATGTTTTCCTCTGTTACTCACTTCTTCTTAGCAAGACTGCAACACCCGATGTCAGATCCAGTCAACCACTGCGACGCCGTACGTACAAGTTGATCAATCTTACCTGCAAGTTGTGACCTGCACCGTCATCTCTCTCCTATGACTTTTGCTTCTCGAAAGCTAACTTCTCGATGCTAATGTCTTCTGCATCTTTTGTTTACTTATTATATTATTATATTGTTCTAGGGTTATTTGATTTATAAGTTCAGACATGTTGGGCATGAGTGCTGATGGTCCACCTCTTAGATCAATCACGGCAGACATTTGTGAACATGCTTTGGCATGGCTGAGTAGAAGCTTAGTGGTGGAGATGAAAATGACATGGGACTCTGAAGATGTCTCCAAGATGTAAAAAGTTTACTGGCCTTTGCTGAATTCAAATTCATCATAACCTTTGCCTCAATAACAGATATGGACGCAGCCTACATGCACATAGCAGAGGAGTTAAAAGACTTATGTGTAGACATAAGAAAGTGGTCATCATCAGAAGTATGCTGTAGAAGGTGCGTATGGTTGGAAATTTTTGGTATTCCTCCCCATGCCTGGAGCAGGAAGAACATGGAAAAAATAGTTGAAAGGGTAGGGTTTGGATCAGAAAACAGAGTTAGGAACAGCCATGGAAACAGCAAAGCTATTGGTTCAAACAAACATAATGCCATTCATTGAAGACCACCTATATCTCTCGGTGGATGGTATGAAGTTTGAAGTTTTTTTTAAGGAAATTGATAAGGCCCCAGAAGGATGCACCTCACAGTTTTTTTAAGCAGCCTCAAGCACTGAGCCTAAGAAACTTATAGTAGTTACGTTATTTTAGCTGGTAGTAGTTAATGGCTTCTTCGAAAATTACACTCAAGATCCGTCACTGCATATCTTCAAAAAATATATTTATAATAAATGATATATAAAGAAATGTTATCAACATATTTTTTAATATTCTTTTTTTAATACACTTTTTTTTAATATATTATTTTTCATTGGTTGAAATCCATATGAGTCACATTATTTTGAAAAATGGTTTTTCTAATTCACGTAGATCCAACTTGAATTTTATAAGACATACCTGAATTTTATCAATAGAAGAGAATATATTAAAAAAAATATTCAAGTGATTAATTTTTCAAATAATATAATCTAAATGGATGAAATACAAAATGAGACACCATTTGAATACAGCTGATCCCCATCCCACCAAGCATTCATCGCAATAACTGTTACGATAGTTAGAATTTGTTAGAATTAGTTAGAATTGATTGTAAGTTGTTAGTTGATTTACTTGGTTATATAAGCCTAGTTTATATTATAATTCTCACTTTTTATCATTTTAATCAATATACACTTTTTAATTTCTCTCAACTTATTCTCATTGTTGTTCTCTGAACCATGAAATTCAACAATAACTCACCAAACACAAAGTCAAACATGATAACTTTCTCATTTGATAAGATTTTTGCTGTGAAACTTGAAAGCTGGCTGTGCGATATATATATATATATATATTATATAAAGTGTCACAATGAACGGAACAAGTGCATCCAACACATGCAGGACATATACATATGTTGTTGGCCTTGTGCTTCCTAGCTTAATCGAATTGTCCCTAACATTTTCTTAGCCACACTGACGTCTACTATGAAGCTTTTTTCGTTTCTTCAATGCCTGGCGCTGCTTCTCGTCCATCCCTCCATTGCTCCCATGGTCAGGTAACTCTTATAAGTAGCCAAAACTAAGTTTGCGTTAAACACTTGTTTAAATGAGATATATGGGGTTGGGGTAAGGTGCACCATCCATATTTTGTACCACCTACTACACCATCCATATATAACAAATTTTGGACCAATCAAATTGTCACGTGGTTTGATCAAAATTTCAAACTTTCTAGTTGTAATTTTACTATAGTTAAATATATGAATACAATATATTGTAGTATAATATGTGTACTCTTTGTATTCGCAAATTTAATCCATATTAAATAAAGTTTTTTGAATAAAAAAACTGATTATACTGTAAAATAATATTTTAATATGAATTAAAATAATGTTCGTTGTCAATAATATTTTACAATATAATCAGTTTTTTTAATCAAAAAACATTATTTTAATGAGTTAAATTTACAAATACAAAATGCACATATATTATACTACAATATACTGTATTCATATAGTTTGACTACAGTATACACAACTAAAAAGTTTGAAATTTTGACCAACCTATGTGGCAATTTGATTGGCCCAAAATTTGCCACATGGGTGGTGTAGTGGATGGTGTAAAATATGGATGGTGCACCATAGCCCAACCCGATATTATATGGTTAGGTACATTTATTTTATTTTTGATATTGGTCCTATAAGTTTTTTTTTTTTCATTCCGTTTTCACACGTTACATTCCGTTTTCACATTAGTCATTTTCGTCAATTTTAACTTAACGTCGTCATTTTTAATCTGACGTGACTATCACCTTAGTCCGACACATGACATTTGATTTGATGGTGTTAGGTCAAAATTAACGGAAAAGACTAATATAAAAACAAAACATAACGTATAGGACCAATTTAAAAAATAAAAAATTATAGGACCAATATGAAGAAACATATATATATATATATATATATATATATATATATATATATATATATATAACCAATATACATATTTTGTATTTAATTTAGTTATCAACCATAACTAATTGTGGCGCTGCTTTTCGCATTTATTAAAGTTCGATGGATGTTTGTGGCAGGGGGCAGGGGACTCCACCACTTGCACTTGCACTTACATATGTACGTGGCAGCATCGAAGATCAAAAGATAAAGTAACCCTAATTAACAGGGGTGTTCATATCCAAATCAATATAAAATAATGAAAACCGATCAAAAAAATTGAAAATAAAAGAAATCAATGCCTATTGGATTTTTATAGATCTTGTTTTGTGAAAACCGATCAGATCAGATCGAATTTTGGATTCATTTTCTTAAACCGAACCAACCCAAATCAAACCGCATATATAAGATTTAATATATATTTATTATATTTTTTGTATTATTGATTTTTTATTTATTGTTTTTTCCTAATGATATTTATTTATTTTGTACATATTTTATGAAATGTTATTACATGAATATATAAACAAGTATATACATGTTTAAGATTTTGTTCAATTTAGCTTGTAATCTCAATACTTTGATGTAACATAAATATGTAATAATGTGTTGGTAAAAACCGAATCAACCGAACCGATCCAAACCGTATTTAATCGAATCGGATTGGATCATATTTTTTTAGGGAAGTCATCCAAACCGAACCGAACTGTATGCTCTTTTTATCTTTAGATCGGATAATTTTTTACCTCAAAATCGATTCAAACCGAATCGCGAATACCCGTGATGGCCAACACCAATAGGGTCCCCTGGTTCACACCCGCTACACCCATAAAGAATGCCTAATTCTGCATTCGGAGCTTATAATTAATACAGATTCCTTCTTCTATATATTATTATCTTTTTGCTTCTAAACCTTTTCTGCTTGGGACCATCAGAATTTGGTAAATAAAATGCTATTCTAATGTGAGCTTGGGATGTTAAGTGAGAAAGTAAAAATATATTCACCGTTAAATCATGTAATGGATTGAGACCATTTCAATATATTTTAATTAATCAATAGTTGATATATCATTACTTTTTCACTTTATACTAGAGTTTATTTTAGAAAAGCTTTTATGTCTTTATCCTAGAAATATACCTTGTTCTTTTGGTGCAATAATAATGTCAAAGTTGCTGGTAGATAATTGTAAATTATTCGAGATAGCAACCGAATAAAAATTATTTCAGTACTTGAATTTCAGCTCGATCCGAGTGATGATTAAAACAAACCATAAATAAAATCAAATTTATTTACTGTATAGTACTTCTTTAATTTGGTGTAAAAATTATTCCTAAGTACATTCAAAACAAAGGATTTAATTGCAAGTGATTAACACACAGCTACTTAAGGATGAATCATTTGGGCTTTGCCTATGTTCGATCCTTAGGTATACAACAACCCTCAGTCAGGCTTTACTAATAGTGCGGTCGACTTGGAGATTAGTCGCATAACAGGTCTAAAGAATCTAAGCCGTGAGATACTACGAGGGCTCATTCTGTCCCAAAAACTAAATAGGGTGAGTACCAAACCAAAAAAAAAAAGGATTTAATTTATATGTACTGACAGTGTAAAAAAATTTTACACTGTCAACCTATCAGAAAGTGACAAATCATTAAAAATCTTTGACAGTTATGTTAATAACCTTAAAAGTCATTTATATCATGATTTCTGATTGGTTGATAATATAAAAAAGTGTAAACGCTAACCATATATAGAAATTAAACTCCAAAACAAATGTGTCAATAAAGTATAAAGTATCTTGTCAAAAAAATAAAGTATAAAGTATAAAGCAATAAATGAGCTGTTAAATGACTAAGTGTAGGTATGATTTAGATTTTGAGACAAAGGTGGATAGACATTTTTATTGTACATACACGTGTTAGCGGCATGATTTTTTGACTTTTTTTTATCATTTAAAAAATTTTTACTTTTTTTAAAATAAAACTTAATTTATTTTACTTTTAAATTTTTTTGTTTACGTTTTTTAAAAAATTTTTTACTTTTTGTTATTTTTTATTTTATAATATTTTACGTTTTCCTTAATTTTTAATTTTTTTTTCCTACCACTTTTTTTTAAATTTATTTTTATATACTGACAGTGTAAAGTTTTTTTATACTGTGAACCAATCATAAATTGGCAAACAGTAAAAGTAGAGTTGTCATGTTCTTGATGTTTGAATTTTTATATACTTATATTTTAATGTATATATAATTTAATAGTTTAAAATTAAAAAAAATTATATTATATATATATATATATATATATATATATATATATTTTCCGGTTCGAAACGAATCAAACCAAACCAATAATAAATCTATATCTATATTAATTGATAAGGGGAAATTCTGATTTTAGTGTAGCACAATGGTGCAAGTCACATGTCAAGTTATGGAATATTTTCATTATTATTTTATTTATTTTCTAAAATTTATATATTTTTTGTTTTAAAATATTTACAAATCGGTAAAGGTACATTATTTTTGGGAGTCAAACACGACAATCTATGTATCAATACAAATATAAAAATGGACTAGCAACTTTTACTGTACATCTGATGTGGCAGCATCTCCCTAATTTAAGGAGTTTAATATTTTTTTAATCCATTATTTGTTTCTTATATTTTGTATTATTATTATTATTATTATTATTATTGTTATTATTATTATTATACTTGATTTTTTTAATGTTATATTGTTTGCTTAACTTGGTTGAGGTGCATTAAATGGGATATGACATTGACATCATCACAACTGTTCGGTCATCATTATTTTTCTTCTTTTTCATTTTTTTTTCACTAAATTCGGACAACTTTATTATTTCAGATTTTTTTTATTATAGAGGTTTAATTATTGAGTTGGTCCCTGAACTAATTTGGATTTTTCAATTAGGTCCCTAAACTAAAAAACATTTCTAATTAGGTCCCTAGACCTATATCAATTTTCAATTGGGATCCTGAACTAAAAATTTTCTAATTAGATCCCTGAACTTATATAAAATTTTCAATTAGGTCCTTAAAGTAAAAAAATGAATATATAAAATATAAAATAATAAAATGATAGATGAGGAAATTTAAAAACAAACATAATAATAAAATGATAAAATCAGAATATGAGAGAAAAAATCACTATTTAAAATAATAAAAAAAAACTTCCTGAGAAAAATTATTGTTTAGTCTAACAATTAAATAAAAATATATAAATTGGAGAGACAAAATTTACTGCTTTAAATAATAATAACAAAATTATTATTATTTTAAATAGTGAGTTTTTCCTCTCATATTCATCTTTTGCCATTTTATTATTGTGTCAATCAAAAAAAAAAATTCTTCTAAATTTCATCATCTATCATTTTATTACTTTTTATTTTATATAGTCACCTTTTTACTTTATGGACCTGATTGAAAATTTTATATAAGTTCAGGGACCCAATTAGAAACTTTTTAGGATAGTGACCCAATTGAAAATTTTATATAAGTTTTAGGGACCTAATTAGAATTTTTTTATTTCAATAATCAAATTGAAAATTCTCAAATAGTTCAGGGATCAATTCAATAATTAAACATCTACTATAATATAATGACTGAACCTCAACTTTACTGTAGCGCAAACAGTAATTTGAGGTGTCAGCTTGTGATAACTTTGGTTCTATTTTTGAATTTTTTTATTTGCTTTGTTCACATTTAATGCATTCAATGATAAAATAATGTAAAATTAGGTAGAAATTTTTTATTAATTTAAATAATAATAAAATAATAGAATATAAATTTTACAAAATAATTCAATATTTATAAATGAGTTTTTGGTGTTATTTTATACTACAATTATGTATATATTAATATTTATATATGTTGGTATTAACTAAACAAAACCAAACCGAACCGAACCAGTTTTGATTGGTTCGGATTTTTATTTTATTTTATTATTTACTTTTTAAACTTTATATTTTCAAATGTTTTAGCCATAAAAGGTAATAAAGCTATCATGTTATTCGGAAAAGTTTAGGGGCGTGAGATCTGAACCAATAATTTTATTCTACATCAATTTATATTTTTATTATTAAAAAAAGTCCTATTTATTGTTAATTCCATTTTTATTGTTCCTCCACACATAACATACTATTCATTTACTCTTTACATACCTAAACAATGTCTGGGAGTGTGTGATGCTATTTTTATTTTTTTTTAAATGTCCTACTATCTACTATTACATATTGTAGTGTGGTTTATTTTTTTAATAAAACTAAAGATAGTATAAAAAATAATAAAATAAAATAAAATAATATAAACTAAATAGAAAATTTCAATATTTTAATTAATAATAAAATACAAGGATATAAAATAGTAGAGTGTGTCAGGTTGTGGACTCTTTTAATATATATATATATATATATATGTATATATTAATATTTTAACATTTATATATGTTTTAAAATTAATTAATATATATACTTTAATGTTTAATATTTATTATATTTAAATATTTATATATAATTTATAGTTTAATATTTTTTTATCTTTTTATGTATGTTATATATATATATATATATATATATATATATATATATATATATATTTCGAGTACTAACTAAACCAAACCGAACAGAACCAGTTTTGATTGGTTCGGATTTTTATATTATTTTATTATTGATTTTTTTAACTTTTATGTATATATTTTAAATGTTTTAACCATGAAAGGTAGTAAAGCTACCGTGTTCTTTGAGAAAGTTTAGGGACCTGAGATCTGAACCAATAATTTGATGAACCTGAAAATCTGAACATAACCAACTAAATTGGTTATGTTTTAAATGTTTTAAATTTTTTGGTGTTACGGTCCAAACCGAACCAAATCAAACCTGATGATCATTGGTTCAGTTATCAGGTTCGAGGATTTTAAAACCAAACCAATTATTATATTTTAGTGTGTGTATATATATACTAATATTTAATATTTATTATATTCCTATATTTAAGTAGAATTTAACAGTTTAATATTTTAATTTTTTTTACATTTTTTATTTATACATATTTATATTTATATTTATATATATTAATTAATATTTTCTTGATCCAAACCAAGTTTGATTGGTTCGGCTTTTATATTATTTTATTATTGACTTTTTAAAGGTTATATATTTTTTTAAATGTTCTTAGCCATTAAAAGTAGCAAAGCTACCGTATTCTTTGGGATGTTTGTGGCATAAAGCTACTATATAATTCATGGGAATTAATTTTAAAGCTTGAAAGAAATGTTAGGAAGTCACCACGTGTGACTAAAAACATTTTTAACATACTGCTCATTTACTCTTTACATACGTAAACACTGTTTGGGAATGTGTGATAATAATTTTTTTTTATAAAGAAAACATGTCCTGCTATCTACTACTACGTAACGTAGTATGATATTTTTTTTAATAAAACATAAGATGGTATAAAAAGTAATAAAATAAAATAATATAAAACTAAGTAGAAAATTTTATTATTTTAAATAATAATAATAAAATACTAAGATATAAAATATTAGAGTGTGTCAGGTTTTTTACTCTTTTATTATTTATGCATAGATATATATATGTATATATTAATATTTTAATAATTATATATGTTTTAAAATTAACATATATACTTTAATGTTTAGTATTTATTATAGTTTAATATTTATATATAATTTATAGTTTAATATTTTTTTATCTTTTTATATATGTTATATATATATTTATATATATATTAATATTTTTGGGTACTAACTAAACCAAACCGAACCAGTTTTGATTGGATCGGATTGTTATATTATTTTACTATTGACATTTTAAAATTTATATATGTATTTTAAATGTTTTAACCATGAAAGGTAGTAAAACTACCGTGTTCTTTAGGAAAGTTTAGGGGCGTGAGACCTGAACCAATAATTTGATAAACCCGAAAATATGAACATAAAAGTAGACTGTTATAAAAAACCAAAAGATATAGTTTAATGTTTAGTGTTTATTATATTTTAATATTTATATATAATTTATAATTTAATATTTTTTTATAGTTTTATATTATATATATATATATTAATATTTTCGGGTACTAAGTAAATCAAACCGAACCAGTTTTGATTGGATCGGATTGTTATATTATTTTACTATTGACTTTTTAAAGAAATTTTTTGTTTTTAAGTATTTTAACCATGAAAGGTAGCAAAGCTACCGTGTTCTTCGAGATAGTTTAAGGGCATGAGACCTGAACCAATAATTTGATGAACATGAAAATCTGAACAAAACCAATTAAAACGATTTGTATTTTTTTGTGTTAGGGTCCGAACCAAACCAAACCATACTTGATGATCATTGGTTCAAGGATTTTGGAAACGAAACAATTACAATATTTTAATATTTATATATATACATACTAATATTTTATATTTATTATATTTCTATCTTTATATATAATTTAATAGTTTATTATTTTAATACTTTTTATACTTTTTATGTATATATATGTATATATATTAATTAATATTTTCGGGTCCGAATCGAACCAATTTTGATTGGTTCCGCTTTCATATTATTTTATTATTGACTTTTTAAAGTTTATATATTATTGTTTAAAATGTTTTTAACCACGAAAGGTAGCAAAGTTACCGTGTTCTTTGGGAAGTTTGGGGGCATAAAGCTACTATGTGATTCTTTTCCAGGGAATTAATTCTAAAACTTGAAATAAACGCTAGGAAGTCGTCATGTGATTTTTATTTTATTTTTTGGCTTTCTTTCTTTTTTTAAAAAGTAACTTAATTGCTTAAATTGTTTACATATATTATTATTATTATTATCATCATCAATATCGATACTATAATATAATTGGGAACTCCACTTTTACTCTTTTTGTAACAGTCAAAACTAAAAATAGAGTTTGTCGTATATGTGTGTGTGTATATATATATATATATATATATATATATATATATATATATATATATATATATATATATATATATATATATATATATATATATAAAAGGAGATGCAACAATTTCAATATTGTCGATATTTGGGAAAGTAATTTCTTTCAATGGAGGAATTACAGAAATAACCTCTTTCCCTTTGGAAGTTTTCCAAATTTTCTTTGCAGAATTTAGAGTTTTTAATTACAAATTTTTGAAACAGTGTTTTTCAAACCATTCGAAGTAGGGAACAGTGTCGTCCTCTACCTCCTCCAAATAAGAGTGCCACTGTGGATCATCTCAAGAGTAGATATTAGAGAAAACAGTTGAAAATAGTAAAATCAGAGTATGTGAATGAAAATACAATATCAAAATATTTGTTTATTTCACTATTTTGAATTACAACAGAAGATTTTGAGTATTTAAAGAACTTACAAACACTTGCTGCTCTTAAGAAAACTTGTATAAATCGTCAAAAACACTACAAGATTACAAAGAAAGCAGATTAGTAAGTTCAGAGTCAATCTCGTGCCATGTGTCCTACACGGCCACATTTATAACAAGTTATATTTTTCTTAAAACCTTTATCAAAATTTTTATTATAAGATTTATTTTGGGGTTTTCTTTTATTAAAGGTTTTAATAGGTTTTTCGTTAAATGCTTTCCTATTATATCTTTTATAATTTCTAAACTTTTGAGGTTTTACTCTTCCTTGTTTAGAAGGAGGAGTTAATTTTTCATATCCAAACTGTTCACAAAAATTACCCAACTCTTTATTGTTTGTTCTACTTTCAATTTTAGCTTGACGATGCATTTTAATATCTGTACAAAACTGTAGTCCAGTTTTATTAATTATTGAAATTATTCTTCCATATGTTAATTCTTCCAATGGGGTACCAGGGTACTCCAATTTAATTTGAGTCCTAACTTTTTGAGAAAAGTTTTTGGGAAGTCCAGATATAAATCTATCTTTCCAATAAGCTTCTCTACAATCAGTTCTTGTATAAATTTTTGTTAAAAAATTATCTTTATACCATCTAAACTCTCCAAGTGTTGGACAGTATAGATTATTTAAAATTTCGAGAGACATATCAGCAAATGTATTAGTGTCACCAATAAAAGCTTGAGATATTGCAAATATCAAAGCTTCTACTTGTTGATCTACTACATATTGCATAGGTTGCCCATTTTCATCATTTCTAGTTTCTGTTTTAGTGAAAGAGAGAACAGCATTTCGATATGTTTCTCTTAAATTATTGTCCCATCAACCTTTAAGGCTACCGGTGAAACCTTGAATTAGAATTTTAACAGTGCTTAGAGCATTGTTTTTTCTTGCCTTGAAGGCAGTAGCTGCCATTGACATTTCTTCTAATTTTCGCATGATTTGATGTTCAGAAAATCCATCAATATTCCATTCAACAATACCTTCACCAGTGTATTGTGAAGCATTGTCTAAACTATTATCTTCGAATTGAATAAAGGCAAAGTGGGCCTGTGATAATAATTTCTTGATGTAGGATATGTTCATGAAGTATTTTTTATTTTATTCACAACATCAATATCGGTATCAACAAATTGTTTTTCTAATTCTAGAATATCTTCATTTTTTATAACATTTAATTTTGATGAAGATAATTTTAATGAAGATAATCTTTTATTAATTTCATCAACAATTCATTGCTAGATTCTTTTCCACTCTTAATTTCTTTTATTTCAGAGTCTGACAATTTATAAGGAGTTACTAAAGGAGTTACTAATGATTTTTTATAAGAAGTTTCTTCTTTTTGAGGAAAATCATTTTCTTCGGAAGTACTTGCAACTTGATATAAAAGTTGATTTGTATAATTTAATTGATGTTGAATGTTTTTTATATCATTTCGTGTGGGGTTTTGAACAGATAAAGTTTTTGTATCTTCTTTCATTGCTTTGAAAGGAGATGCAACAATTTCAATATTGTCGACATTTGGGAAAGTAATTTCTTCCAATGGAGGAATTACAGAAATAACCTCTTTCCCTTTGGAAGTTTTCCAAATTTTCTTTGCAGAATTTAGAGTTTTTAATTCCAATGAACAACAAATAATTTTTCCTGATATAGAGCAGAAACTTCATAATTGGAGTATTCCTCCATTAAATGTTTCTGAAATATATAAGACAAAATTAATGGATAAATTCAAATCTGATTTTATAATCAAAACTGCTGAATATACAATCAAAGTAGATAAGACTCAAGAATCTTTAAATCTCTTGAATCTTTCTATGTTAAAAGAACATAAACAAAAATATAAGTTTTTGCATATTGGTTTAATCCAAGTTGCTATTAAACCTTTGCATAGATTAGGCATAGACACCCCAGTGTGTGTATGTCTAAGAGATACTCGACCTGCTAGGTTCGAGGATCAGATATTATCAATTATTGAGACCAATCTCCATGATGGTCCAACATTTTTTAATAATTTTCCAAATTATACCATGTCACTTGAAAGTCTTGGTAAAAATAAATATAATATCAAATTGGATATTAAAATTAAAGAAGGAATTTGGAATCCCAATTCCTATCCCATGGCTGTAATATATAAAATATATTACAAAGCTATGAAAACAAATATTTCTCCAAAAGCTTTGAATATTTCATCAAAAGAAGATACTTTGCTTTTGCAAGTAAATTTAAATAAATCAAATGATGTAACACCCAGGAGACTTGATCACAATGAAGTCTCTAGAAATTTAGAATGGAATTTGCAAGAGATTCTGCCTCCAGAAGAGCCAGAACCTTCGCAAATGACAATACCAGTTGAATATTCATCTGGTAATGTTTCTATTAGTTTTCCTCCATTTAGTAGAAGTAATTCTACTAGATCTTTATCCTTTAGAACTCCTGAAGAATCAAGGCAAACTATTTTCCAAATTTTCTTTGCAAAATTTAGAGTTTTTAATATATATATATATATATATATATATATATATATATACCTTAATATTTAGTAGATATTATATTTTAATATTTATATATAATTTATAGTTTCAAGTTTTTTTATATTATATATATATATATATATATATATTTTTCGGGTACTAACTAAAGTGTGTTAGGTTGTGGACTGTTTTTAAATGTTTTACCCATGAGAGATAACAAAACTGCTATGTTCTTCGGGAAAGTTTATGGGTGTAAGACCCGAACCGATATTTTGACGAACCCGAAAATCTGAGCCGAACCAATTAAATTGGTTCGTATTCTTTTTGTTAGGATCTGAACCGAACCGAATCAAACCTGATGGTCATTGGTTCCGTTATCGGGTTCAAGGATTTTGGAAACGAAGCAATTACTAATATTAGTATAATATAATTATATTATAAATAATTTAAGTATTTTGTTTCAATCAATAAAATATAATGTAATTATATTTCAACATAAAAATAGCAATTACAATCGGGTTTGAATTAAATATTGTAATAATTTGTTTTGCAAGAAAAATTACCCGTGCGTTTTACGAGTACACTACACTAATATATATATATATATATATATATATATATATATATATATATGAGTATGGATCCACTTATTCAAAAAGTAAGTTTAAAACACTTACTCCAAATCCTCATCATTCAATTTATTCTAATCTAACGATTTATGTTAATTCATTTTATATATATATATATATAAATAAATAAATAAATAAACGGATAATGGTACTCCTCCCACTCTCTTTAATATACTTTTACTTATAAAAAAAGGTTTTGTTATTCCGTTGGTCTTTGAATTATTTGAGAATTTTCAAATATTTGATTAATATAGAAAAGTTTATAATTGAGTATTTAAACTTATAAAAAAACCATTCAATTTGGGTCCATGAACTCAATAAATAAATACTTATACTATATAAGCCTCATGAAACTACCGATTTCTCATAGCACGTATAACATGTGTTAAACCTCATAAGACTTTAACAAAAATTCAACAATCAAAAAATACTGATCCATGTTTCGAAAGGGGGTCCTGGTCTCACTCATCTTTTATTCGCGGATGATGTCCTCTTATTTTGTGAAGCAAACAATCACCAGGTGATCAATATAGTTATGGACACCATCCATGATTTTTGTCAGGCCTCGGGTTTGAAGGTGAATGTTGACAAGTTTAAGGCTATGTGCTCCAAGATGGTTCCTAGACAGCGTAAAGAGGTGATAAGTTCAATTTCCTCTATTAGAATTGTCAGTGATCTTGGTGTTTATCTTGGTTTCCAGATGGTCCAGGGTAGAGTCCTCTATTAGAATTATTTAAATGTGGTTTAGCAGCTAACTCTTCTTGCCCCTGTTGCTCTGCCCAAAGTGAAGACGTTCTTCACTGCATGCGAGACTGTCCCCATCCGCGTGAAATCTGGACCAAATTAGCTAGGCTTGTGCTAGAAACCTTTGTTCATAACTACTCCGGATGTAACAGTTTGGTTGAAGATGATGATTGAAGGTGACTCGGCCTATCTCTTTGTTGCTGGTTTATGGTGGAACAATATGGTCTTTGATGAAGAAGTTTGGTCTATCCAGAGAGTGATCCATAACATCTACATGTCCCATGATGAGTTCTTGACTTGCTACCCTCCCAAAAAGTATGTGCACTTGCAAAGAAGCTTGCTCCTGAACTGAACCCCTCCTCCTGAGGGGTTCAGTAAGTTGAATACATATGGTAGTTTCCTTCCTTCTCCGCAGGTGATGGGTACAGGAGATGTTCTAAGATCCCATACTGGTTCTTGGATCGCGGGATTCTCCAGTTATGAGGGTGTTGGTGATATCCTTCTAGCTGAGATTCTTACTCTCAAGTATGGTTTTAAATTACACTTGTGATTGCGGTCGTTGTGACTGCAGTCATTGTGATCGTTGTGATGCATAATGCAAACGATGCGATGTGAAATAATTTTTTGATTGTACATAATATAAATTTTTTTTATAATTATTATAAATTTTTATATATTATCTTTAATTAATAGTGTTGTATACATTTCTATTCATTTTTAAGACATTGCATTATTTTTATCAATAATTTATATTTATAAATCTCAAATATAGATGTATGAAACTCAAGTAATGACCAAATTAAATTAATCATGACAAAAAAAAATACATATAACATTTAAATGAAACACTTTGAATCTCTTATTTTTTATAACAGAGTGTCATTTTTCGATGTATAAAGAAAAAGAATGCCATTTGACCCCCACCCTCCCGCCCTCCCACCCTCATGAATGTTCCAAAACCTCTTCCTCTCAACATTTAATCAATTTTTTTTAGCTAATTAAATTTGAATGCCCTTGACCCATCCCCTCTTACCTCTCTGCCTCACAACCCCCTTCAGTACCGAAAACTCTCTCCCTTTACAAGATGGCAAAGAGAGCAACTCCATTTCCTCCGTCGGCCGCATGCAGCACCCTATAAGAGATGGGCTACCACCATACCACCACCTTAACCGACTTACCCCACCCCCAAAATCGCCACCGCTCCTAATATCAAACAAGAGATCTCTAACTCAAGAGCCGAGCAGAGGCAGAGGCACAAGATTTTGACCGACCCAACCCCCGAAACCACCACCACTCTCGCTCAGATCTGGCATGAAGCACCACAGAGCAACTGACGAACGAAAGACGTCTCCGTTGCGGTGTGATGCGTTCCGTTGCGATCTCCGACACGACTTGTTGCGGCCGAGATATCATTTCGTTGTGGCCGTTATAGGTGAATCTATATCATACCGCAATTGCGGTCCAATATCGTTGCGGACACCGCTGCATCTGCAATATCGCGGCCGCATCAATTGATGCGGACCGCAATTTAGAAGCATGCTCTCAAAGAACGGTCTAGATTTGGCTTGGAGATTGAAGCTTAAAAAGGTGATTTGTGAGGTGGACTCCCAGGACCGAGTGCAACTCCTATGAGAGAAAGAAAAAGTTCAGTTCCATGCACATGCAGCCCCCTTACTTGACGTGCTAGAAATGCTAGATAGCTAGAGAGTGGAATAACAGTGTCATTCATGGCCTCCGAGAGATCAACACGTGCACTGACTTTATGGCCAGAATGGGTGCTCATTCAGAGGGTGGGCTTGCTGTTTGGAATGATCCTCCATCGGGCTTGGGGTCCATTTTACTGAAGGACTCCTTAGGAATGGCCCCTTGGTTTCCGTGTTTTGTACTTCACAAAAAAAAGTATACAAGACAAAAAAGTTATCTAGTAACTAACTGATTTGTCCAAAATTGTTCTTCTTCTCTATACCTCAATGCAAATCAAACATATCAAAAAAATCACATAAACAAATGTGAAAATAGAATCGAACCCCCATCTTGCATAGACTATAATAATAATAATAATAATAATAATAATAATAATATTATTATTATTGACTCACCTAAAACGCTTTTACCGACTTTCTCATCTCCGAATTCATACCGAACAACCACCACCGTGCATTCATGCAATACAATATATAATTATACTACAATGACTCACCTAGGAATATATATATATATATATATATATATATATATATATATATATATATATATATATATATATATATATAGGGTTAGGCTAAAGTGTACCACGCATATTTTGTACCATCCACTATACCATCCATATGTGACAAATTTTGGACCAATCAAATTGTCACAAGGGTTTGGTCAAAATTTCAAATTTTCTAATTGTATTTCTACTATAGTCAAATATATGAATACAATATATTATAGTATAGTATATGTACTCTTTGTATTCGCAAATTTAACCCATATTAAAATAATGTTTTTTGATTAAAAAACTGATTATATTACAAAATAATATTTTAATATGAATTAAAATAATGTTCGTTGTCAATAATATTTTGCAATATAATCAGTTTTTTAATCAAAAAATATTATTTTAATATGAGTTAAATTTGTAAATACAGAAAGCACATATATTATACTATAATATATTGTATTTGTAGAATTCGGATGAATCTCCAACTGGCTAAGTTTGTTAGTTTATGCCATGTACATATTTTGCTATGTGATAACAGTTGTGATAGGAAGAGTAGTTAGTAGTTTTTTCTGTTTTGATAGTTAGAAAACTGAATTGTAATTGCCTTGCCTATGCACTGCTTATATAAAGTCATAGCTAGGCATTAGCAAAAAGAGAATTCTCTTCTTGAGTGATATGTGCTAGGGGAGTAAGTTGAGTGATTCACAAATCACAAGTGAGTGCAAGTATAGGAGTGTGTGAGTTCATACCTTGAAGATTCTTGTACTGTAAAGTCTTGCCATAGTGGATGAAAGTCTCAACTGCAGTGTGGATGTAGGGGCTATTGATTTGTGCCCTAAACCGCGATAATTCCCCCTGTCTTCTTCTCTATCTCTTCTTTTTCTGTTTTCTTGCACCACAAGCAAACAAAGCGAGAACCCCACTCGCAACTGTCTCAAGAACAACATTGCATTCTTGATTCAACAACTGGTATCTAGAGCCTCTACTGGGAGGCATTTTCTGCGATGAGGTCAGCCTAGTGCGACATAGACAAGTTCAATGGTGAAAACGATTTCAGCTTGTGGAGAATCAAGATGGAGGCACTCTTGGTTCATCAAGGAATCGAGGATGCATTACTANGAGCAGCTAAGCTTAGGAGGACCTTTACGAAAAAGACAAGAAAGACATACTTAGCAAGGCCCATAGCACCATTATCCTCTCTCTAGGTGATGCGGTTCTCGGGGAAGTGGCTCAAGAATCAAGCTGCGTAGGTGTTTGGTTAAAACTGGAAAGTCTTTATATGACCAAGTCTTTAACCAATAAGCTATATTTGAAGAAGCAACTTCATCGACTCAAGATGGAAGAAGGTATGTCAATCAAGGATCATGTCTCATCTTTTTCAAGAATCATTCTTGATCTGAAAAGTATTGATGTCGAGATAAGTGAAGAAGATCAGGCAGTGATGCTTCTGTGTTCTCTACCCGCATCTTTTGAGAACCTTGTTGATACAATGTTGTATGGAAGAGATACTCTCATCTTGGAAAAGGTTAAAGCAACCTTAAATTCCAGAGAAATGAAGAGGAGGATCACTGAGAATAGAGGAGAAACGAGTGATGCTGAAGGTCTGTATGCTCGAGGAAGATCGGAGAAAAAGGAAGGAAAGGGCAAGAATAAATCAAGATCAAAGTCCAGGACCAAGAAGAGGTGCTATTACTGTCAAAAGGAAGGTCACTTCAGGAAAAATTGTCCTGAAAGAAAAAGAAAGAATGGAGGCAGCACTAACAGCAATCACACTTCCAATGACATGGCTGTTGTGGCAGATGGATATGAAAGCTCTGATGTCTTGGCTATCACTGAAGAAATGGGAAGTGATGAGTGGATTCTTGACTCTGGATGTTCGTTTCATATGACTCCAAATAGGGAATGGTTTGATTCCTACAAGGAAGCTGATGCCGGAAATGTCTTAATGGGTAACAACATTGCTTGTAAAGTAATGGGAATTGGCACTGTCAAGATCAAACTAGGTGATGGAACCATCAAAGTCCTCACTGATGTGAGACATGTACCTGAGCTTAAAAGGAACCTGATATCTCTAGGCATGATAGACCTGATCTTCATTATTTTCCAAGAGATTAGGGTTCCCGAGATCCGTATGGTTGCACTCCATGGCAGCCATCTCGGATTGTCCTTGGCATTTTCTTTTCCCCGAATCTTCTTCGCCTCCTCCCCACCCTCTCTCTTCTTCCTCCTTCGAACCATGCTTCTCCTCCTATCTCTCACTCCTCTCCGCCTCAACGGAAAACCTTTGCACAAGCGTTAAATAACGCCCTGTGATATCCCTCTAAGCCATTTGCCTGTTCCTTGTCTCAAGGGTGATGCAATGGCGATTCAGATTCCGAGAGGATGAATATCTTAAAGGATTTGGAAGGATGTAAAAATAATCGCACGGCAGATCGTTATTGTGTCTAAGGGTGATACTCCAATCAAATTTGAGGACTTATGTTCCAAGCTTGATAAGTTATGGAAGCCGATTGGTAATTGGAAGGCTGTTCCGATTGGAAAAGGTTTTTTTGAATTCTCCTTTTCGTCTATAGAGGATCTCAGGAAAGTCTTGTCTGTGGGATCTTGGAGCCTTGATCAAGGCTTGCTGCGTCTGTTTCAATGGTCTCCAGACTTCAACCCTGCCAAGGTTAAGCAGACGAATACACAATGCTGGGTACGCATTCTTGGTCTCCCTCAAGAATACTGGTGGCCAAAAATTATTTTTGCCATTGCAAGAGGAATTGGAGTCCCGTTGTCTCTAGATGATGCAACTTCCAACAGAGTTCTTGGTCATTTTGCAAGAGTTTTGGTAGATGTTGATCTTGCGCAACCTCTAAGGGATAGGATTATGGTTGAAAGGAAAGGTTTTGCATTCCTGGTTGATATCCAGTATGAAAGATTGCCCAATTTTTGCTCTTTCTGTAAGATGATAGGGCATGCCACTGATAAATGCAAAAGGAAGCAAAATACCGATCAGGTTAATGTCAAGAAGGCTATTCCAAAAAAACTGACTCAAGCGATATGTCCCCCAAAACACTGCTGCTTGTTATAAGCCAGATGCAGCTACAAATAATGATGTTGCTCATATGGATCCTATTTATGGACCTGATCAGGTAATTGACAAAGACTTGAGAAGATCAGAAGATCCAGTTTTTTTGGAAGGGTCTCAACATGCAGAGAACCAAGCTATCTCAGATCATGATGAAGATGATGTGGAGATTGTCTTTGCAGAAAGTCCTATCAGCCCTCTTAATGATAATGACTTAGGGACTCATGTTTCTAATTCTTTAAGTACTGTTAATGAGGTTGTGGCAGATAGCATAGATCAATTTGACAGTATTGATGAAACTCAACACTCTAGGAAATCTACACCTATGCGAGAGAGACTTAGCTATTGTTTGAAATTTTGGGCCAATGATGATGATGATCAAGAGTCTTCTGATGTGCAACAGCACGATGAAGTGTTATTTAAGAAAGTGTTGACTAAGAGCCAGAAAAAGAAATTGAAAAAGCAGCAAAAAATTCAGGGTAATGCTGATAGATATTTAACCCGTTCGAGGCGAGACCATTCTCCTGTTTTCTAATGAGAATCCTCTATTGGAATGCTAGAGGAATAGCTAATCTAGATACTAGATTAGTCCTTAAGAAGTTATGCAATCTGCATAAACCACGATATCCTTTTTATTTTGAGCCTTGGACCTCCATTGATCGATTAATCTTGGTTTTTGGAAAAGTCTGAATTTGAAGCTTATTACGAGTTAATGATAAGCAATCTCCTAACATTTGGTGCTTTTGCTCTGAATTCCACTCTCCATCCATTGTTTCTAGCTCGGCTCAACAAGTATCTCTCTCCTTCTTGGTAGATGGTCAGCGAGATCTATGTTTCATCTATTTATGCTTCTACTTCTCATGCTATCGAAGGTCCTTATGGCGGGAGCTATCGAGGATTGCAGAATTTATATGTGGGACCTTGGTGTTTCATTGGTGATTTCAATGCTTTGTTCTTGGATCGCATGAGCAAAGAGGTAGCGATCTGCCTCTATCTATTTCTTGTGCGAGTTTCAAAACTGGTCGACCTGAACAATTTAACTCATCTAGTTACTAGAGGTTCGGATTTTACCTGGAGCAATGGCAGAAGAGGAGCTGCTCGTACAGAAAGAAGACTGGACAGGGTTGTCTGCAGTGATAGTTGGCTGTCCTTCTGGGACTCTTCTTCATGTTGTACTCTTGCTAGGAGCAAGTCTGATCATCATCCAATTCTGCTGGATTTGAAAAAAGGTGCTGGATTCCATGCTGTTCCCTTTAAATTCTTGAGCATGTGGATTGAGCATGAGGACTGTTATAGGCTTGTATCAGAAGTTTGGGCCAAACCCTTCTTTGGCTGTCCAATGTCTATTCTTATGCAAAAGCTTAAGGCTCTTAAGGCTGAGTTCAAAATTTGGAACAAGTTAGTTTTTGGAAATGTCCATCTCAGGGTTGATAAAGCTTTAGCTGATGTGGAAAATATTCAAAATCAACTCAATGTTGGTTGGTCTGAGGAGCTCCAGGAGAAAGAGGTCAAGGCTCAAATTGATCTTCAACAAGCTTTATCTTTTCAAGAGAGCTTTTGGAAACAAAAAGCTAGGATAACTTGGCATGCTCAGGGTGATAGGAACACAGCCTGTTTCCATAGAGTTGTTAGAATTAGAAATTCCTCTAAGAGGATGTCTATTTTGAAGAGTGGTGATGCTATCCTTAGTGACCTTGCTGAGCTGGAACAACATGTGCTAAGTTATTTTACTTCTCTATATGCCTCTGAAATTGCCTGCACAGAGAATGAGCTAGTTGGCACTGTGATTCCTAAGCTCGTGAATCGATGTAGATAACTCGATTCTGGTTGGTATGCCGACTAATGAGGAAATCAAGGCTGCAGTCTTTGCCATGAATGGGGGAGGTGCTCCAGGGCTTGATGGTTTTGGGGGAATCTTTTATCAAACTTTTTGGAATGTGGTAGGTGATGACGTGTGCAGGTCAGTCTCTCAATTCTTTGCCCAGAATTGGTTGCTTCCAAATTTGAACTCTAACTTAGTGATCTTAATTCCGAAAGTGCCAAATGCTGATAGGATTGAGGACTATAGGCCAATAGCCTTAGCCAATTTCCAGTTCAAGATAATTACTAAAATTCTTGCTGATAGGTTGGCAGTAATTGCCCCTAAGCTGATTTCAGACCAACAAAGAGGGTTTATTAGAGGCAGAAGCATAGTTGAATGTATCAGCCTTGCCTCTGAATCTATCAATCTGCTTGAGTACAAATCTTATGGTGGAAACATTGCTATTAAGTTTGATTTCAAAAAAGCTTTTGACACATTGGATTGGAGTTTTCTGCTTAATGTCCTAAAAGGTTTTGGTTTTCACTCCAAATTTTCTGATTGGGTTTGTACTATCCTGCATGCTACTAAGATTTCTTTTTCGGTTAATGGCAAGCCAGTGGGGTTTATATCCTGCAAAAGAGGTGTAAGACAGGGTGATCCTCTCTCCCCTATTCTGTTCTGTTTAGCTGAAGAAGCTCTCAGCCGTGGCATCTCTTCTCTGGTCAGTGATGGCACTTTCAAGCCAATGACAGGTCCAAAGGGTATCAAGGCCCCTTCTCACATCCTTTATGCTGATGATGTTTTGGTTTTTGGCAAAGCTACTAGGAAGAACTTGCAAGCTCTAATGTCTTTGTTCAAGACATATGGTCATGCTTCTGGCCAGTTTCTCAATTTACATAAATGCAAGTTTTATGCAAGCAATTTGGCCTACAACAGAATTGTAGACATCTCCAATGTGCTTGGTTTTAATCAAGGTAGGCTGCCATTTACTTATCTGGGTCTGCTAATTTTTAAAGGAAAGCCTAAGAGGATACACTTAATGCCTATTTTCGATAGAGTTAAAGTTAAATTGGCTAATTGGAAGGGCTCTCTGCTCTCTGCAATGGGTAGGATTCAACTAGTCAATTATATCATCTATGGTACTTTAACTTACAGCTTCCACATATATGCTTGGCCTGTTGCTTTATTGAAGTCCATTGATAAGTGCATTAGAAATTTTATTTGGACTGGGGATATTAACAAAAGGAATCTAGTCAGTGTTTCTTGGAGCACAGTCTGTAGCAAAATTGAAGAGGGAGGCCTTGGTATAAGGTCTCTTAGGGCCATCAATAATGCTTGCTTTCTTTGAAGCTCACTTGGGAAATCTACAAGTGCCAACACAGATTGGTCTTGCTTCCTTAAAGCCAGATTCTTCAGGTACAACAATCCTATAGTCCATTACACTAAATCATCAATCTGGTCGGGTATTAAAGCTCATATGAGCACTGTCATTCAGAACTCAATGTGGCAAATTGGTAATGGTCATTTGGTAAACTTTTGGAAAGATAAATGGCTGAACTGCCCTATTGTGGAATTATTGCAGATTCCTACTCAACTCCATGCTCTCCTTCATTCTAATGTTTCAGATTCTATCAGAGATAACTCGTGGAATATTAATCAGGTTTTGGCCCACAGGTTCCCAAACCTTGTTGCTGATATCAAGCAAGTCATAATTCCAATGTTTGACATCAATGATATTCTGGTTTGGACTGGCACGGATTCCGGTTGCTTGTCTTTCAAAGATGCTTTCAGTTTCCTATATCCAACTCAGAATATCATTCCTTTGCACAAAGACATTTGGTCTGCCGCGATTCCTCCTTCTAGATCCTTCTTGTTTGGAGAATTCTGCATGGAAAGCTTCCAACAGATGACAATTTGATGAAAAGGGGTTGTAATATAGCTTCTGTTTGCAGCCTTTGTAGGTGCAGTGTTGAATCTACTCAGCATTTATTCCTTGATTGCTGCTTTGCTAGGTTCATCTGGAATTGGGTGAGCTATTCCATTAATGCTCAGTTGGACTTGTCTTCTTTTGCCTCCATTCTCTCTATTTGCAACAGGAATTGGCCTACTCAATCTAAAGATCTTATCAGGGCAGTAATCATAAATACTTGTTGGTTCATTTGGCACTGCAGGAATAAATCTATTTTTGAAGGCAAGAACATCCATCCTAAAACTGTCATCAGTTGGATTAGGGCTGCCTCATCTATATCTGGGACCCTGTCAAAAGGAACAATTGCCTCTTCCACTAAAAATTCTGTGCTTCTAAATAACTTTGCTGTTTCAGGTCATCTTGAGAAAGCTCCCACTATCACTCGAGTGGACTGGATTTCTCCTCCTTGTGGTTGGATAAAATGCAACACTGATGGGGCTGCTAAAGGTAGCCCGGGTCATGCGGGTGGAGGTGGTATTTTTAGAGGCATGAATGCTGAAATAGCAGGTTGTTATGCTCATTATTATGGCATTACTTCTGCTTTTACTGTTGAGCTCCTTGCTGTTATCTTCGCCATTGAAGCTGCTCATGGCAAGGGCTGGAACAAGCTTTGGGTGGAATGTGACTCTAGCATGGTTGTCTTGGCCTTCTCCAAGCCTACTATGGCCCCCTGGAAGTTTAGAATGAGATGGTTGAATTGTATTCATCTCACTAAAAGTATGTGTTTTAGAATAACACATATTTTCAGAGAAGGTAATTGTTGTGCTGATAGGCTAGCCAACTTTGCTATTCTTTCTGGTAGCAGCTCCTGGTGGGATCTTGCCCCCGCCTTCATTAGAAATGAGTTGTTTCATGATAGACTGTCCTTACCTAATTTCAGGTTTAGGTGATTTGTTCTCTCGTTGGGTTTTGGTTTTTTGTCCCCCCATCTTGTACTCTTTTTTTCTTATTATTCAATATATTGGTGGTTGCTTCCAATGATCGTTAGGGCTCTTGGTGCCAACCTAGTTGGGACGATTTGCCTTATCATCATGCTTAGCGCACCTTTGCCTTTAAAAAAAAAAAAAAAGGCATGCTAGACCAAGCAGGATGCTGTTTTACTGGTGAAAATGGAACCTTGAAGATCAGCAAACGATCATTGTTGATCATGAAAGGAACCAGGAAGCTTGGCCTGTACAGACTGCAAGGTAAAATCATTTTAAGCCCTGCTAGCCTAGTCTCTGTCAAAAATAAATTCCACTGCACTTTGGCACTATAGACTTGCTCATATAAGTGGTAAGGGTCTTGAAGAATTATACAAACAAGGCTTAATTGGGAATGGAGATTTTGAAAAACACGAATTCTGTGAACACTGTCTTTATGGCAAACAGAAGAGGGTCAAGTTCCTAACTGCATCACACACCACCAAGGCCATAGTGGAATATGTTCACTCAGATATATGGGGACCTGCTAAGGTTCCCTCATTGGGAGGAGCTAGCTATTTCATATCTTTCATTGATGATTGTTCAAGGAAGGTTTGGGTTTACTTGCTAAAACATAAAAACCAAGCTTTTAAGTGTTTCAAGCAATGGAAAGTACTTGTTGAAAATCAAACAGGTAAGAAGGTGAAAGTCCTAAGGACAGATAATGGCCTGGAATATCTAAGTGAAGAATTCACTGAATTTTGCAAGGACCATGGCATAATCAGGCACAAGACAGTAAGGCATACACCACAACAGAATGGCTTGGCAGAAAGGATGAACAGAACCATCCTAGAAAGGGTCAGGTGCATGCTTTCTTTTGCAAATCTGAACAAAAGCTTCTGGGGAGAAGCTGTCCATACAGCTAGTTACTTGATCAATAGGTCACCCTCTTCTGCCATAGGTTTTAAAACACCTGAAGAAGTATGGTCTGGAAAGGCACCTAGCTATGATAACATTAGAATATTTGGCTGTCCAGCATATATTCATGTCAATCAAGGAAAGCTAGAGCCAAGATCAAAGAAATGAGTCTTTTTAGGATATCCTGATGGGGTGAAAGGCTACAAGGTATGGTTAACTGGCCCAGGAGGAGGCAAGTGCGTGATCAGCAGAGACATTGTGTTCCTTGAAGAAGTTATGCTTGAAAAGGGTGAAGGCAGATCCAACCAATCTCAGAACAATGACAAGACAGACAAGAGTGTTCAGTTGGAGGTGGAGCACACTGAAACAGAAAGGCCCAATGATCACACACGAACTCGAAACTGAACCAGAAGTTGAAACCTCACAGTCCACAGCAGCATCACCTTCCTACCAACTAGTTAGAGACAGAGAAAGGAGGCAAGTTAGAGCACCTCAAAGGTTTGGCTATGCTGACTTGATTGCATATGCTTTAAGTGTTGAAATAGAACAACAGGATTCTGATCCTGGCAGTTTCAAAGAAGCAATTTCTGGTCCTGATCATGAGATGTGGAAGATTTCCATGACGGAAGAAATTGACTCTTTGAGGAAGAACCACACCTGGGAATTGGTTGAAAAACCTCCAAAGTAGAGAATTGTTGGCTGCAAGTGGATACATAAGAAGAAACCTGAAATTCCAGGAGTAGAGAGTAGCAGACACAAGGCCAGACTTGTAGCTAAAGGATACACACAGAGAGAAGGGATAGATTTCAATGAAATCTTCTCTCCAGTAGTAAAGCATACAAGCATAAGAGTCATTCTATCTCTTGTTGCTGTTTATGATCTAGAATTGGAACAAATGGATGTGAAAACAACATTCTTACATGGCCGGCTAGAAGAAAAGATCTACATGAAGCAACCTGAGGGATTTGAAGAAAAAGGGAAAGAGCATATGGTTTGCCTATTGAAAAGGTCTTTGTATGGCTTGAAACAATCTCCTAGGCAGTGGTATAAGAGGTTTGATTCCTTTATGCTCTTAAACAACTATGACAGAAGCTCATTTGATAGCTGTGTTTACTTCAAAAGGCTAGAATCTGATTGCTTCATATATCTTCTACTCTATGTAGATGATATGCTTATTGCTAGTTCAGATATGAATGCAATAAGCAAGCTCAAGGATCTCTTAAACACTGAGTTTGAAATGAAGAATCTGGGAGCTGCAAGGAAGATTTTAGGCATGGAAATTGTGAGAAAGAGATCAGAAAAACTTCTCTACTTGAATCATTCCACCTACATTGAAAAGATTCCGCACAAGTTTAACATGCATGATGCAAAGACAGTGGTGACTCCTATAGCAGGGCACTTCAGATTGTCAGCGGATCAATCACCTAAGAGTGATGAAAACTGAGATACATGAGCAACATACCATACTCTAATGCTACAGGTAGCCTAATGTATGCTATGGTTTGCTCAAGGCCTAACTTAGCATATGCTGCTAGCTTAGTCAGTAGGTTTAAGGGAAATCCGGGCAAGGAGCATTGGCTTGCTGTTAAATGGATTTTCAGATACCTTAAGGGTACTAAATCCCTTGGATTGATCTTTGGAAAAACAGAATCAGCAAACCAGAACCTTGCAGGGTTTGTAGATGCTGATTTTGCAGGGGACATTGATAATTGAAGGTCTCTAACAGGCTACATCTTCACCCTATATGGGAATGTAGTAAGCTAGAAGGCAAATCTTCAATCCATTGTTGCATTGTCAACCACTGAATCCGAGTATATTGCTCTCACTGAAGCAATCAAAGAAGCAATATGGTTGAAAGGGTTTATAACTGAGCTAAAAGGAAATGATATTTCCACAACTGTTTGGTGTGATAGTCAAAGTGCAATTTGTCTCTCAAAGAACCAAGTATTCCATGATAGGACAAAGCACATTGATATAAGACTGCATTTCATCCGAGACATAATTGCACAAGGGATGGTCGAAGTAAAGAAGGTCTCTACTGAAGATAATCCAACCGATATGTTAACTAAAGTGGTTCCAAACACCAAATTCCAGCATTGTCTAGATTTGGTGAATGCTGGAACCTGCTGCAGCAACTAAGATTCCATTCGGGTCTGATGGTATCTCTAACAAATTGTATTGAAGATTCAAGGTGGAGAATTGTAGAATTCGGATGAATCTTCAACTGGCTAAGTTTGTTAGTTTATGCCATGTACATATTTTGCTATGTGATAACAGTTGTGATAGGAAGAGTAGTTAGTAGTTTTTTCTATTTTGATAGTTAGAAAACTGAATTGTAACTGCCTTGCCTATGCACTACTTATATAAAGTCATAGTTAGGCATTAGCAAAATGAGAATTCTCTTCTTGAGTGATATGTGCTAGGGGAGTAAGTTGAGTGATTCACAAATCACAAGTGAGTGCAAGTATAGGAGTGTGTGAGTTCATACCTTGAAGATTCTTGTACTGTAAAGTCTTGCCATAGTGGATGAAAGTCTCAACTGTAGTGTGGATGAAGGGGTTATTGATTTATGCCCTGAACCACGATAATTCCCCCTGTCTTCTTCTTCTCTATCTCCTCTTTTTCTGTTTTCTTGCACCACAAGCAAACAAAGCAGAACCCCAATTCTGCAATCTGTCTCAGCAACAATTTTGCATTCTTGATTCAACAGTATTCATATGGTTTGACTACAGTATAATACAACTAGAAAGTTTGAAATTTTGACCAACCTATGTGACAATTTGATTGGCCCAAAATATACCACATGGATGATGTAGTTGGTGGTGTAAAATGTGGATGATACACCTGACACGGACTCGGCAAGTGTACCGGTTCGTTGCAAGTAATAAAACGGTAAGACCGGATATCGTTCTCAGGGATCGTGGACAATTACCACTTCGCAAATTTGACTACTATCTAGGCGATCGAATTTTGGAGTGAAGGTTGTTCTAACATCTAACAAGCAAACAAGAAGAAAATGTTTTTGTTCTTTTGGGATTTTTTTTTTCAAACAGTTAATGTGAAAACAGAAAGATGAATAACAATGAGATAGAATTGCTAGGGTTAGACTAAGCTAATCCTCCCTTGATTGTTATGAAATGATAAGTAACACAGTTCCTAATTCAACTATGACAATCAAGTCTTTTCTGAAATACTCAAACCTAATTCCTTAGGTGCATTAAGCCTAAAACCTCAAGTTAAACCCTAATTCCTTAGGTGGAGTAACCTGAGATTTTGCATTAAGTAAAGACTTATAAGGTTGCAAGCACCTCAAGACCTATTCCTAGGCTCATGAACTACTCGGCATTTGATTCATGAGCAAGCTCTAACACCAACCTTCCAGTTATCTATTAAAGCAACTGATCATTCCTAGGGTGATCAAGCCTAAGAAAGCGTTAAGCATGGAATCAAACACTCATAAAGAACAAGGAAACTGCATTATAATCAAGTCATTTTACAACCAAGTTCAGATAGCAATAGTCTAACCCCAACAAAAGGGGAGTTTAGCTACACATAATTGAAAACAAAACAAAAGAAATAATTACAGAGATGAACAAAGGAGAGAGCTCCATGGAATGATGCACACCAGCCACAGCAGCAGAGGATTTGTCCTTAGGGTTTTCTGAATGAATTTTCTTCTGTTCTGCTCAGTTCTTTTATCACTCGTGGCCGGTCACGGCCGTGACAGCCATCACGGCCAGGCCGTGACGGGTTCTGTCTCTTCCAGTTCTGGTCAACTTACTCTCTCGCGAGGCGAGACATTTCTTCGCGACGCGAGCCCACTTTTGATGCCCGTGATCTCTGTCACGGCCAGGCCGTGATCGTCTCTGACTTTTGGAGGTTTCTGGGTCACGGCCGTGATGTACATCACGGCTAGGCCGTGATCGTCTCTGACTTTTGGTGGTTTTGGCACAATCACTCTCTCGCGAGGCGAGCTATCATTCGCGTCGCGAACCAACTTTTCACGCCCTTGATCTCTATCACGGCCAAGCCGTGATCGCCTCTGACTTTTGGTGGTTTTGGGTCATGGCCGTGATAGCCATCACAGCCAGGCCGTGACAGATTCTGACTTTTGGCGCCCTTCTTCTTCAGTTTTCAGGCCTTCTCTTCATCTCAGCTTCCTCATGGCTAAAACTTGGGCATTTAATCAAAAATCCCTGCAAAACAACACACAATACCACCTTATCCGTTCCAAATGAAAAACTAAACAAAATCCAACTAAAATGGCCTAACTAAATGCAAATGCATGCAGAAATGTACATGGAAAATGAGGTGAAATCACACTCATCAAATCACCCCAAGCTTAAGATGTTGCTTGTCCTCAAGCAAAAACCAAGGCCATAAGATGAAAACAACCAGGACAATGATAGTGAACTAGGAACCCGAGTAAAATGATCCAAGCAACAGGCAGTCAATTATTTCAGCAAGAGACAATCAATTCAAGTCCAATTAGGGGCTTAGTTTCCCTAGACTCACATTCTCACTAATTCGGGCACTCTATCTCACTTGAAGCTCACCCCAAGCTTGTTCATTTGCTTGGCTCTCTTTCTTGCCTCACTCACTCAAGTGTTAAGGGAATATGACATTTCACTCCATTTTCCTCAAAGAATGATTCCTACCATAAGCTTGACTATCAACCAAATCTTCACTTTATTAATGAAAACATCTAAGAATCAAGAGGTCTTATTCTTTGGTTGTAATGGGGCCATGGGATCAATTTTCAGGTGGGAATTTCAAGAACAGGAAATTTCAAAAGGCTATACAAACAATCAAGCATTGCAAGGCACGACCTTCTAAAATACCTTTCTTTGGGTTTCAGTTTACTCTTCCACCATTCTTTCATTTTTTTTTCTTTTTCTTTTTACTTCTCATTCCTTTTTGTCATCCCCTTCCCCATTTTTATTTCTTTTTCTCTTCTTTTTTTTTTTTTTTGGAGAAGGGGGGATTTTGCAATTCAAGAGAAGTAAAAATTTTTTTTCAGATTCATTTTTTTTCTTTTCATCATCCCAAACTTTCAACTACATTTTCCAACCCATTTTTGCACAGTACTTTAGAAGGTCCCTCATAAGCATATTTAACACAACATTTCAGGGTACCAAGAAAAGCATGTTATTCATTCAGGCTCAAAATTGGGCAACTAAGGGTAGCATTTACACATTCAAAGCTCAGAAGGCCGGAAAAAATACCTATTGCCTCAATCATTTTCAAAAATGTTTCCAAAAATTTTCAAGTTTCGAAATGGTTTCAAGTCAAGTTCTAGAGAAAAAACAATCCGAGAGGAAAACATTCTACACAAAGAACGGGGGCAGATTTAGTGAGTACCCCCTAATGGCTCAAAAGCTCACATTTATCAGTTCAAGAACCAGTGAGAACACAAATCCATAGAAACACATGCTAATCATCAACTATCCAAGAACATCTCAAGCATATTTAATGAAGCCATATCACAAGAATATAAAATCAGGGTCCAAAAATTCACTATCACAGAAAAATTGGCACTTAGCTCTCACAATCAGATGCTCAATCTAAGCAGGGGGCAATTAATTCATGTGATCATGCAAGACTAGAGCCTATATGAATGCAATATTTACAATGCAAGCAAAAAGATTACCCCTACCCCAAGCTTAAAGACTTACATTGTCCTCAATGTAAATAATTAAGTTTAGAGAGGGGAGAAAACTGGAACAACTCACAAGGTGGTAGTGGTGCTGAATCACATGCTTTCTGGTTTTGTTTCCTCCTGCCCTTCTTCTCCTCCTTCCTTCAACATCTGAAATCACTCAACAAACTATTAACAAACCTCTTGAGCTTCTCAAATTATTCAAGAGGGGAAATCAAAAACAAAAGAGAAGATGAAAATAAAAAATAAAAAATAAAAATTGGGTTGCCTCCCAATAAGCGCTTCTTTAACGTCACTAGCTTGACGGATGATTTCTAAGATGGTGCCTCAAGAGGGATGGAGATTGCCTGACGATTAAAATCTCCTCCAAGGTAGTGCTTGAGCTTGTGCCCATTGACAGTGAAAGTATTTCCTGATGATGGATTTTCCAATTCAACTGAACCAAACGGAGAAACTGACTTGACATAGAATGGGCCTGACCATCTTGATCTCAATTTGCCCGGGAAAAACTTGAGTCTTGAGTTGAACAGCAAAACTGACTGGCCTTCTTCAAATTGTTTGGGAAGAATGTACTTATCATGCCAGAACTTGGTTCTTTCCTTGTATATCCTGGCACTCTCATAAGCCAAGAGTCGGAACTCATCCAACTCATTCAATTGAAGCATCCTCTTATCCATGGCCAGACTTGTATCAAAGTTTAGGGCCTTCACTGCCCAAAAAGCACGGTGTTGTAGCTCTACCTGGAAGGTGACATGATTTCCGAACACTAATTGGTAAGGTGACATACCAATAGGTGTCTTATAAGCGATCCGATAGGCCCAAAGTGCATCATCCACTTTCTTCGCCCAATCCTTCCTTGCATTGTTCACGAGTTTTTCCAAAATCCTCTTCAACTCCCGGTTGGACAATTCCACTTGCCCACCGTGTCTGGGGATGGTATGGTGTGGTAACTTTGTGGTTCACCCCAAACTTGGCAAGCACTGCATTGAACTCCTTATTGCAAAAGTGGGTACCCCCATCACTAATGATAGCCCTAGGGGTCCCAAACCGGGTAAAAATATTCTTCCTCACAAAACTGATCACAGTTCTTGCATCATCTTTCAGAGTTGGCACGGCTTCCACCCACTTGCTCACATAATCAACTGCCACCAGAATGTACTTGTTGTTGTAAGATGACGGGAAAGGGCCCATGAAGTCAATCCCCCATACGTCAAAGAGCTCCACCTCAAGTATACCCTTCAAGGGCATCTCATTTCTCTTAGAAATACTACCGGTCCTCTGACATTTATCACAATTCATTACCCAAGCTCGGGAGTCCTTGAAAATAGTGGGCCAAAACAGCCCGCTTTGCAAAATCTTCATGGCGGTCCTCTCACCACCAAAGTGTCCTCCATAGGGAGAGTTGTGGCAGTGGTTCAACACCCCATTAATTTCTTCTTCCGGTATGCACCTCCTCAGAATTCCATCTGAACCTCTTTTGAAAAGATACGGCTCATCCCAAATATAGAACTTGGCATCATGAATGAGCTTCTTCCTATGTTGCGCATTGAAGTCCTTAGGAATCTTATTGGCTGCCTTGTAATTTGCAATATCCGCGAACCAAGGTGCCACTTGCACCACAAACAACTGTTCATCTGGGAATTCCTCTTGAATTGGCAACTTTGCTTCTGCTTGGACATCTGCTTGTGGAAGCCTGGACAAATGGTCGGCTACCACATTCTCCACTCCTTTCTTGTCCTTTATTTCCAAATCAAACTCTTGGAGTAGTAGTATCCACCTAATAAGCCTTGGCTTAGCATCCTGTTTAGTCATAAGATATCTCAAAGCAGAATGATCAGTGTAGACTGTAGTTTTACAACCAATCAAGTAGGATCTAAATTTATCAAAAGCAAATACCACAGCAAGCAATTCTTTTTCAGTCGTAGTGTAATACAATTGGGCATCATTAAGCACATGACTGGCATAGTAAATGACATGCAACACTTTGTTTTTTCTTTGGCCCAAAATGGCTCCCACCGCATAGTCACTTGCATCACACATTAGCTCAAAAGGTAAACTCCAATCTGGAGGTGCAATGACCGGTGCGGTGGTGAGTTTTTCTTTCAAAATTTTGAAGGCATGCATGCAATCATCATCAAATATAAAAGGTGTATCAGCTACCAAAAGCTTGCATAAGGGTTTCACAATTTTTGAAAAATCTTTTATGAACCTTCTATAAAAACCCGCATGCCCTAGGAAGCTTCTAACACCTTTCACATTTAAGGGAGGAGGAAGTTTTTCAATCACTTCAATTTTGGCTCTATCAACCTCCATCCCCCGTGATGAAATTTTGTGCCCAAGAACTATACCCTCCCTAACCATGAAATGGCATTTTTCCCAATTTAAAACGAGGTTAGTTTCTTGGCACCTTTTTAGGACACAGGCAAGATTATTCAAACAGTTATCAAAAGAATCACCAAATACAGAAAAATCGTCCATAAATACCTCAATAAATTTCTCATTCATATCAGAAAATATGGATAGCATGCACCTTTGAAAAGTGGCGGGTGCATTGCACAACCCGAAAGGCATTCTCCTGTATGCATAGACTCCATAAGGGCAGGTGAAAGCGGTCTTCTCTTGGTCCTCTGGGTCAACCACAATCTGGTTATACCCGGAGTATCCATCAAGGAAACAATAGAAAGCATGGCCCGCCAACCTCTCTAGCATCTGATCAATGAAGGGTAATGGAAAGTGGTCTTTTCTGGTGGCCTCATTCAGTCTTCTGTAATCAATGCACACCCTCCATCCAGACACGGTTCTAGAGGGAATAAGTTCATTCTTTTCATTCGCTACCACTGTCATCCCCCCTTTCTTCGGCACAACTTGGACCGGACTCACCCATGGACTATCGGAGATGGGATAGATAATGCCCGCATCCAACAACTTCACAATCTCCTTCCTCACAACTTCTTTCATATTCGGGTTGAGTCTCCTTTGCGGTTGCCTAACCGGCTTGAATTTTTCCTCCACCCGGATTTTGTGCATGCAAAAGGAGGGGCTTATCCCTTTCAAATCGGACATAGACCATCCGATTGCAGATTTGTGCTCCCTAAGCACCCTCAACAGCTTCTCTTCTTCCAAGGAATTCAACCCACTACTGATGATAATTGGGAATGAAGAGTTCACCCCAAGGAAAGCATAGCGGAGATGGGATGGCAATTCTTTCAACTCTAGCACCGGTGGGTCACCTTTGTCTTCAATTCTCACATCTTCCACCACTTTGTCTTCATCAGTGTTCACAACCAGACAAGCCTCCAGAGATTTAATCATGAGATCAACTTCTTCTGCACATACTTCTTCTTCTACATCCTCTACCATTAGAGCGACTTCTAACGAATCTTCAAACTTCTGGTGCAAACTCTTGTCAGATAATGAATCAATGAGGTCCACTATCATGCATGTGTCCTTGTCGCTTGGGTGTTTCATCGCTTCAAACACATTAAAGGTGACCTTTTCGTCTTGTACCCGAAGCACCAATTCCCCTTGGTTGACATCGATCAAGGCTCTACCTGTTGCTAGGAATGGTCTCCCAAGAATCAGAGGAGTGTCACCATCTTCAGCCATATCTAACACCACAAAATCTGCTGGAAAAATGAACTTATCTACCTTCACCAACAAATCCTCCACAACACCATAGGGATATGTAATTGAGCTGCTGCCAAGTTGAAGAGAAATCCCTGTTGGTTTTACTTCACCAATCCCCAGCTTCTTGAAAATGGAGAGCGGCATCAGATTAATACTTGCCCCTAAATCGCACAATGCTCTCCCTATGTTCAGATGACCAATCGTGCATGGGATAGTGAAACTGCCCGGGTCCTTCATTTTTACTGGCAGCTTCCTTTGAAGTATAGCACTGCACTCTTCAGTAAGCATCACTGTCTCCTCCTTCCACCTTCTTTTGTTTGTAAGGATCTCTTTCATGAATTTTGCGTAGGAAGGCATCTGCTGTAGAGCTTCAGCAAACGGGATGTTGATTTGTAGCTTTTTGAATACATCCAGGAACTTAGAAAATTGCTGGTTTTTTGCTTCTTTCTTCAACCGTTGGGGGTACGGGATTCTGAAATATGGGGGTAGCTCTTTGGGATTATCAACCTCTTCCAGAATCTGTCTTCTAGTCTTCTTCTTCGCAAATTCTTCATCAACCAATTTCTCACTCTGCGGTTCTTCAGCTTCTACATCAATAGGAATAGAGGTAGTATCTTGGGAACCTCCGGGTTCTTCATTGTTTACCTCTTCAAACTGCACCTTATCAATTCCAGCATCACTTGTCTTTTCTTCCTTCTCTTTTTCTTGTGGATTTAGCACTCTCCCACTTCTTGTAACAATGGCCTTACAATCTTCCCTTGGGTTCTTCTCAGTATCCCCAGGCAATTGTCCTTGAGGTCTCTCTGCCATCTGCCTTGCTAGTTGACCCATTTGATGCTCCAAGTTCTTGATTGAGGCATTCTGGTTCTTTATAGTCTCTTGAGTAGCTTGCATGAACTGGCCTAGAAGGTTCTCCAATTTGCTTGAACTCTCTTGAGGAGGCTTTGCTTGAGTATTTGAACTTTGCCCTTGTCTCCAACTAAAGTTAGGATGATTGCGCCACCCCGGATTGTAGGTGTTGGAGTAGGGATCATTTCTAGGCCCTTGGTTGCCCATATAATTTACCTCTTCTTGTCCCGAGCTTCCAACCACATTGATCTCACAGTTTCCATTTGCATGGTTGCCTCCACAGAAATCGCACACTGAGGCACCTTGAACTTGAACAGCTTGCAATTGAGAATTCTGCAGTTGAACCGACCCCAATTGCTTGGTAAGAATAGCCATTTGTGCCTTGAGAGCGCCAATCTCATCCAGCTCTAGAACACCTCTATTGACCATTGACCGAGAACTAGGCATTTGATAGTCATTGTTAGCCATGTTCTCAATCAAGTCCTTTGCTTCTTCCGGTGTCTTCTGACTCAATGTCCCTCCTGCAGCCGCTTCAATCATACTTCTTGAATTCCTGTTGAGCCCATTAACAAATGTTGCAACCTTCTTTGCCATGTCTCTAGTTCATGATTTGGACAAGCTGTGAGTAAGGACTTGAACCTCTCCCAGGCTTCATATAGTGACTCACCATCCCTCTGTGCAAAGGCATTGATCTCTGATCTCAGCTTAATCATTCTTGACGGAGGAAAGAATCGAGATAAAAATTTCTTTGACCAAGTCGTTCCAGGTGATGATGCTTCCATGAGGATGAGATTGAAGCCATGCCTTAGCTCTATCCCTCAAAGAGAAAGGGAAAAGCCTTAGCCGAATGGCCTCATCTAAGCTCCGTTTAACTTGATGGTGTCACACACGCTCAATGAAAGTACCAATGTGAGCATGAGGATCTTCACTCTCCAACCCTCCAAATTGGTTTTTTGCACAAGGTGGAGAAGTGATGCTTTGATTTCGAAATTATTGCAAGCCACTGCGGGTCTCACAATCGGAGTTCCACATCTATCAACTCTAGGGGAAGTGTAGTCCCCCATTGTTCTCCTTGGTGCATTATTTTCTGCCATGGTGACAGCTGTTACTTCAATTTGTGGATCTTGCACACTGGGTAACTCAACTTGTTGCTCTTGTCTACTAGAAGATGCTCTTTCTCTGTTCTGTCTTGCCTTGGTTTTCTTTCTATTCCTTCTGCAGAGTCTCTCGATCTCAGGTTCGAATTGGAGTTCACCTGGGTCGATTGTACCTCGCATACACTGAACAAACGGAGTAGCACAGAACAAACAGAAAAACAGCACTTGCAGAAATTTACAGCAGAGAAACAGAAAATAAGAACGAAAAAAACACAGTAGAAAAACAGGAAAATTTTTTTTTTGCCTAAATTAGGAGTCCCCTTTGGTACTCGTGATATTGGCACACCGATCCCGAGAACGGCGCCAAAAACTTGACACGGACTCGGCAAGTGTACCGGTTCGTTGCAAGTAATAAAACGGTAAGACCGGATATCGTTCTCAGGGATCGTGGACAATTACCACTTCGCAAATTTGACTACTATCTAGGCGATCGAATTTTGGAGTGAAGGTTGTTCTAACATCTAACAAGCAAACAAGAAGAAAATGTTTTTGTTCTTTTGGGATTTTTTTTTTCAAACAGTTAATGTGAAAACAGAAAGATGAATAACAATGAGATAGAATTGCTAGGGTTAGACTAAGCTAATCCTCCCTTGATTGTTATGAAATGATAAGTAACACAGTTCCTAATTCAACTATGACAATCAAGTCTTTTCTGAAATACTCAAGCCTAATTCCTTAGGTGCATTAAGCCTAAAACCTCAAGTTAAACCCTAATTCCTTAGGTGGAGTAACCTGAGATTTTGCATTAAGTAAAGACTTATAAGATTGCAAGCACCTCAAGACCTATTCCTAGGCTCATGAACTACTCGGCATTTGATTCATGAGCAAGCTCTAACACCAACCTTCCAGTTATCTATTAAAGCAACTGATCATTCCTAGGGTGATCAAGCCTAAGAAAGCGTTAAGCATGGAATCAAACACTCATAAAGAACAAGGAAACTGCATTATAATTAAGTCATTTTACAACCAAGTTCAGATAGCAATAGTCTAACCCCAACAAAAGGGGAGTTTAGCTACACATAATTGAAAACAAAACAAAAGAAATAATTACAGAGATGAACAAAGGAGAGAGCTCCATGGAATGATGCACACCAGCCACAGCAGCAGAGGATTTGTCCTTAGGGTTTTCTGAATGAATTTTCTTCTGTTCTGCTCAGTTCTTTTATCACTTGTGGCCGGTCACGGCCGTGACAGCCATCACGGCCAGGCCGTGACAGGTTCTGTCTCTTCCAGTTCTCGTCAACTTACTCTCTCGCGAGGCGAGACATTTCTTCGCGACGCGAGCCCACTTTTGATGCCCGTGATCTCTGTCACGGCCAGGCCGTGATCGTCTCTGACTTTTGGAGGTTTCTGGGTCACGGCCGTGATGTACATCACGGCTAGGCCGTGATCGTCTCTGACTTTTGGTGGTTTTGGCACAATCACTCTCTCGCGAGGTGAGCTATCATTCGCGTCGCGAACCAACTTTTCACGCCCTTGATCTCTATCACGGCCAAGCCGTGATCGTCTCTGACTTTTGATGGTTTTGGGTCACGGCCGTGATAGCCATCACGGCCAGGCCGTGACAGATTCTGACTTTTGGCGCCCTTCTTCTTCAGTTTTCAGGCCTTCTCTTCATCTCAGCTTCCTCATGGCTAAAACTTGGGCATTTAATCAAAAATCCCTGCAAAACAACACACAATACCACCTTATCCGTTCCAAATGAAAAACTAAACAAAATCCAACTAAAATGGCCTAACTAAATGCAAATGCATGCAGAAATGTACATGGAAAATGAGGTGAAATCACACTCATCAACACCAGAACCCAACCCCCCCCACCACACACACACACACACACACACACATATATATAAAACTGTTAGGATACCTTCAAAGAATCAACGGGTCATTTGGAGGGTGGTAAGTGTGTTACAGCTGACACAAAAGTGTACTACCTAGTACCTACTAATTCAATATTTAAAATTGGCCTTCTTTAAAATTAGCACAAGTACCCCCAAAATATAAATATATAGATATATTAATTATATAATTTATTATTATTTATTTATTATCTATCCGGTTCAACCGTTGGTTCAACCGGTTGAACCAATTGAACCATGATCCGGAAGTCTCACCGGTCTGATTTCCGGTCCAGTTTTTAAAACATTGGTTCTAAAAGAATTATTTAAAAAAAAATTAGAATGGGCTTCTAAATATCCTAACTCAACCCTAATAAACTTTAACCCTAGCTTGGTAGTGAAAAATAAAAAAAAAATAAAAAAAAATCATCTTGGGACAACATGCCTACAGAGGATTTAGGTAATCAACTTGTATTTGTAACATAATCGTATTATCTTCTAAAAAATTATTTTATTAAAAAAATTAGAATGAGTTTCTAAATATCGTAACTCAATCCTAATAACCTTTAACCCTAGCTTTGGAGAGAAAAAAAAAATCATCTTGGGACATCTTGGCATACCGAGGACTTAGGTAATCTACTTGCATTCGTGACACATAACCATATTGTGTTCTAAAAAAAATATTTTTTTGAAAAAAAAAATTAAAATGAGCTTTCAAATATCCTAACTCAACCCTCATAATCTTTAACCCTAGCTTTGGAGTGAAAAAAAAAATCATCTCGGGACATCTTGGCCTATAAGTGAGCGTGGGACGGGTTGAGACAGGTTTTGCTTGTCCCTTACCCGACCCTAAATATTGATAGGGTCAATTCTTTGAACCCGAACCCGTCCCTAGACCCGAAGGAACCCAATCATATGCGGATTGATTTAGGACCGGGTCTAAATCGGATGGAACCGGGTTGACCCAAAGTTAAATAGATTTTTTGCAAACTAAATTTCTGCGAGTGAGAAAAAATGTTGTATTTTTTATAAGCCAAAATATCGGTAAAAGATGTTATCTAAAAGATATCAATTGATCTCGTGTCACCAAATAGATCAAAAATTGGATGTTACAAAATATCAACAAATAAATTCATTTGCTGGATGCTTCCTTGATGCTCGTGTTACCAAAATTATATTGTTAAAAATATGATACTTTCATCAAACCTGATTTTTTCAATATTACAAAAGTCACAAAATATATCAAATGTGAAACATAAGTTAGAGAGAGATAAAAATAAAATTAGATTTTATTATATGGGACGGGTTTGGTAACCAGAAGGTTAACCCGAACCCGTCCCTGACTCAACATCGGGTCACTAAATGGGACGCGGGTTCGTCTTTTCTCTTCTGTGGGTTAGGGTTAGACCCGGCCCGAACACTACGGGTTGGGACATGTTTTAGGGCCGGGCAAGGTTTTGCACACCCCTATCTTGGCCTATGGAGGACTTAGGTAATCTACTTGGATTCGTGACATAACCATATTGTCTTCTAAAAAAACAAAAATTTTCATAAAAAATATTTTTTTAATAAAAAATAATGAGCATTCAAATACCCTAACTCAACCCCCACTAGTGGAAAATATGTTTTTTGCATCACGGATTCTACATCGGTTGCACTGAAACCGTTGTAGAAAGTAGTGTAGTGGTATTTTTGTAATAAAATGAACTCTGAGAATGCTTTTCTACATCGATTGTAAAAGAAATCGTTGTAGAAAATTATACGATAACATTTTTGTAATAAATAGACTCTAAGTCATGACTTTCTACCACCGTTATTTTTGCAACCGTTATAAAAAATAACACGATGATATTTTTATAATAAAATTAACTCTTGATCATGACTTTCTATCATGGTTATCTTTTAAACCCATGTAGAAAGTTTATTTCAAATACCAAGCTCCTTGCGTCATTCGTTTCACTCATTCCCCTCAAAGAGTCAAGACGCTTGAGCCAGAACTAGGGGTGTTCGCGGATTGGATTGGATCGGTTTTGAGCAAAAAAGTCATCCGATCCAATGATAAAAATAACATGAGGTTTGGATTGGATCGGTTTGCTTCCTTCAAAAAATCCGATCCGATCCGATCCAATCAAATGCAGTTTGGATTGGATTGGATAATTCGGTTTTTATCCATACATATTTACATAGTTATTTACATAAAAAAAATCCAATATTTCAGTTCGATTTGGATTTGATCGAGTATTTAAATAGTCATATGAATTTGTTACTTATTTAAAATAAAAATTAATTTTAAAATATTATATTGACATTTGACAATTTCTAATAAGTGTTTTAACGGGATATACATGAATTGATATACACTCTCATGTGTAAAGATATTTTACACTATCACCTAATTATAAATTGTTAAATCATTATAAATGTTTGATTATTGTTCTAAATATATTAAAAGTCACTCATAACATGATTTATAATTGGTTAATAGTGTAAAAGTTTTTACACTAACATTACATTTATATACCAATTAAACTCTCTAATATAAGGATTAGATGATAACTTATAAAAATATAAAGACTAATAATTACTTTTATAATATAAAGATCAAATTATTTTCATTAAACTAAATAATTTCGGTTCGGTTTGGATTGGATCGGTTTTACATATAGGATCCGAAATCCGATCCAATCCAATGAAAAATTTCGATTTTTTTCGGTTTGCGGTTATTTCGGTTTTCGGTTATTTCGGTTGTCGGTTTTTCGATTCGGTTAGTGCGGTTGGCATTGGATTGGATCGGTTGATGAACACCCCTAGCCAGAACCCTAGCTCCTCTGTCCACGTCCTTCTCCTCCGTCCTTGTCCCTTCCCTGCGCAGTACCGATTCTCCCTTCGGCCGCGACCAATGACCACCACCTGCCATCGCGGATTCTCATCCATTCCAATTGCATCTATATATGGCGACGACGGATTCACCGAACAATGATTCCGACGCTGTCAGTCAGCCTCCCAGCCAGAGCCAGAGTCTTGTCCCTGCTACTCCTGCCGTTTGCCTTCTCTGCTTCGCCGGAGACTCTAACGGAGGCGCTTTCATGGGTTCCGTCTTTGGATTTGGTCCTTCTCTCTCTCTCTTACTCCACTTCACCTCCTTCTCTTCTGAGGTTTCTTCATTATGCCTTATTGTATTTCATTTTTCATGGAATTAGCGATTAGGTTTATTCATTATCTTGATTGTTTTGGCCATGCTTTTAGTGTTTATGTTGATAGAGTGTGTAAGGTTTTATTATGAATGGATACACTCACGAAATGCCTCAATTGCTGGTTTTTGTTCATATCCATAAAATCGAATTGGAGAATTAAAAATGCTTCCTCTTCTTAGTTTTTTATTTTTGAATTGTTGATTGGTTGGACTGTTTTAGCAATTAGTTAGCTTGTTTTGGCAGTGAGTTTGATGTGATTGAGAACAAGGAAATAAGTTTGGCTTCACTTTACAGGAACAAGTGTTAGGTTATATTCAATGACATGGAGTTCTTAAATTCAATTGCTTCATTTTCTGACTGATAAGTTGTGTTCAATGTGCAACTTGTTGAGTCTTGTTAGGCTTAGTCAATGTAATCAGTTAGTTGGTTCTGTTAGTTGGTTATTTATGTTTCTCTGTTAGTCTGTTAGCTTTGGTTGGCTTAGTTAGTTTCTTATTGTTTTGTACTTGCTATATAAGAGCTTAGCCTCTCATTTCAATATCAAGGAAGTTTATTCATTTCATTAAGAGTTGATCCAAGCTTAACATTTTGGCATCAGAGCTCCTACTGGGGCCTGAGAAGAAAAGTCGCATACTTAGAAGTGTTAGCAACAATGGCGAATGAAGGAAACTTTGTGCAACCTGCAATTCCTCGTTTCTATGGTCATTATGATCATTGGAGCATGCTAATGGATAATTTCTTGCGCTCCAAGGAGTATTGGAGTCTAGTTGAGACAGGTGTCACAGAAACAACAAAGGGGCAAGTGATGAATGAGGCTCAACAGAGGAGGTTTGATGAGTCAAAATTGAAAGATATCAAGGTGAAGAATTATTTGTTTCAGGCGATTGACAGAACAATCTTGGAAACAATCTTGGAGAAGAACACCTCCAAGGAGATCTGGGACTCGATGAAAAGGAAGTATGAAGGCAATGCCAGGGTGAAAAGATCCATTCTTCAAGCTTTGAGGAAGGATTTTGAGGTTCTTGAAATGAAAACTGGAGAAACCATCACTGATTACTTCTCTAGAGTGATGAGTGTGGCAAACAAGATGAGGAGTCATGGTGAACAGATGAGAGATGGCACCATAGTTGAGAAGATCCTTAGATCCTTAACTGACAAATTCAATTACATTGTTTGTTCAATTGAAGAATCTAAGGACACTGATGTGCTATCTGTTGATGAGCTGCAGAGTTCTTTAATAGTTCATGAATAGAAATTTCACAAGAATCATGGAGAAGAGCAGGCCTTGAAGATTAGCTCTGAAGAAAGGGGTGATCTTGGAGGCAGAGGAAGGGGTGACTATAGAGGAAGAGGTAGAGGTCGAGGGAGGCAAAGTAGAGCAACAATTGAGTGCTTCAAATGTCACAAGGTAGGGCATTACAAATATGAATGCCCTGAGTGGGAAAAGGAGGTGAATTATGCAGAATTCAATGAGGAGGAAGAGATGTTGTTGATGGCCTATGATGAGAAATGTGATGCACAACAAGGAGATGCTTGGTTCTTGGACTCTGGCTGCTCAAACCACATGTATGGGAAGAAAGCCTGGTTCTGTGAATTAGATGAAAGTTTCAAACAACAAGTGAAGCTAGGAAACAACACCAGAATGGATGTGACTGGAAAAGGAAATGTGAAGCTGAGCATAAATGGAGTTAAACATGTGATCTGTGATGTGTTCTTTGTGCCTGAACTCAAGAACAACCTTTTGAGTATTGGACAATTACAAGAAAGAGGCTTGACAGTTATGTTTCAAGCAGGAAAATGCAAGGTGTACCATTCTGAGAAGGGGTTGATTTTGCAAACTATTATGACAAATAACAGAATGTTCATCCTGTATGCTAAGCCCCCTGCCAAGAAGAATACATGTTTCCATACCAGTGCACAAGATCTCACTCACTTGTGGCATAGTAGATATGGTCATCTGAGTCTTAAGGTTTGAAAACCTTGCACAGCAAAGGAATGGTTAAAGGACTTCCTCAGTTGACAGCATCAGAAATTGTATGTTCTGACTGTATGAAAGGAAAGCAGCATAGAGATCCAATACCAAAGAAGAGAAGTGGAGAGCATCACAGAAATTGGAGCTTGTGCGTGCTGATATTTGTGGTCCCATCACTCCAGCCTCTAATAGTCAAAAGAGGTATTTTCTATGCTTTATAGATGATTTTTCAAGAAAAGCATGGATTTACTTCTTAGTAGAAAAGTCAGAAGCCTTTCATTACTTTAAATGTTTCAAGAATCTAGTGGAAAAAGAAACAGGATTGCCTATCAAATGTTTTAGAACAGATAGAGGTGGAGAATTTACTTCTAAAGAATTCAATGAGTTCTGTCAAAGGAATGGAATAAAGAGGCAATTAACCACAGCTTACACTCCTCAACAGAATGGGGTAGCTGAGAGGAAAAATAGAACTGTTATGAACATGGTTAGGTCACTGCTTTCAGAAAAGAAAATTCCCAAATGTTTCTGGCCTGAAGCAGTGAATTGGACTGCATATGTTTTGAACAGATCACCAACCTTGGCTGTCAAGCATCAGACTCCAGAAGAGGCATGGAGTGGCAAAAAACCAGCAGTTGACCATTTCAGGGTCTTTGGATGTTTGGCACATGTTCATGTTCCAAATGCCAAAAGAACCAAACTAGAGAACATGAGTTGCAAATGTGTGCTTCTTGGCATGAGTGATGAATCAAAAGGATACAGGTTATATGATCCAATTACAAAAAGGATCATTGTAAGTAGAGATGTGATTTTTGAAGAAGAAACAACATGGAACTTGGTTCAACTACAAAGAAGACTTGATAGTAGATATGGATTTTGGTGAATCGAAAAGCGAAGGATCAACTCGATCTTGATAAGAACTCAAATGAAGAAGCAGATGAGCCTGAGTTGCCTCTTAACACATCAACTGAAGCTGATAGTAACAGAGAAAGAAGAGATAGGCATCCTCCTGGATGGATGAGTGACTATGTCACAGGTGGAGAAATCACAGAAGAAGAGGAAGATGCAGTGAACATGGCTCAGGTAGATTCAGCAGATCCTGAGACATTTGAAGCAGCAGTAAAAAGTGACAAGTGGAGGATAGCCATGGATGCAGAAATCAGTTCCATCATCAAGAATAGAACTTGGGAACTCACTAATATTCCAAATAATGCAAAGAAGATAGGAGTGAAATGGATCTACAAGACTAAGTTGAATGAACTTGGTCATGTGGATAAATATAAAGCTAGATTGGTGGCAAAGGGGTATTCTCAGCAGTATGGAGTGGATTACACTGAAGTATTTGCACCAGTGAGCAGAATGGACACAGTCAGGATGATAATTGCAGTTGCTGCACACAGAGGTTGGAAAGTGTATCAATTGGATGTAAAATCTGCCTTTCTATATGGAAAACTGAATGAAGATGTATATGTTGAACAACCAAAGGGTTATGTGAAGCAGGGCAGTGAGCACAAGGTCTACAAGTTGCACAAGGCCTTATATGGCCTCAAACAAGCTCCAAGAGCTTGGTTTAGCCGCATAGAGTCTTATTTCATCATTAAAGGTTTCCAAAGGAGTAAGAATGAACAAACTCTGTTCTTAAAGCACAGTAAGGAGGGAAATGTTCTTATTGTCAGTGTTTATGTGGATGATCTCATTTACACCAGCAATGATGAATGCTTAATGAATTCCTTCAGAAGTTCCATGCAACAGGAGTTTGAAATGACATATTTAGGAAAGATGAGATTCTTTCTTGGCATTGAAGTTTTACAGAATGAGAATGGAATATACATATATCAAAAGAAATATGATATGGAAGTCTTGAGCATATTTCGCATGACAGAAAGCAACTCAGTGGGAATTCCTATAGTTCCAGGACAAAAATTGCACAAAGATGAAGATGGAGAAAAGATAAATGAGACTTACTATAAGCAAATAGTAGGAAGTCTCATCTACATCACAGCCACTAGACCAGATATGATGTTTGCTGTTAGCCTAATCAGCAGATACATGTGTAAGTCAACACAATTACACTTTCAAGCTGCCAAAAGAGTTCTAAGGTACTTGCAAGGAACTGGGAATTTTGGGATTTTCTACAAGAAGGGGGGGGGGGGGTGAATGAAGAGCTGCTGTCCTACATAGACAGTGATTATGCAGGTGACTTGGAGGATAGAAAGAGTACATCCGGATATGCTTTTCTGATAAGTGGTGGAGCAGTAGCCTGGAGTTATAAGAAACAGCCTATTGTCACTCTTTCCACCGCTGAAGCAGAATTTATAGCAGTTGCAGCATGTGCTTGTCAGGCTATTTGGATGAGGAGAATCCTTAGGGAATTAGGCCATGTACAGGAAGGCTGTACATACTACTCTAATGTGTGACAACAGCTCTGCCATAAAATTGTCCAGGAATCCAATCATGCATGGAAGAAGTAAGCACATTGATGTGCGGTTTCACTTCCTTAGAGATCTTACAAAGGAAGGAACTATTGAAATGGTTCATTGTGGAACAAAAGATCAGATTGCTGACTTGATGACCAAGCCACTGAAACTAGACCTGTTTGTCAAACTTCGAGGGCTACTTGGTGTGCGTGAAATTCCCAAGATAAATTAGTTGCATCTCTTTCTTATATGCAATAGTTTAAGGGAGGGTTTGTTGAGTCTTGTTAGGCTTAGTCAATGTAATCAGTTAGTTGGTTCTGTTAGTTGGTTATTTCTGTTTCTCTGTTAGTCTGTTAGCTTTGGTTAGCTTAGTTAGTTTCTTATTGTTTTGTACTTGCTATATAAGAGCTTAGCCTCTCATTTCAATATCAAGGAAGTTTATTCATTTCATTAAGAGTTGATCCAAGCTTAGCACAACTAACTATTAAAAAATAGAAAATAAACGAAGCTGGTAGTGAGTTTTTTTTTTTTTTGAGGCAAGCTAGTAGTGAGTTGAGAAGTTTGACTTTGGATAGTTTAATATTCCCTTTTTTTTTTTTTTGCTTAATGATGCTTGTAATGGGTATGTTTCAGGTGCTGGATTGTTTAAGAAGAAAGGCTTTAAAGGTTCTTTTGTAGAAGCAGGTCTTATGCTAAGGTACATTAGAGATCCCTGGCTTTTCTATCTGGCTGTTTTGCATTGTCTACTGTCTACTGAGTTGGTATTTCGATCATATGTTCCTTATTTTTCAAGTTAGCTCATAAATAATCTCATTGTATCTTTACCTCATTAGACATTTGCAGTTTTGTCTGGAGTTCATAGTTTGGTTGTTTGCATCTTGAAAAGACTCCGTGGAAAGGATGATAGTATAAAATATTTAACTATAAAATGGTACTTTTACTTTTTTAGGGTTTTTCTTCCACTCATAATGTGATTCAAGGTACTGCATCTGTAGTATTAGCAGGACTGCTTGCTTCCCTGTAATTAATCGGGGGTTCCTTAGCTTACCATACCTTCTTATTCTTGGGTGCTGGAGAGGTTAGTGCCTGAGGCAGATTTAATTGCATCTATTTTTAAGTTCTGACTATGTCTGAAAGGAAAGAAAATAATTAAAAAAAAAACCTACTTTCCGTACCTAGTTACACATCATTAATCTTTATTATGCTTTAGTAAATTCGTTGTATAAGCCTCTATATATTTTCCCTTTAGTAGTATATAATTTATGACAATGCATGAAAAGACATATGGAATGAAATTCTCTTTTCTTTGGGAGGAACTTTCTGTGTCACTTTTTTCTTTGGTTGTTGAAGGCTGGAACTGGTATAGCAGAGCTGATAGCTCTTGAGATTTCTAAACAGGTATATCTTGATATTTGTTTCGTGAAAAAGTTCAGTGACCTCATGTGATGATGATGAAGAGAACATGATTTCTATTGGCACCGGCCTCAAATTTTCAAGACTGGGATATGATGATGATGTTGGAGGTTCCATCATCCACCTAACAGTCTACCCCTCCCCTTCCCTTTTACTTGCACCTCCAATGTGCAAAAATAAATAGAGAAAAAAAAAATTGAAGTCAGGGGATGTGGCATAGCATCATGTGTTCTAGGATTAAGCTATGTAAATCAGGGTTGTGTTTCCTCTGAGTTTTTATTGTATATATATAATAACAAACTGCATCTGGAAAGATTATATAGAGGGAAGGTTAAAACCTATCCAAAACTATCTCCAATACTTGAGCTGATATTGTGTTGAAATATTAATTTGATTGTGAAGAGAACATGATTTATGAGGATCAAACACTTGACCACATAGTCAAAGATTTTGATATCATGATGTGTAAGTGTTAAGGCTTTTCAATTTGTGTAGCTTGTGATCAAAATATGGTCAGTCTAATGTTTGAATTCTTGATAAGATCAATGAGCCAACCTATTTTTATGCTTCCCTATTCTGAAGAATTTATGAGTATTCAATATTGTAATATGGAAAGAACCATTTCTAGTCAAGGTGTCTCTCAATTTTCTGCCTCTCGAGATTTAACATCTGACACTGTTTTTGTTTCAATTAACCATTTTTTTCTTCGATAAGCAAAATTATATTAAAACTAATAGGTTAAATTACTCTTTTGGTTCCTTATCTTTATTTTAGGTTTCATTTTGGTCCTTCATTTATTTTTTGTTCCATTTTGGTCCCTTATCTTACAAACGTTAGCCTATTTTGGTCCCTTCCGTTAGATTCACCGAAAACTGCTACCGTCAGTCATCGAAAACCGCCATCGTCACTGGAATCTTGCCGGAATATGGGTTTAGAGAGAGAAAACCCCATTTTCCTTTTCTTTCTCTTCTTTCTCCCCTTCCTTCTTCCTCCTTCTTCCTCTGGTGCAACCGTACCAACCACAACACCATCTTCAGCAACAATATAATGCCCTCTGATGCAATCTCACACCCTCACACTTTAGCCACTCAAACTTTGTCCAAATTAATGTTCAACACACACTAAGCAGAACATAGAAAGGAAAAAACTTGGAGAAAGTGGTCAGCAAGGGGTAGAGACACGATGGGCGGTGGGTGGCGCGAGCAAGAAGGTGAGTGGCGGTGGGCGTGCGTCTGGGCGACGACATCGAAACGGAGCGGCGGTGCTGCGATTGGGACGACAGGTCTGTGACAGGATCTGGAATGGTTGGGTCCGTGCTTGCGGTTGGAGGAGGAACTCCGGTGGGGGCGGTGCCGTCTGACGTCGGGAGAGTGGTACGTGGTGGAGTGGTGGTTCGCAGGCGTCTGGATGTGGTCGTGGCGGAGCTGGACGATGGTGTGGTTTTGTTCACAGGAGGTATAGTTCAGATTAATTAAACTTGAAAAGAAAGATGTCCAGTCCTATATACATTTTCACTTAAACCCAGATTGGAAGAAGGAGGAAGAAGGAAGGAGAGAAAGAAACGAAAAATGGGGTTTTCTCTCTCTAAACCCATATTCTGGTGAGATTCCGACGATGATGGCGGTTTCCCGTGACTGATGGTGGCGGTTTCTGGTGACTGACGGTGTAAATCTAACGCCGTAAGTGTAAATCTAACGGAAGGGACGGGAGAAGGAATGAGGAAGAATGAAGAAGATAGAAAAACGAAAAATGGGGTTCTCTCTCTAAACCCATATTCTGGTGAGATTCTAGTGACTGATGGTGGCGGTTTCTAGTGACTGACGGCAGAAACCTAACGCCGTCAGTGCAAATCTAACGGAAGGGATCAAAATAGACTAACATTTATAAGATAGGGGACCAAAACGGAACAAAAAATAAATGAAGGACCAAAATGAAACCTAAAATAAAGATAAATGACCAAAAGAGTAATTTAGCCAAACTAATATAAGTGGTACTCGTAACTGGAACCCATTTACAACTATGATATAAAGGTAAATGTTCAGTAACTAACTGGTTGAAAGTTGAAACACTAACTTGTCCCCAGAAACAAGAGAAGTAAAAAAATAAACTAGAAAGAAAGTCTTGGATGGCACAAATCCAACACCTCTCATATTTGGGTACGGCGAATGGTTAAATGACAACTCATCAAAATTTTGAAACATTTAATTTTAATTTTAATTATAAAAAAAAAAACTTACTTACCCCTGCTTCGTTTGGCACTTCCTTCTTCGGTAGTTCTTCCCCTCTCACCTAATAACTCCATTGTCATCTCATCCTTTTTCTTCTGTTCCTTTTTTCCGTTTCTCCGAAAATTCTTTAAAAAGGTAGAAGATTGTTTATGTAGATCTTTGCAGCCATAACTTCTCATATTCGTTGGGATACATGGATTTGGATGATTTTCTATCCATATTGGAGGGGTGGCATGGACATTTGGATGGGGATGGGCGCTGTAATCACTTTTTTGGCCAACCCATTACCCAGAAATCGAAACGTCTAACCCATTAGGCTACAGATCTGAAATTTTTCTTTCATTCTCACTTTTGAGTTCATCTTTTTCATGTTTCAGAAACATTTTCATGGTTAAGCACTGATCTGAAAATATATTTAATCTGGGACCATACCCACTAGGGAGTTCGAATATGGGAGTTTAAAGAAGAGCAAATGAGAGCTTTCTTTTTCCATTAGTGAGGAAGCAATGGACTCTGAGTTTGGAATTGGGAGAATCTGAACGTCAGGTACTGAGAGGGCAAACGAGTTTGTTTGTTTTTTTTAATTATTATTAATTATTAGTTTAAAATAAAAATACTAAATTTTGATATGTTGTCTTCTTATAGCTGACTGTGCCGAAAGATGATGTGATGGGTTTGTCCTACACAAGACTTTCTCCCCCCTTAGTTAACCTTTGGTACAAGAGTTTTAAAAAAGTATTTTCGAGAATATTGGCAGCGGAATAAAGTTTTCTTATGTTTGGTACAAGTTTTAGAAATATATTATCGGGCATAAAAGATTCAGAAGAAAAAAATTAGTGAATGATAGTTATAAATTTTGGAAAACTCTATTCCCATGTGTGAAGGTGGGAAAGAAACATTCCCGGGAATCCAGGAATGTAGTTTATCTGGGAATAAAACATTCCAAAATCAAAGGCCAAGATACCAGGGGTGTTCGCGGATTGGATTGGATCGGTTTTGAGCAAAAAAGTCATCCGATCCAATAATAAAAACAACATGCGGTTTGGATTGAATCGGTTTGCTTCCTTCAAAAAATCCGATCCGATCCAATCAAATGCGGTTTGGATTGGATTTGATAATTCGGTTTTTATCGATACATATTTACATAGTTATTTACATCAAAGAACATCCAATATTTCGGTTCGATTTGGATTTGATCGAGTATTTAAATAGTCATATGACTTTGTTACTTATTTAAAATAAAAATTAATTTTAAAATATTATATTGACAATTTCTAGTAAGTATTTTAACAGGATATACATGAATTGATATGCACTCTCATGCATAAAGATATTTTACACTATCACCTAATTATAAATTGTTAAATCATTATAAATGTTTGATGTTTGTCCTAAATATATTAAAAATAACTCATAACATGATTTATAATTGGTTAACAGTATAAAAGTTTTTACACTAACATTACATTTACATACTAATTAAACTCTCTAATATAAGGACTAGATGATAACTTATAAAAGTATAAAGACTAATAATTACTTTTATAATATAAAGATCAAATTATTTTCATTGAACTAAATAATTTCGATTTGGATTGGATCGGTTTTATATATAGGATCCGAAATCCAATCCAATCCAATGAAAAATTTCGGTTTTTTTCGGTTTTCGGTTATTTCGGTTTTCGGTTATTTCGGTTGTCGGTTTTTCGGTTCGGTTAGTGCGGTTGGCATTGGATTGGATCGGTTGATGAACACCCCTACAAGATACCAAAGAACCAATGAACCAGTCTCCCATATGTGAAAGGAGTCGCCCATGTTCAATTAACCGCCTTTTTTTTTATGCATTATGTATCTCTATAATTTTAAGTTTTGCATTTAGTCCATGTCGTCGATCTCCTCCATTATCTGATGATGTGGCAGACGTGTTAGTTGATTAAATTAGTTTGGTTCAGTTATTTCTGTTAGTGACAGCTGTATGTTGACAGCTAGTTCAGTTATTTTTCTGTTAATGATAGCTGTGTTAGTTGACAACTATTTGGCGCCTAAACCTTTGTATAAATAGCAATAAGATAAGTTAGTTAGTTGTAGAGTTTATCATTTTATGCAAATCATAAGAGAGCTTTCAGTTGAAGCTTCTCCCAAAAGGTTCATCGTGTTCCTGGGCTCTGCTACCGCTGCTACCATACTCTGATTTATTTTTGTTGATTCTTTGAGATCTTTGATCTCGTGCGATTTAGTACATTTTTCTGTTCTTTGATTTGCAATTGTGCTTCGAGATCCTGCAATGGCAGAAGCAGTTCAAGATGTCAATGTGAATGGTGGAAATGGAAATGTGAATGCAGTGGTGGATCTGTCCGCAAATCCACTCTACTTGCATCCGAATGAGAATCCTAGAATGGTGCTGGTAACTCCAATTCTTGATAACACTAACTATCACTCTTGGTCTAGTGATATGACTATGGCTCTCAAGACAAAGAACAACGTGTGCTTTATCAATGGCAGTTTGCCAAAACCAGCGATTGATCATCCCACTTTCTTGGTATGGGATAGATGCAACACCATGGTGCTATCTTGGATATACCATTCAATGGAGAAATCAGTGAAACAAAGTGTTGCTGGAGCTGATACAGCAGAAGTTTGGAAAGAACTTAGAGAAAGATACTATCAAGGTGATGTGTTCAAGATTGGTGATTTGCAAGAAGAATTGTATGCATGCAAACAAGGTGATGATTCTATCACAGCTTATTTTACTCTATTAAGGGGTATTTGGCAAGAATTGGAAGGTTTTAGACCAATTCCTCCATGCTTATGTCAAGTGGCTTGCACTTATACATTGATTCCAATTATTAGAACATATAGAGACAATGACTATGTGATTAGGTTCCTAAAGGGACTAAGTGAACAATATTCAGCTGTTAAATCTGCAATAATGTTGATGGATCCTCTCCCAACAATAGATAAGGCTTTCTCTTTGCTTACTCAACAAGAAAGACAAATGAATCCAAGATTGGAAGAGTCTAGAATCCTTGCTAATTCCTCTTATGCATATGGAAGAGGAAGAGAAAATGGAGGCAGAGGCTTTCGTGGAAGAGGCAATGACAGTTATGGCAGAAGTTAGGGAGGAAGAGGTAGAAAAGTGTGTACTTATTGCAACAAAAGAGGACATATGGTGGACACCTGCTACAAAAAGCATGGTTATCCACCTCAATTTCAAAAATCTGCAAATAACTTCTTGACTGATGAGGAAATAGAGGATGAAGATCAAGATTTCAATGAAAGTAAATCTCTTATGGGACAGCCTAACACTCATGGTTTCACCCCAGAGCAAAACATAAAGCCATTCTCAATATGCTGCAGAACTTAGGAGCATCAACTTCCTCAGGACATGATGTCTGTGCAAATCAAATAGTTTCAGTTCCTGCCACCAACAAGTCAGGTACAATTTGTACTATTATGCCTCATAGAAAGACTAAATGTTGGATTCTAAACACTGGAGCCACAGATCATGTGTGCTATTCCCTTGATTCTTTTCATTGCTATAAAAGAATCAAACCTATTTCGGTAAGGCTGCCTGATGGCTCTCGGGTAGTTGCAGATATTGCAGGGATTGTGTTATTCTCTTAGGATTTCTATATAACCGATGTACTTTACATACCCGTTTTTACTTTTAACTTGCTCTCTGTATCTAGAATGTCCAAGTTATTGAATTACCATTTTGTTTTTGATGACTGTGTGCCAAATACAGGACAAAACTACTTTGAAGAAGATTGGTGCAGCTGAGTTGGAGGCTGGCCTATACACCTTCTATCCTAAGTCCTTACCAATTTTCATACCTCATTCTGTAAACAATTTCTATTCTTACAAATGTAATAAATGGCATGTAAGATTAGGCCATCCATCACACCAAAAGCTTGTTGAATTACATAGAGTTTTTCCTTTCATTGATTGTGTAAAGATTACTGAACCTTGTGATGTATGCCATCTATCAAAACAGAAAAAGTTACCTTTTCCAAATAGTGTTTCTAAGTCTGAAAAACCTTTTGATTTGTTGCACATGGATATATGGGGTCCTATCTCTACCCCTTCTATGTTAGGCCACAAGTACTTTCTCACTGTGGTTGATGATGCTTGTAGGCACACTTGGCTATTTTTCATGAAACTTGAATATGAAACTTAACAAATTATAAGAGACTTTGTTTCTATGGTTGAGACACAATTTGATGCCAAAGTCAAAACTATCAGATCAGACAATGGACTTGAATTCAAGTTAAACCAATTTTATGCCTCGAAAGGCATCATTCACCAAACTTCTTGTGTTGAAACCCCACAACAGAATGACATAGTGGAAAGAAAACATCAGCATATACTTGCCATGACTAGAGCACTTCTATTTCAGTCTCACTTGTCTAAAAATTTTTGGACTTATGCAGCAGCACATGCTGTGCACCTCATCAACAGGTTGCCTAGTTCATATCTGTCAAACCAGTCTCCTTTTCAAATTCTATACAAAAAGAACTCTGACTTGAATTCATTAAGAATTTTTGGTTGCTTATGCTTTGCTACTAGTTTAGCAAATCACAGACTGAAGTTAGATAGCAGAGCTAGAAGATGTGTCCATTTGGGATTCAAGTCTGGAATGAAGGGTTACTTACTCTTTGATTTAAAATCCAGAGAAATTTTTGTTTCTAGAAATGTTCACTTCTATGAAAAGGTCTTCCATTTCATGGATCATAACTCATCTAACTCTCAAAGTTCAGGTGTCAGTCCTAACCACACTGTGCAGGAAAATAACAATTGGATCACAGGCTTCACTCATCTCATCTCTCAATCCAATTGCCAACCTCCCATCACAGATACTGATATGCCCACCAACTCACCTCCACCATGCCCAACTCCTCAGCCACACATTCCCAATTCCACCCATCCTTCAGCATTACCTTCACCAATTCCTTGTAGACAGTCACAAAGAGTCAGAAAATCACCTGCATATCTGAAAGACTACCAATGCACCCTTGCAGCCATACCAGCTACCAACTCAGTTCCCATCTCCTCAAGTACAGTCAGGTATCCTATTTCTACACATGACTCTTATGATAAACTGTCATCTAAACATAAATGTTTTTCCATAGCTGTGTCTTCTAATAGTGAGCCAAGTTCTTATGAAGAAGCTATTCAATCTGCTTGCTGGCAAGAAGCCATAGCAACTGAATTACAGGCCCTGAACAACAATAATACTTGGAAACTCACATCCTTACCACCAAACAAGAGAGCCATAGGATGTAAATGGGTTTTCAAGGTCAAGCACAAGGCAGATGGGTCCATTGAGAGGCACAAGACCCGGTTAGTGGCTAAAGGGTTCACACAAACAGCTGGATTGGATTACTTGGAGACATTCATTCCTGTTGTGAAGATGACAACCATCAGACTCATCCTTGCACTAGCCTTTTCACTCAGTTGACATTTACATCAACTTGATGTCAACACAGCCTTTCTTCATGGAGACTTACATGAAGAGGTCTATATGCATGTGCCTCCAGGTCTGCCAGTCCCTCACTCCAACCTAGTGTGCAAATTGACTAAATCACTTTTTGGTTTGAAGCAGGCCAGTTGCCAATGGAATGCAAACCTAACTGAGACTCTACTATCCTCTGGTTACACTCAATCCAAGGCTGACTACTCTCTATTCACTAAGTCATCCAACACAGGCTTCACAGTCATCCTAGCGTATGTTGATGACTTAGTGCTAACAGGAAATGACATGCTTGAAATTTCTACAATCAAAGCCACACTTCATCAGAAGTTCAGCATCAAGGACCTTGGTGAATTAAAGTACTTTCTCGGTTTTGAGATAGGAAGGACCAATACCGGGATCACACTTTATCAAACGAAATATGCACTTGATCTACTCACTGACACTGGAATGACGGCATCCAAGCCTTGCACTACCCCTATGGATCCTAATTTGAAACTTAGCAAGGAATCATGATCAAGACTCACTGATCCCTCTCCATATAGAAGATTAATTGGGCGCCTACTCTATCTCACACATAGTAGACCTGACATCTGCTATGCTGTAAGCAAACTCAGTCAGTACCTAGATAGCCCTACTGAGTTGCATCATCATGCTGCCTTGCACATCCTCAGATACACCAAACAATCTCCCGGATCGTGCTTATTTTTCCCTTGCAATGAGTCTCTCGCTCTGAGAGGATTCACTGATTCTGATTGGAGAGCTTGTCCAGACACTAGGAGGTCCATATCTGGATTCTGTTTCTATCTTGGCAGCTCTCTTATTTCCTGGAAGAGCCAGAAACAATCCATAGTATCTCGATCATCAGCTGAAGCCGAGTATAGAGCCCTAGCTCAGGCCACATGTGAGGCTCAATGGCTCCTTTTTCTGCTCCGTGATCTCCAAATTACACACTCAGGGCCTGTTGTTCTTTACTGTTACAACCAATCTGCACTTCACATTGCAGCCAATCCGGTCTTCCATGAAAGGACCAAATATATTGAGATGGACTGCCACACTGTTGAGAGAAAGTTCAAGCTGGGATGCTTCATCTCATGCCCATTTCCACTCAAGACCAAACTGCAGACATCCTTACCAAACCTTTGCATCCGGGTCCCTTTCAAAAACTTCACAACAACTTGGCCATGATCAACATTCACCATCCAGCTTGAGGGGGGGTGTTAGTTGATTAAATTAGTTTGGTTCAGTTATTTCTGTTAGTGACAGCTGTATGTTGACAACTAGTTCAGTTATTTTTCTGTTAATGATAGCTGTGTTAGTTGACAGCTATTTGGCGCCTAAACCTTTGTATAAATAGCAGTAAGATAACTCTAAATTAGTTAGTTGTAGGGTTTATCATTTTATGCAAATCAGAAGAGAGCTTTCAGTTGAAGCTTCTCCCAAAAGGTTCAACGTGTTCCTTTGTGTTCATTGCATAATCTCTCTACCTTTCTTTGTTAATCATGGTTAGCATTCTTCATAAGACGGAGCTGTCATTTCAGAATGTCACATGACATTAAAAATTATTTTTTTAATGTCACATGTTTTTTTAAAAAGGTTAAAGTAACTTTTGGTCCTTATACGTGAGATTGATTTTCAATTTGGTCCCTATACGTAAAAAGTTGTCAATTTGGTCTCTATACGTGACACTGGTTTTCAATTTGGTCCTCACCGCTGATTGGTCCCTATATAAGAGGACCAAATTGTAAATTATTGTCACATGTAGGGACCAATTCAACAAAAAAAATTGAAATTGGTCCCCACATGTGACAATTATTTTCAATTTGGTCCCTATATGTGATAATAATTTATAATTTGGTTCCTCTTATATAGGGACCAATTAGTAGTAAAGATCAAATTGAAAACCACTGTCACGTATAGGGATCAAAATATTACTTTAACCCTTTAAAAAAAATGACTTTTAATTTTTAGTTTATTTTTCCGTAACAAAAAAAATCATATTTTCGTATTAATTTTTTAAAGTTGTTCTTTTTAAAATAAAATGTTAACCAACCAACATGTGATTAGTAGTTTGGACATTTTAAACAACTGATGTTGTGTGCACAATGAGGAAGATTAGTCACAGTCCACGGTAGAGGATACTAAGGCAAGGATGCGATATTGTAATTGCAGTATAGAAAATGAAAGATACAGAGAATAATTTATATCAGATAAAGAAAGAGAGAGAAATGGCCTGAGAGATAGAAAAGCCCATATTACAATTCCAATTCCAATTCCAAGTCCCCTTTTCACGTTTCCCTTTTTCCTGTTTTATACCCATTTCTTTTTCATTTCAATAAAGGGTTCTGGTGAATGTTGTTACCGGTGTTTGCACGCCTTCTATCTGTTGAAAAAGAAGGAAGTTGGGTTCTGATTGTGAATAAGGATTTTCTGGCAAGAGGAAGGAGGAAAGGAGGGTGGCGAGGGCGGTTAAGGGTTGGGCGGCGGCAGAGAGGAGGGTGGCGATGTGGAGTGGGGGTGGTGGTGGTGGGAGAGTTGGAGGCGGTGGAGCTAGAGGAAGGAGGAAGGAGGAGTGGTGGGGGCAGTGTGATATGGATCAGGAGGAAGGAGGAAGGAAACACTGGATCTGGAGAAAGGGCAAAGATGAAGATTGAAAGTGAACTAAAAAAAATTATTAAAATTAAAATAATATACAAATTAAATAGTTTAATAATAATTATAAATAAAAATATTTATTTTTTTAAGAAAAATCCACATGGTATTAAAATAATATATTTATATGCCACTTGATCAAGCTAACATGGAGTGTCGTCTTACATGTTACTAGTTAATGGTGGATTCTGATGCCTGGGACGTATTACAAAATTTTAGAAGTTAAAAAAACACAATGCAAAAGAAAAAAAATCTAGGAACGAAAACCAAAAATGATAAATTTTTTAGGGATCAAAAAATTTATTAAGCCATTAATTTTTAAAGAAATAAAACATCAGCATACAAATCAGATTCCTTCAGTTAAATTCACGACATTGACTCTTATCATTTGATTATTGAGGAGTTGTTAGCAATACATTTTCTGGTATTCTCTTCCCAACATGTGCACTTGTTATTTGTTGAAATTTATGTGAGTCTTATTATTTTGAAAATGAGTCTCAACAATTATTGTAGGATCCACATGATCAGTTTCAACTAATAATAGGGAGTGTGTTGGAAAAGAAAGTATTTGAGGGTATCTTACTAGTATTTTTCTTTGACCAGCATTTTTCTTTGATTATTTGAACTTGACATGGTCAGCCTAAACCAAACCTAAACGCGGTTCCCCTCCATTCAACTCTCTATTATTTAGTGTGTGTTTGGTTTCACTTTTGGAGACATCAGAAGTGCTTCTGCACCTATCAAACGTGATTCAGGTAAAAAAAGAGTTGTTTGGTTACATGTTTGTGGAAGCAATTTTGCATCCAGAATTGATTCTACCAGAAGCTGCTTGGAGTAGCTTCTGCTTTTGGATTGAAAAATTACACTAAGTTTTACATCAAACTTGCTTTCAAAGTAAAAACATCCAAACATAAATCAATTTACTTCAAACTCAATTGTATTGAAATCAATTCTACAAAATCAATTCTATCCAAAATCACGTTTGTTAAACGCTCATCCAAACACACACTTAAGAGTTCAGACCGAGAAACCACGACCAGGCATTACAATAACTCACATAACATATAATGGAACATGTTTTCTGACATTCTCATTTCATAAGATTGGTGCACTGAAATAACTTGAAAGTTAGCTAACTTTGCTGTGCAGTAGTGTCGCAAATAGAACAAGTACATCCATCACACCAAGTCATGTTATTAATCTTGTGCTTCCATTAAAATTTCCTTATCGTACACGCACACGCTGACAAATATGAAGCTTCTTTGGTTTCTTCAATGTCTGTTCTTCCTGGCGCTGCTTCTCATCCATCCCGCCATTGCTCCCAGGTAACCAAGTTGCATTCACACTTATTTAAATTAGATGGGATTCGTTAATTTAGTTATTACCCGGAACTAAATGTGTCTGATACTAATCCATCTTTAGTAATTAACTTTTATGGTGTCAGATAATGATTAAGGAATGTAAAAAAAGGAAACATTTCGTTAGAAAACTAACTGTATGTATTATTTGCTTTTAGTTTTATGTTTTCATTTCCTGTTTTTAGAAGTAATTATAAAACTGTCTTTTTGTTTTCATTTTATTTCCTGTTTTCACAAATTTATACAGGAAACACTAAAAACATATTTGTCTTGTTTTCATTGTTTCCGGTACAAATTTTTGGAAATAGGAAATAGAATGAAAACGAGGTGACAGATTTATAATTATTTCTAAAAACAGAAAATGAAAATAGAAAACTGGATTCAAAGCAAAGAGACCCTAATTAAGTGTATCACTCTTTCATATATTAAATAATGTACATGTAACACCCCGACTTTTCGCTACTTTCTAATATCAAAAATTATATAAATACGTTTATATTTTTATCTGAGACTTAGAAAATAATTTTGGGAAAACCAAAGTCATATTCATATTATATTTATTTTAATAAGTATAAGGTGAAATTTTGGGTTTAAAATTCAGACGGAAACCGGTGTGTTTTTACTGACAGTATAATTTTATACCGGTAGAAAACCCTAATTTGACCCGAAACTGAAATTTGTAGTTTTTTTTTATATTTTTTCCGTGAGGAATTCTACTTTCCAAATTTCTGATCAGAAATGAAATATTATGTTTAATCGGACAAATTTTGGTAAAAGTTCAAACGAAAAACAATCGGTGTTTTCACTGAGAGTAAGATTTCAATGATCAGAAAACCTAATTTTGACTTGTGAACGAAATGAATTATGTTTAAAACATATTTCCAACGAGTTTGGTTATTTTGAGAATTTTCGATCGAAAAACAGAATGAAACCCAAATCGGGTAATCGACGGAGTCGAGAACGGACGTGCAGAGACAAAATTCGACATTCAATGGATGGAGACAAGTGGTGACTCACAAGGGGTGAGTCATATAGGTTACTCACCATAGTAATGATGACATTTTAGGGGATTTTACAAATTTGTCCTCAAGGTTGGTTTTAACTACAAAAATGTCATTGTACAAGATTACAATCTTGCCCTAAAAAATTGTGCTTTGGACCCAAACACCCCTCAAACCCCACAGCCCAAGCACCCAAGGAGGTCATCCTCACTTCTATTTATGGCATTATCATCTTCTTCATGAAAGCTTTCCTCCATTTTTACTTAAGAAGCTTAAGCTTCCATAAGCTAGTTTGTGAAACAACTTGGTGATTCCTTGCACTTTTTCCATTTCCAAGAGGTAATCCATGATCCTCATCATCATTAAACACTATGTTCTTCATATATTTTCATGATTCAATGTCTTATTCATTTTTTCCAATTCTAGATCTAGAAATTTTGAAAATTCATAGAAAATCATAGAAAAATCCTAAAAATGTGAAACCAATTTCTATGATATTGTGTTCATGTCTATATTGTAGATCCAAGAGTTTGAATCAAACAAACATTTCCTCATCACTTTTCCATTGAGGGCTGAACCTATGTATAGGTGGGTGGAGGAGATTTTGTTTGATTTCTTTGGTAAATGAACTTGGATTTCATCTTTTCATACCATTTATACGTTGAATCCAAAGTGTTGTATAAAAATCAAATCCCTAGCTCATAATTTCATGTCATGGCCGAAACCCCACTCTTTGTGAAGTTAGGGGATTTTGTTTCACTTGTTGTGTTTTGGTTCATAATCATGTGTTTCAAGTACTTAGGATCATTAATCTAAGGACTTAAGAATTTTAGAAATTTTTAGTCACAAAACCCTATTGAGGCCGTGAACCTTAGAGTTTAGGTGATTGTATTTGGTTGATCTTGATTGGTTGAGATGTGGTTTGTTGAAGGATAAAGACGTGTGCCTTGTACGTGTGTCACAGTTTATGGATTCGTGTCAAATTTTTAATCGAAAGTTTGAATCTTAAAGAGCTAAGAGGAGATTGTCTGAGGGATTTTTCCGATGGCTACATGCTATCTGTTTGGTCTGTATATTTATCTGTGGTTGTTGTGTTTTTGCTTAACTGGTTATAAGTTGTGTTATTTATATTTATGTTTATTTTTCTGCAGTTAAGTGTTTACTTGCAGTTAAATATTATAATGTTGTGATGCATGATCTGCCTGGGAATATTATTATGATGTTGTCATTGATTGTTGTTTGAGAAGCCTGACAGTGGTCAGTGCCCAATCAATTAACCAGATAAAAGCTTTAAGAAGCTTTAAAAATTATATTCAATGTTTAATGGAGAAATATTGGAATATAATATTGATGGAAAATTTTATTTGGAAAAATTAAGAAATATTGAGAAATATTATTATTTTAATGATTTATTAGTGTAAAAATGGTAATATTAGTTAAAATAGAGAATTTGTATCAAAGCAACATTTTCAAGTTCAAAATATTGATTTTATGAAAGAAAATGAATTTCAAGTGATTTTGATGATTTTGTAAAACGAATTTCCAACGTAAACGTATTTTCTGTAAAATAGTTTTATACAACAGGTTATTTTCGACAACTTGGATTAGTTTCGGAAGTTTTGTTTTGATTTTGTATTTCACTGAACGAAAACAGTGTTAACGTCAACCTAGTATCCGAGACGTCGTGATATTGGCGTTCTTAATTACAAGCACGAAGATCTTTGATCCGTGTCACGTTGTTACACGTTGTCATGAACGTTGTTAATAATGAATATTGTTTTTTTTTATCACCACGAACCTAAGACTGATTGCAAGGTCTAAGGTTTTGTGATCGAGCATTCGATCTTCGTGTCCTGTGTTAATGTTGAGAAATCTATCACGTTAAAAATTATGAATAGTCGTAAGCCATCTTGAGCTTCGACAAAAGAAGAATGAACACAAAGAGAAATGACAAGAACAAAATGTTTTATATGCATTCATTGGTAGACGTGCTACGTCCTATGTATGATACCTTAATGATAGGGTATTCGTACTACATTGTTATGTATAGTGCCTTAATGATAAGGTATTCCGTGTTACGTTGTTATGTATGATGTCTTAATGATAAGGTATTCATGCCACGTCCTATGTCTGATACCTTAATAGGGTATTCGGGCTACGTTGTTATGTATGGTGCCGCATGGTATTCCATGCCATGTTGTGCCTAATATACCTGTCAATTGAGTGTGATCAACTCATTTATTTAGTGTTGGGGTCTCCGGAGATTAGGTATTAAATTAGAGCCTGAATATTGAAGTGTTAACGCATTTTTTTTCAAAAGACTATGATCGGATATGAAACCCAGTGATATACTACTTGTTTGCTTATGGAAATGCATGTGTGTATATGTTTCTATTGTGTTGCCCATGCAGTTGTCGAGTTAAATCCATATATTGGTTTCTCACTCTTGCATGTTTTATTGTTGGTATCTCTACTTGTGCATATTTACATCTGAGTTCAGATGAACCACTCAAGGGACTTGATGACTACAAGAAGAAGTTTCCGTAGTTCGGAGCATGCTGACGTTTACTTACTACCATTATGTCTGTATTATAGGTGTGACCAGCTTAGGTTTTGCTTATATAGTTGTATGATGTTATATATATATATATATATATATATATATATATATATATACTGCTAAACGGTTATATTTACGTTGTTGTTGTGGTTGTCGAAAAGTAAAAGAATAGATAAGAAAAAATTTTATCACCATTTTGAGAAAGAATTACAAATTAAGAAAATATTATTTTCCGAAAGCAACCAACGAATTATCTTATTATTTATTTCTGTACGTGTTACAAAGTAATGCCCAAGAGATGTTATAGCACACAAGTTTACAAAAAAATAAATTAATTTCTCTTCATAATTCTTAATCAATGTCCTCACGGTGTTAATTAGCATTCTCCTAACTTTTATTAACCATTCATAATAACTAAGTGGCTTGTTAATTTTGTGGCAGAGCTGGAGATTGTATTCCTGAATACGGTCACGGTCGTGCAAGAGATTGCCCAATAAAGTCCCCGCCACCAGTACACGGCGCCCCTGGTTCAATTCCATAATGAATATTGGATACCCAACCCCGCGTGTGGAGCTCAAACAGTTTCCTTCTTCTGTTGTATGTCTGTGCCTCTAAAATGTTTCTGCTTGAGATCACCGGAAATAAGTATTTACATATACTCCAATGATTTCAGCTATGTAATACCTTGATCAATCTTTTGGTGCAATAATAATAATAATAATAATAATAATAATAATTCAAGTTAGTATTGTTTGTAAATATTGGAAACACTTCGAGATACCAACAGAGTTAAAATTAATTCGTTACTTCAATTTCAGTTCCAAGTAATAACATTTAATCAAATTATGTATAATATATACTTATTATGGTGCAAAAATATACACAATAGAAAAATAGTTAACCTTAATTCCTACGAGGGATCCACTGTATCCAGCCATAACTTGATTAGTAAACAAGCTCAAGTTTTGTGTCTTTCACTTTAAAAATAGGAAAAAAGATATGTGCACAATGTGAATCATTCAAAATAAATTACTATGGGACTAAGGTATTATCCAACGGCTTTCATGAATATATATTATTAACCTGTACTAAGTTTATGTAATAATGAGCAAATGCCAGGTTTAGGCATTTAAGGACACACCACTCATACGAGGTCAGTTAAAGAAAAAAAAAATCAGATTTTCAACAGGGGGAAAATATTAAAATATTAAAAGGGGAAAAATAATGTTTTAAGAATGAAGTTGTAAATATTTCAACACGAGAGAATCTATATAATAAGATTGAAATTTATTTCTACTGTATATCTGACATGGCATTGTTAGCATGATTTAAGGAATTTAATCATTTTTACTTTTGATTTTTAATTATTTTGTTTAACTTAATAGTTGTCTTAAATGATAGAGAAATGATATTTTGATCCTCAATTTTGATATTACCAATCATGATGAATTTATTAAAGAAAATGATGAAAGATGAGAGAGAAATAATGATTAAATATATAAAAAATATATATAAATAATTATTGGTGTTTGATTTTGGTATCAAAATACACTACTCTAAATGATAGTTAGCCTCTCCTACACGCTTTTAACTTTGCATTTCATTTCTCAAAAAATAACTTCTTGCTTCTCTTGGAAGGCAAGGAGAGGAGAGCAATCCCATTCTTTTCCTTTTCTTATCTCTTGACCAAGGACGACGACCACTTGGGAACCAACGCCGAGCTCGAACGGTGGCGGCAGAGAGGACGACAACGATTAAGGCCATGGCGGTGGGTTTCTGAACGGCGCCAAGGAGGAAGAGCAGTGACATGGACTTGGAGGAAGAGCATTAACCGCCTTTGCGGCCGTCGATTCAGGTGGGAGAGATTACGGAGGAGCAGCTCAAAGCCTACGATGGGTGATGGAGGAGGCGACGGAGGGAGGATGGCATCTATCACAGAGACTTGAAGGTGAAAGACAATATTATCCATATGGTTGTTAATTATGTTCTTGACTTTGTTGTGTCTCGAGGGGAGCGTCAGTGTTGCTCATAAGGATGAAGCATCACTTTTATGAAAGTGACCACAGACGGTGACAAAAGTCCGTAGTTGTTAGGCTAACGGGCTATTTTCAAAGGTGCATCGAGGAACTATCTAATATTTTGGAGCCGTTGACTCACATTACGAGGAAAGACCAACTCTTCACTTGACTGAGAGATGGGCTAAGTCATCGGTTATCGTGCGCAGTTCAGAGAAGAATGCGGAAAACGACAACAAACCGGATTAAGCTTGTTTAGAAAGACCTTCGTGCTTGTTCGAAGTCAAGACAAGCCAATCCGTATCTTCACTCTTAGAATGTGTGTCTCATGATTAAGAAAACTCTTCACTGTACTATTTGATTCTTTATGAAGGTGTCAGATGACAATTGTTCCTAGAGTTCCTATGATTGTATCAAACAATCGTAGTGATCGAGTTTGCGTACGACAGATAAACTTTTCGGAGTTTGATTTGAATCTATTAGGACTCCTAAATTGGTTATAACTATTTCTTGAGTTATGACCTAAATAATTTCTTAGAAACAAAAGCTTCTTGATGAAACTCATGCTAGTCACTTTTACTTTTGGTAAAACGTGACTCAATCCAATTTTGTCGGATTGTTTCCCTTTGAAATCATCCTTTGACGAACGTCTTGCAGTAAGTGGAATACTCCTAGAGTTAAAACTATCCAAGGAAATTCTACTGGAAGAAGCAACTTTATTAGATTCATGTTTGTAAATTTGTATTGGCCATGCATTTTTACATCCACGAACCTAATTGGAGAATCTTTTTCCATACGGGATGTTTTTATGTCTTTTGAAATTGTTGAAATTCTTCTTTAAGCTTTTGAGAAAGTGAAAATCAAGAAACTTCTTTTCTTGAAAATTTCTTTCTGTAAACTCCAAGACCCATGCCTTATTGTAGTTCGAAAGAATTTATCATCCTTGATCAATTTTACCCTACGAATTCTTGCAAATATCATTGACATGTAACCTCCCTCATGAGTCATGAGAATGTGTGTCTGATTCACGCCAGGATGTTAGAGTTAGTCAAGTACAGTGAAAGAGAGATAACTTGACGCTTGAAACATTCCGTGTCAAGAAGTTAGCGTTGTGTTGGATTTCGTTATGAATTTACCAAAAGACCGCTAAGAGGTTTGTCTTGTTTCGATTGATCGTGGACAAACTGACGAAGTTAACATCCTTCTTAACTGTCAACATCCACTATGCAGTGGATAAGCTAACCGACATGGGTATCAGAGGACTAGCCAGATTCCATGAAATACCTTCAAATTTCGTTTCAAAGTGAAGAATCCGAAGTTTACCAACGTTCATCGGTAAAGCCCGCTCTAAGTGTGGAGGATCAGGTTGAGGCTAAGTCCAACCAATCACCCTCAACTCGATGGACAAATAAGAAATGATCTATCTTTAGCAGATTAGTGGGAAGTAGGTTTAGTACCTAAGTATGATCATTCCTATAGTAGAAGTTTTATTGAGAAATAGAGTTGTTTTGCAAGTGATAAACCCTAAGCTTGACGTCATGAGGTAAGACAATTTCAATTGATCTTACTATCATTTGAGACAGAATGTCACTAAAGGAAGTCTAGAGAAATGATCTGAACTTTAGAAAGTTGGTTTGGAGTAAGCATAGTATTTAAATACGATCACCTTTTTAGCTGGATGAATAAGAAGTGACGAAAGTTTTGTTGAGGTATAATTGTGACTGGTAAGATGTGGATCATCAAGATCGATAATAGGAAGTGAGGTGATTAATATAAATCAAATGTTGATCGAGACAGAATACTGTTAAATGAATTTTGGGTGAGGATTAATCCCCATGGTTAAGATTGATTTTATGAGTTTGAAGAATTACAGGGAAGTATATGTAGTACTTTTCCTAAGTTGAATGTGAAAGGGGAAGAGGAATTCCTGAATAAAAATAAGTTATGGCTGAAGTTCGAAATGGATGAGTTAGATAATCATACCTAACGGGTTGTATTTTGACTTCAGATTATCTTAAGGAGTATTACGAATTTTTGATTTGGAGACTTTAAGTATGCGATTTTGGTAGAATCTAGAAAAAAGGGCTAAGACTACAATGGTATATCTTAACATTGGAAGTTGATGCATGTTGTGGTAAAGTTAATATTCATCTTGAGAGTTAGATGTTGAATAAGGTTATCTAGTAGACCAATAATGAGAATAGAGGTGACTAAGTTTTAATCTTATCCGTCGCGTGTTAAGGAACTAAGATTGAATGTCAAGAATAGTATATATGATGCGGTGGTAGATAATCTCGAGAAGTGAAAAGATTAAGTGTCGATTATGTCCTTCGAGTGTGATAGACTAAGCTGAAATGTCGGAGATAGTGAGAATAATGTGCTAGTCGAAGTGTCGAGGATAAATAGAATGAAAATTAAGTATGAATTTCATTATTAAGTTATAAAAGTCATATAAGAGAAGTATAATGTAGGATCTTGGGATTAAGATGTGATTACAAGATCCTATCTAGTTACGAGTCACGAAATTACGAGGACGAATTTTTTTTAAGTGGGGTAGTAATGTAACATCCCGATTTTTACTATTCTTCAATAATAGTAAATATGTGTATATGTTTATTTGGACTGATTAATTTCTAAATGTTTATTTTTATTTATTTTATGTGGTTTGGTTAAGTAATTTTAATTACTCATTTAAAATTAATTTTTCAGTGCGTTAATACCGTCTTATGTCAATGTAGTCACGATTACTAGACAATAATATTATGTTATTGTGACCAGCAGTATTTGTTTAGGAAAAAATTATTTTAAATGTTATGATTGAAAGAAAATTATTTTCCTATTTTAAAATTAATCTTAGTTTAAATTTTGGACCGTGGATTTCTTAATTGACCAGTTCAACTATCAATATTGACTCTAATTTAAATTTTGAAATCATATTTTTGTTACACATTATTTTTAGATTCAAAAGCCAAAAACATATTTATTTTTAGTCTCAATATTTACCACTCATTTTGTACCTACACATTTAAGCAAATGAAAAACAAATGAATAAAATCCCAAGTCCTTCCCTTCCCCGTACGCGACAGAAACAACCCCCCCCCCCCCTTCTTCCCTCCCCTCTTTTTTTCTTTCTTTCTTTCCTTCTTTCTTTCTTTACTTTCTTCTTTGTTCTTCTTCCTCCCTACTTCATCTTTCTCCTCCATCCTTCTTGCTACCAGAAACCGTGCGCCGCCAACCCTAGGACCGCCGCCGGCCGCCGCTCGTGATGGGATGACGAAGATCGCATCCCTGCACGCGACCCTCGCTACTGTTGCACTATCTTGTGTCGAAACCGCCTCCCTCCATCACGGTAAGCTCCGGTTGCCGCCATTAATGGTGGTTTCCACCTCTTTTCTATCAATTTAAACATTTTCCTCTCCTTCTCTAAAGTTTATTCTGTTTCTTTTGGTATGGGTTGCTGCAAAACACTCAACCGCCGTCCTCGGCCGCTGTCACCGTCAGCCACCATGCCGGACACACAACCACCACGTCCTTCATCTCTTTCTCTGTTGGGTGAGTGATGTTTTCACCTAATGAGCTTTCAATTCAATTTTTTTGAAACCTTAATCCAAAATTTGGTTTTCAGTTTTAATTTTTGAAATTAAACTATGTTTTTATGCAATTGGGACTATAAATTAGTGTTTTATTAAACTAATTTTATTATCCTTGGATCAAATGAGTTTTCCCCAAATTGTGTTTAGGAATCCTAAACCCCAATTTGATTTTATTTGAAATTGATTATTTTTCTATAAAATTAACCATGTTTTATTCAAATTAGGACCTTTAATTTGATATTTATAAGTTCAATTTCATTATTCTCTAAGCAAAGCAAAGCTTCCCCAATTTTAATGATGGACCCTTTTTGCCCAAATTGATTTTTTTGAAAATTGACTCCGTTTTTATTAAATTGAATGTTTGAAATTATTAGATAGTATATTTGATATCGAGTTATTAATTTTATGTTGCTTGGTTGTTGTGAATGTGTTGGGATGCTCTCTCTTGGATATTAGCTATTATTGACATGCTTAGAGAAGCATGATTGGCATTTTTAGGAGTTTTTGCGGATTTATCTGCATGGGTTTGTAAAAACATAAAAGGGACCGGAACATCATTGAGAAGGAAACAAATTTTGGAGTCAAGGAAATTATATTTTTCTGGTCTTCAAAGGTAAGGGGAGACTGCATGAGGGATGCTCTTTACGATAGCTATGTTGTTGTAGCTGTTTGAATTATACTTTGAGTTCTTGATGTGTTGAGGGTATATTTGATGACTTCTGATTATATGAATGTTTTTATATATATATATATATATATATATATATATATATATATATATATATATATATATATATATATATATATTGAAATTGTTGTATATATGTTGTGGTTGTTGCATGGAATGCCTAACCTTTGGTTAGAGCTCAATTAAATCCTTAAGATAAAAGTCTTAAGAAAAACTATATGAAAAACAATGTAAATAGATATTTATTTTGAAGAAATGTTTTGGAAAAACGAAAAATGAGTTATACTTTCAAAACTTTATCAGAATAATTGAAATAAAATAAAATTTTTATGAAGGAAATCTACTTGAAAAATTAAGTGATCTTACACTAAGAAAAAAAATCAAACTTCGAAAAGATTTCATGGTAAGAAACCATGAAAAAAAACAAATTTATTTTGAAGTTTTGAAAAGATTTCTTTTAGTAATGTTTTAATGAAAGAGAAAATTTTTAGAATCAAAACAATTTTATAAAGGAAAATTACTTAAGTTGAAAGATCTTATTTTGAAGAAAAACATAATTTTGAGAACACTTATGGTGAAGTACCATAGAAAATGGGATTTTAGTTTCCAATGTTCTTAGAAAGAGTTTTCCTTCAAAAAGGTTTACTATATTTTTGAAAGGAAATAGACTTCTCCAAAATAAAGGAGATTTTTAGAAGAAAAAAAATGGTGTCCCTAAAGTTTAAAGTTTTAAAAAAAAATGAATGTCAAAAGAAAATGTTGTTGAAAAGAATTTATTCAAGTAAAAATATCTGGTAACTTGGATAATTTACGGAAGTTTTGGTTTTGTATTTGTTTTTCACTGAACGAAAAACAACGTTGAAAAATGAACCTAGTAACCGAGACGTCGGGATACTAGAGTTAAAGCACGTGGATCCATGATCCGTATCACAACATTGTTGACTATGTGTCTTATATATGAAGTTGTGGACTGTGTGCCCTATTTACATTGTTTTGGACTGTGTGTCCTATACACGTTGTTGTGGACTGTGTCCTGTTTACGTTGTTGTGGACTGTGTGTCCTACATACGTTGTGATAAAACATGGTGAAAGTTGTTTTCTACGACCACAAAGTCCAAGACCAGTGCACGGGTCTAGGACTGTTGTGATTGGACACTCGGACTAAAACGTCCTGTGTTGACAATGAAAGTTTTAAAACGTCGAAAATTCATGGGTGGTTGTGAGCCTTGAGCCTTGATGAAGGAAAGAAGGAAACACAAAGAAAAGCTGTGAAAACGAAGATGTTTTTACATGCATTTGGTAGACGTGCCCACGTTGTTTCGTATGAATGCCTCGAAGGGTAAGGTATTTCATGCTACGTTGTATCATTGTGCCTTGATGGATAATGAAATCCATACACCTTGATTACCGTGCCTTGTGTTGGACAGTATGCTATGGATATCCACACACGTTGGTCACTACGCCAGGAGTTTTGGGCAGTGTTGTGGAAAAACACGTTGTGCCTTATAGGCAATCGAGCCTGATCAGCTCATTTTTAAACGAAGTTGGGATCTCCGAAGATTAGAATCAAACGTTGAATTATAGAAGTGCCATGAATTTTTAAAAAACGACGATGAATATTGAATGCTATGCTTATTTGTGAAAAACTTCAGTTAAATATGAATATTGTATGTTCAAGTTGTGTTGTGTGCGTGTGCATGTAGTTATCGTAATTAATCCATATATCGGTATCTCACCCTTACAACCCATCAGGTTTTCCCGATCCTTTGTTGTTGGACTTTGGTACTCTAGGATGGATGGTGCCGAGAAGCTCCTGACCTCACTCGGGGATATTAATCCCGGTCCTTGAAGAGGTGGGTGATTATTCTAATGGTGAGAACTACGGAGTTCTTTCCAATAGTTGTCTTTTAGAACGACCGGCTTAGGTTTTTGAGATGTAGATTTCTGATAGTATGTATGGGTATGGCTCAGAGAGCCTTTATTTTAAATGGAATGTTTATGGCCCAGAGAGCATTTCTTTTGGATGGAAATCTAAGATTTTCCTTTTGGTCATGTATAGCTTGTTGATGTAAATAATTTCAGAATAATACTATCTTGATGTATTTTGCATGATTGGAATTTCTGGGATGAAAATATAAATATTTCAGCAGGTGTTTTCATTCTGGGATGTTGGAATTACATAGGAGACTCTGTCGAAATTTTTGTAAAAAATCTAGCTTTTCATTCAGTACATTTCTAAAATAAATAGGCTTGCCAGGTTATGATTGTAAGCCTGTGCGTTGGTCACGGATGAGGTTTTTGAGTCGTGACAAATTTTATACCCAATTTCTGACACTTATGTATTTATATAAATTATTTTTCGAAAGCAACTAGCAAATGCATTTTTAATTTATTTCTGCACGTATTAAGAAGTAATGCCCACGGGGGGTGTTACAACTTTAGACAAGATTTTATGTCTGGGTGTTACAACTTTAGACAAGCTTTTTTGTCTTTACTAGATCCTACCCGTACGATGCACAGACATATTATGCATCTTTACACTACTTTGTTTGAATAGTTATTTTTAAATGTTAAAAATTAAAACTAAAATTTGTTCAATTTTTTAAATGATAAATTGTATAATGTGTGTTTTGTTTTTTGGACTTCTAAATATGTAAAATTTGTTTATATTTCTATTTTTAAATTCAAAATATTTGCATTATTAACTGAATAACTTTATGTATGTATTATATTTGAAGTAGGAAATATCAAAATAAATTTAGTTACATGTATGAAATCAAATTGGCGTCTAAATTTTTTGTATTTAAATTAATTGTTGTTGTAAGTTAAATTATTAAAATGTTTCTTTTTGACATGACAATGGTCAATTTTATCAACCCTTTGTATTACAACACAATAATAGTTATAAACAGTATTTTATTATATTATTATCTTTAAATTAAAAAAACAAATTATATTTCCAAATAATATATAATTATAATCTTCATATATTTTTTACCCGCGCATCGCACGTATCCATCATCTAGTACTTACTAATATAAATGTAATTTTTATTTTGACTCCTAATTTTAATTTTTTTTTGAAATAATATTTAAACTTAAATGTAGGAAAAAAAATTAAAATAATTTAAAAAAATTGTAGCAACTGTATCACTAATAGATAGATTTAAAAATAGAACATGGCAAACTTATTGTTTGAAATAAGTTTGAATACATTTAAATTTATTATAATCATCATTATATAACATGACAATCTATATAACAATTAAATCAAATATGAATTCTAAAATGTCAATTGAGCAAGAAACTGTATGTGCTAAACAAAAGTTAATCCTACTACTTAATGCTTATTTTAGGATTAATTTAATTACATCGAAACAATGTACATAATTTCCTGAATTTACTCAATGCATTCTCAACCATAATTTGTGTCTTTTTCATTCTCTATCATTTTCAAATTGTAAACTCAAATAGACACCCATGTGTATATAAATTGATTAATTTATTGACTATTTCTAATGAGTATTAAATATCAATTTTTACTCCAATATGAAATTGACATTCCCTTATAACATCAACATTACATCTACATCGTCAGATATACTGAGAAAAAATTGATAAAAATAAAAAAGAACAATCAATGAAAGAATGAAATTACAAAGAGAGAACGAAACATTAAAACAAAAAATAAAAGTATATATTTTGGGGCTGAAGGTCGTAAAAATACAGACCTTGTAAGACAACACTCTTGTCTCGAGTTAAATGCGAGAAAGTAATCTCGTCGAATTTTGTTAGTGGAGAGCAGAGCTCAATAGGATGTGATCCTGTCAAAAAGGCGGGATGCTTATTGTGTGCTGCTAATTTAGAAACTTTGCATGTGTTTGACAATTATGTGTTACTTATTAGTGGAGAGCGGAGCTCAATAGGATGTTTGCTACTATATTTTATCTAAGTTTGTATTGAATTATGCTTCAATATATATTTATTGAAGTATGTTGCAATCCTTATAAGTCAATGGTTTTATTTTCTGCTAAAGTTAATTATTAAGTTACGAAAGCCTTAGTTTCCTATTTGAGATTTAATATTAATGAGCATGCGTACCTTCTCAGGGCACGCACGCTCATTGTATTGAATCTTGAATTGTCCAAGTGGGACAGTTTGGGAAAAAACCTTTTTCACACTCGTACAATAGTCATTTCCATGTTCAAATACCTTATATACTGGTTGAAATCTCGGTCTGATGCATTTCCTTTTGTTCTCCTGGTGCATACTTGATCGCGGTGATTCTCACCGTGCTCGAGTTGTGTACTTGGAGACCGATGAGAAATGTTGCCGAAATTTTGTTAAGTATAAGGTATTTGAATAAGGGGATAACTATTATTAGCCGAGTGTGGTAAAGGTTTCTTCTCGAATAGGATAGGTTCATACCTTGTCATAAGAACGAGATTGATGGAGTTATTGGAATGCACCGTAATATATAAGTGTTATTGTAGGGTTGGTCAGGCTATTTAATTGGCAGCAATGGATATTCCGGAGAATCGGAAATGGATGTGTCGTAGATTGGATCGGAATAAACGTCTTAGGGAAGAGTATAGAGTTGGAGTGTGTGAATTTATAGAGTTTGTTGTTAGCCAGGAGAGATTTTACGCTGGGCGGTGATCATTTGAGGCGTCCTTGCAGAAGATGCAAGTGTCAATCTTTCAAAAGTGTGGATGGAGTTGTAGCCGATCTTTATAAAAAGGGCTTCATGCCTGATTACTATTGGTGGAGTAACCATGGTGAGATGTTGCCTGATTTAAACCCGGTTGTGTTTGAAGGTTCGTACTACGGAAATGGTGACCGGAGGGAAGAATTGAATCCATATGAGCAGATGATAATGGATCATGCTGGACCATCAGTTGGTGTTGCACTAGAAGAAGATGGGGGAGAAGATGGTGGAATGGGTTCCCAATACATAGAGGAGAATCCGAATCCCGAAGCTCAAAGATTCTATGATATGCTGAGTGCTGCATGATCTCCATTATGGGAAGGATGCCGGGAGTACACGGAGTTGTCGATGTGTATGGAATGGTTGAGTATCAAATCTGACTACAATATGCAAGAAGGCTGTTTTAATCGCCTCACAGTGTCAGTGTCCAAGGCGTTGCCGGAAGACAATCGGATGCCTACTAGTTTTTATCAAGCTAAGAAATCTGTGGAAAATTTGGGTCTGGGGTGTTTGAAAATTGGTTGTTGCCCCAATGGATGTATGTTGTACTATAAGGATGATTCAGTGGAGAGCATAACATGTTGTCGATCGGTATAAGACAACCACTAGGAGGGGCATTGAGAAGAAGACCGCTCTAAAAAAAGATGTGGTACTTTCCACTCGTGCCAAGACTTACAAGATTGTACTCTTCGAGGGCCACTGCAGCTCACATGAGGTGGCATAGTGAGCATGAGAGGGAGCACGATGTCTTGTGTCATCCATCGGCTGGAGAAGCTTGGGAGAATTTTGATAGGGTTCATATGGCATTTTCGCAGGACCCTCAGAACGTCCGATTGGGGTTATCTACGGATGGATTTAATCCTTTCGGGCACTCTGGAAAAGCATACTCTTGTTGGCCGGTTATCCTGACTCCGTATAATCTTCCCCCGGGGATGTGCATGAAGCGGGAGTTTATGTTCCTAACAGTTATAATTCCAGGTCCGTCATAATTCACGGACACGAAATCGTAGTTTAGCTTTCCCTAAAGCTAGTAATTATTTGTTAGTATCCCTCTTTAATAGGTTCCTGCACTCCCTTAAATACAAAGTCAAGAACAAGGCACGATTGGAGGGTTCCATTTGTGAATCATACTTAGTAGAGGAGACTTCCACTTTTGCCTCTTCTTACTATCCGGACGAAGTTAACACGAGAAGGACAAGGATGCCTAGAAACGTTGATTCGGGAGAAGGAAGTTCAACTAGTCCTCCTATATCAATATTCAACTATCCGGGCAGATTTAGTGGCAAATCAAAAGGATATTTCTTGGAGCAGTGTGACATTAATGCTGCTCATCTGTATATCCTTCAAAATTGTGAAGAGGTGGCACCATATTTAGAGTAAGTTTCTACAATGTCTTTTATAAGTTCAATTGACATTTATGATTATTAATCGTCCAGCTGTTAATCTCCCATATGTAGGATGTACGGTAATTTTCTAAGGGATCTCCAACCTGACATTTCAAACGATCAGGTTGATCGAGAAATTACTTCTCACTTTGCTACGTGGTTCAGTAAATATGTAGGTTAAGCATCTTCATTTGTTGCAATGCATTTTATCTCCTTAAATATATAGCATGTATAAGAATAATATAATATTCAATTTTTTAGGTACTAGATCCAGAAAACAATGTTCAAAATCCATTGTTGACAAATTTGGCATGGGGGCCTAACAGATGGGTTACATCATGGAATACTTATATTGTAAATGGATATAAATTTAACACAAAAACATGGAATGAAGGAATGCAGTCGTGTAACTATAGTGTTTGTGTGCGAGCCACTGATGGCAATGTAGAGGATGATTTCTATGGGGTTCTAACTGACATCCTTGAACTCGATTATATCGGCTTCCCCGTGATGAAGTTAGTTATCTTCAAGTGTGATTGGTATGTTCCTACTCTTGACGTAGGGACAAAAATCGATAAAAAAATATGGTATTGTTCAAGTTAGGCTCTCTCGTAGGTATAATAAGGCGTACGACCCATTCATTTTTTCACAACAGGAAGATCAGGTTTATTACTCGCCATATCCTGAAGGACATCAAGGCTGGTTGGGTGTTATTAAGATAAAGGCTCGCAGTATAATTAATGATAATGTAATCAACCAGCCTGAAAAAGATGTTCCGTACCAAGATGATGAGTTTTCAAGACCCCACGCACCGTTGTAAATTACGCTGGACATTATTGTTAATTCTCTGGCGGACATTTCCGGAAATGGGGAAGAAGTTGAAAGAGAGTTAATGGATCAATCTGAGTTGGACGCATCTAGCGAAGGCACATTCCGATCAAGTGCGACTGATGAGAGTGAGGGTGAATTTAGTGACGGAGATTCTACTTAGGTAATTTATTTATGTCATAATTCATTGTGTAAATGTCATTCTACTTAGGTAATTTATTTTTGTATTATTTACACTGTTGTGTAATCATCTTTTCATTTTTTACATAGATGGCAGATTCCTCTAGAGGTAGGGGCAGTGTGGTGGTCGTCGTGCTGCAAGAGTCCCTCCGCCGGTCGACCCACAGCCTTCAGATTGAGACCACCTTACCAGCACCTCTGTGGACGGGACACATCAGGGTGATGGAGTTGCACCCTCTACCCAGCCTCTTGTGGTCGGGACATAGACTGCACCGTCATCATCCACACCTATGACATGACCATCATCATCATCGGGGCAGGAAAGCCGCGGTCCATCCGACAGGAGGATTCTTCTTATCCCCAGGGGGGATAACGAGTAAGGTTATTTAATTTTTTAATATATATAAAGTATCATTAATTTCTATTTACTTGTTTTTTTTATTTATTTATAACATTTATTAATACTCTAATTTTGCTGCAGCTTTCTGCCCGTGAAGGGCCCTTCTTATTCGATATCGAAGATCCTGCGACGCAAGTTTGATGGTCCATGGCCTACATGGAAGTCCATCCCAAGGGGCCATAGGGATCGGTTGTTTAAAGAGTTTAAGGTAACAATTTATTAAGTTATTTAAATTAAATTTACATTATATATATATATGTATATATATTTATATATATATATACACACATGAATTTCCTAACAACTGTAAGTTGCAGAAAGAGTATAGGTGGGACACAACTTTAGAGCTTCTCGTCAGGGACATATTTGAGTATAAAAGCTCACAGGTCATGAATAATCTGACGAACAAGCTGAGGAAGGGTAAGACTAAGGGGAAGTGGGTGGATCCTGAGATTAGGTGGCAGCTGGGCCAGTACTGGGCTACTGAGAAGTTCCAGGAGATCCAGGCCACAGCTCGGCGTAATCGAGCTTTTGATGGTGGCGCATGTGCTTGGACCGGTGGGTCTAAACCAGTCGCCACCCACTACGACGAGCTGGTAATACTTAAAACTTTTGACTTAGTATACTATTTAATGATTTTTCATTTTTTAATATTCTTATGAATTTAAGATTAAATATTCTATTTTTATGTAAAATAAATAATTTTACCTCTTGGAAATAGAACAGAAATGAAACGTAGAAATGAAACGTTTTACTAACTTATTCAGTAAACAGAGACACAGAAACATCATAGTAAACAGAGACAAAGATGAAACATTTTATTAATTCATTCAGTTTACCCAAAAACAAAACATATAGCACTCATCATACCGACTCATTCAGTTTCAATATCCATGGATTCTCCTTTCGTCATAAACAGAGACACAAAAATAAGAATGTCAAGAGAAACTTATGAATAATATCAACAAAGAGAACAAGGATTACCAAATGAGAGCAGAATAACAATGATTTTGTTTTCTCTCAGTGGTCAGATTTCAAGATCAAAACCCTTACATTTCAATTTCACTGACTCTTTTAACTCTCCCTTCTTCTGAAAATTTGGAACCACTCTAATGACAGAGAAGAGAAAAAAAACTCAAATCCCTAATCTCTTTTCTTCACAAAGAAAATATCAGATAAAAATTCTCTCTCCCTCTGTCTTCGTCTCCTCTTCTCTGATTTTCCTTTTTCTTTTTTTTTTCTCCCCCCATTTTATAGATGGAGGAGAGGGCTTCATGCGTCTCCTTACCCAGCGGCTTCAAGGTTGGTCTTTCCGAAATCCGGAGCTTGGGTGGTTCTGAGCAGAGATCGCGTGTGTCCAGATGGGGGCGGCGCGAGCAGCAGAAAGGAGGTGATTTGATGTGAAGGTTGCGTGTTTGAAGAGAGAAGGAGATGGGGTTTTGTCTGATATGTAAGATCGGTTTTTTAGGGTTAGGAGGGGGGCTGCTACGTTAAAATGAGGGAGGAGATGAGGAAGAAGAAGGACCAATGGGTAGAGGAGGCGCAGGGGCGGCTGGAGAGTGGGAGGAGGAAAAGAGGTCTTGTCTAATATGTAAAATAGGGTTTTTTAGGGTTAGGAGAAGTAACTCAATCTCCTTTCTTCTTTTCGCTGATTGTCATTTTCTCCCTCCTTTCTTCATTATCTTCTGCTTCTTTCTTTATTCTTTAGCCTCCAGCCTGAAAATGAAATTGCAGTGGACAAAACCTCTCTGTCCAGCAGAAAGTTAGATATGCAAAATTAGATATGTACTGGACGGACCTCCTCGTCCAACAGAAGTTTAAATATGCAATTGACGGAACCTCCTCGTCCAACAGAAAATTAAATATGCAATGGAAGACCTACTCGTCCAACAGAATGTTACACATGCAATGGAAGACCTACTCGTCCAACAGAAAGTTAAAAATGCAATGGAAGCCCTACACGTCCAACAGAAAGTTAAACATGCAATGGAAGACCTACCATCCAACAAAAACTTAAACATGCAATGGAAGACCTACTCGTCCAACAGAAAATGCAATGTAATGGACGAGACCTCCCCGTCCAATAGAAAATGCAATACAAAGGACGAGACCTCCCCGTCAAATAGCAAATTCAATGCAATGGATGGGACCGCCCCGTCCAACAGCAAATGCAATGTAATGGATGAGACCTCCCCGTCCAATAGCAAATTCAATACAAAGGACGGGACCTCCCCGTCCAATAGCAAATTAGATATGAACCTCCTCCTTTCTTCATTATTTTCTTTTTCTTCTTTCTTTCCTTCTTATTATTTTCTAGTCTCCCTGAAATATAAAATCATGATAATAAAATGAAGACGGACAAAAATGGGTGTTCACAGTTGCCTCTCTTTACTTGTGGCATACTAGAAGACATGATTAGTCGTGACTTTTCATGTATTGTAGTAATGAAGAAGTAAAGAAAATGAACACGTATTTTGTCCGTCAAAACGTGAGGAGCTCAAAAGAAAACCTCACAGTTTGAAAATGAAATTGCAGTGAGCCTCAGAGCTTGAAAATAAAATTGCAGTGAACTTCAGAGCTCGAAAATAAAATTGCAGTGGACAGAACCTCTTCATCCAACGGGAAAGTAAATATACAGCGAGCCTCAGAGCTCAAAAATAAACTTGCAATGGGCCTCAGAGCTCGAAAATAAAATTGCAGTGGACAGAACCTCCTCGTCCAACAAGAAAGTAAACATGCAGTGAGCCTCAGAGCTCGAAAATAAAATTGTAGTGAGCCTCAAAGCTCGAAAATAAAATTGCGGTGAGCCTCAGAGCTCGCAAATAAAAATGCAGTGGACGGAACCTCCTCGTCCAACAGGAAAGTAAATATGTAATGGACGGCACCTCCTCGTCTAACAGAAAATTAAACATGCAATGGACGGAACCTCCTCGTCCAATAGAAAAGCGAATATGCAATGGACGGAACCTCCTCGCCCAACAGAAAATTAAACATGCAATGGACGGAACCTCCTCATCCAACAGAAAATTAAGTGTGCAATGGATGGAACCTTCTCGTCCAATAGAAAAGTAAATATGCAATGGACGGAACCTCCTCGTCCAACAGAAAATTAAATATGCAACGGACGGAACCTCCTCGTCCAACAAAAAATTAAACATGCAGTGGACGGAACCTCCTCGTCCAACAGAAAATTAAATGTACAATGGACGGAACCTCCTCGTCCAACAAAAAATTAAATATGCAATGGACGGAACCTCCTCGTCCAACAGAAAATTAAATATGCAATGGACGGAACCTCCTCGTCAAAGAGGAAAGTAAATATGCAGCAAGCCTCATCTCGAAAAAGAACTTGCAGTGAGCCTCAGAACTCGAAAATTAAATTACAGTGAGCCTCAGAGCTCGAAAATTAAATTGCAGTGAGCCTCAGAGATCGACAAAACTCAATCCGTAATTTGAAACTAATGAGAATCCCTTCCTTTTGAGGATAGCGGAACCAAATGCTCCATGGAAAAACTTCCACCAACCAAACCCTTGTTCACCGCCCACTCTGAGCTGAGGCATCATTCATTCTTTTAACAACATGGGTCACCCAAGAATCTGAATCATATAAGGTGGATGTTATGTTTATTCTCCCCAGCTTATCTGCATCATCCTTTTGTTGACCAGTGCATGCTATCTCTTCCATTGAATTTGAAGTATTGAGTCCTTTTGGTTCAAACCATTCATTTGTGCTACCATTAGAATTATCAAATCATACCATTAAACTTATATTTACTTTTATTGAGACATGACCATGATGAGAGTGAACACGACATGGGAGTATAAAGGAAAAGCCTCTTGCCTAAATATGAGAATTTAGTTTGTTTAAGAGAAAAGAACAATATGAGAACAAAATTACAAAAGGGATCATGAAGATTAAAAGCAAAGATAAACAAAGAAAATTATGAGAATCACATAAAATTTACCCCAGTGTTAGTCCTTTGATTTTCATTTAATTGATTCCCCACAGCCTTTTGATGACACAGATCTTGACTTCCGTTTCTGATTCTTCAAACACACCTTATTCAATCATTCTTTAACAATTTTGCCCCAGTATACTCAGTCGGATAAAATTGCTCCAGTGTGGTGAGTGCTTGCAGAAGTGTTGGACCATATCTTCCCTCTAGGCCGCATTTGCAGGTTTTCAGCCTAAGGTTTCTTTTACCCTAACTTTTGCTTAGGTTGCCCTTTCTGGTTTTCAACCTAGCGGTCCTTTTATTTTCTTTTGTTTTCATTGTTCTTTGCCCTAACTTTTGCCTAGGCCGCCCTTTCAGGTTTTCAACCTAGTGTGCTCTCTCCCTTTTTTTTTCAAGCATAGAACTTTTTCACAGCATCAGAGTTTACTGGCCTTGGTAACTCTTCCCCATCCATGCTTTGCAGAATCAAAGCTCCTCCTGAGAATGCTTGCTTGACAATATAAGGACCTTCATAATTCGGTGCCCATTTTCCTCGGGCATCTTCCTGATTAGGGAGGATTTTCTTTAAAACCAAGTCTCCTACACAAAATTATCTAGAGCGAACCTTCTTATTGAAAGCTCTTGATATCCTGCTTTGATACAATTTCCCGTGACAGATAGCTGCCAGTCTTTTCTCTTCTATCATGTTCAACTGCTCATATCGAGTTTTCACCCACTTAGATTCTTCTAAATCTGCTTCCATCAAAACTCTTAGCGAAGGGAGCTCTACTTCGATAGGTTAGACAGCCTCCATCATGTACACCAAAGAGAAAGGGGTTGCCCCAGTGCTTGATCGTATATTAGTCCGATAAGCATGTAGAGCATATGGCAGCATTTCGTGCCAGTCTTTATAATTTACAACCATTTGGCAACGATCTTCTTGATATTTTTGTTTGCTGCCTCATCTGCACCATTCATTTGAGGTCTATAAGGAGCTGAATTGTGGTGTTTTATTTTGAAACTATCTCAAAACTTTTGAATCTTGGCACCATTAAGATTACAACATTATCTGTGATTATCCTCTCTAGGATCCCGTATCTACAGACGATGTCCTTCTTGAGGAACTTGAGAAACACCTTTTGAGTTATGCTGGCATATGAAGTAGCTTCTACCCATTTAGTGAAATAGTTTATCGCCACCAAAATGAAATGATGACCATTGGAAGCCTTAGGATTAATGGGACCGATGACATCTATTCCCCACATCGAAAAAGGCCATGGGGATGCTAAATTGTGCAGTGGAAATGGAGGTGTATTAATCTGGTCTACATACATCTGACATTTTTGGCATTTACGAACATGATCTATACAATCTGACTCCATAGTAGACCAATAATAACCATTTCTCAATATTTTCCTAGCCATCATGTGACCATTGGCATGAGTCCCACAGATTCCTTCATGAACTTCGATCATGATCAATTCAGCTTTGCGAGCATCCACACGTCTGAGTAGGGTACCATCATATCCTTTTTTATACAGGACTTCCTTGCTTAAGAAAAAGGCCATAGCCAGTCTTCGGATGGTCTTTCTATTTGCTTCGCTCGCTTCTGCCGGGTATTCCTTGTTCTGAATATATTGCTTGATATCATGATACCAAGGCTTACCATCATGTTCTCCTTCCACATGGGCACAGTATGCCGGTTCATCTTGGACTCTAACTTGGATGGGTTGGACATTGGTATGGATATCCAGCTTGGTCATGGCAGCTAGTGTGGCTAAAGCATCATCAAACTAATTCTTGTCTCGAGTTAAATGCGAGAAAGTAATCTCGTCGAATTTTGCAATCAACTGAGCCAAGTATTTCTGCTCCATCAAAATACATTTTCCACACATCTTCCTGTTCTCCATCTTCCTCGAGGGACATTATCTCTCCATCTGGGAACTCGGAATTGACAAGCCATCCATTCTCAAGAGGATTCTCTGCTAAATGGTCAACAATCGTAGTTCCTTTGATGGACTTTTGAGTCACATATTTGATGTCAAATTCTGACAATATCACTTGCCACTTCGAAACTCTTAAGGAGATATGAGGACTTTCGAAGATATACTTCAAAGGATCCATTCGAGAAATTAGCCAAGTGGTGTGATATAACATGTACTGTCTGAGTCTTCTGGAGGTCCATACTGGCGCACAAAAAGTCTTCTCGATTGCCATATAACGAGCCTCACAGGCATTAAACTTCTTACTCAGATAGTAAATTGCCTGCTCCTTCCTGCTAGATTCATTATGTTGTCCCAGCATTGCCCCCATTGAGGTTGGCAATATGGTGAGATAGAGCAACAGTGGACAACCTTGGGTAGGTGGTACCAACACCGGGGGATTCAGTAAATATGCCTTTATCTTGTCAAAGGCTTCTTGACAGTCATCATCCCATCTTCCTGGATTATTCTTCCTGAGGAGTTTGAAGATTGGCTCGCATGTGCTAGTCAAATTTGCAATGAAGCGCGCAATATAGTTCAATTTTCCACGAAAACCCCTTACTTCTTGCTCGTTCTTAGGTGTTGGCATGTCACGTATTGCTTTTACCTTATTAGGGTCCACCTTTATTCCTTCTCTACTGACGTCAAAGCCAAGTAAATTCCCTGCGGATGCACCAAAAGTACATTTTGCAGGGTTGAGCCGCAACTTATACTTCCTTAACTGCTCGAACAGCTTTCGCAGAACTGCTACATGGCTTTCTTCTTCCATGGACTTAGCCACTATATCATTAACATATACTTCTACCTCCTTATGCATCATATCATGTAACAATGCTACCATAGCACATTGGTAAGTGGCCCCAGCATTCTTTAACCCAAAAGGTATCACTTTGTAACAAAAAGTTCCCCAAGGAGTGATAAAAGTTGTCTTTGTCATCATCATCCATGAGGACCTGATTGTATCCATAATACCCATCCATGAAATAAAACCTATGACTTCTGGCTGTACTGTCTACAAGGACATCAATATGAGGTAGCGGGAAATCATCCTGTGGACTGGCTTTATTCAGATCTCGGTAGTCCATGTACATTCTGACCCTTCCATCCTTCTTTGGTACTGAAACAATATTAGCTACCCATTCCGGGTGTCTAGCTACTTCCAGAAAGTCAGCCTCTAACTGCTTGGTCACTTCTTCCTTGATCTTCAGTGACATCTCAGGATGCATCCTCCTTAATTTTTGCTTCTTTGGAACCACATCTGGGTATAAGGGAATTTTATGTGACGTTATCTCAGGATCTAAACCTGGCATATCTCTGTAGGACCATGCAAAAATGTCCAGATACTCTTTGAATAGTGCAACCATTTCTTCACGCTCTGGGTTATCCACCATTTTCAACTCCTTTTTGTCTTCCTCGGTTCCCATATTGATCACTTATTCAACCTCATCATTCGAGGTAATCCCTTCATCTGACCGTTTCACCATCTTCATGAATCTTTCAATCTCTTCTTATTCCTCATCAGATTCAAGGTTGTATTCATCAACGGCCAGGAGGGAATCAATAAATGAGTTTTCAAAGTCCCTCTCCTGAGGTAAATCTTTAGTGAAAGAAGTATTCCTGGAAGAAAAAAAGTCGGGAATAGGAGAAGTGTAGGCAAGAGTCTTATTCATGAAAGAAAAGTTTAAACAAAGTAAAGAAATGAAAGAGAGAAATGATGGAACCAAAAGGAAAACACCAGACAAAGTGCTACATTCTCATTCATGTCTCAAAAAAGGTAAACATCAGTTCAAATTTAGTACAATAAGATAATTACTTCATGGAAATAACATCACCAAATGGTTCAGATTGCCAATTATTGAGAACTTCATCTATTTCAGAGCTTAAGTTTCTTCCTTCCTCAGGCATGCGAGCAGCCATCCAGGTCCGAGATCTGGTATAGTGAACTCGGGTTTGATTAGTGTCACCTTTCCTAGGTCGCGTAATGGTTCCCGAATCCTCTGAAGGATGTGACTCTGTAAAGCATCCTAGAATCTCATTAGTAAACCCAAAATTTGTGTGTGTGTGTGTGTATACATAGACATGTTAACACAATTTGTTTGATTGCGAGAGTGCTCTTAGGAAGACTGTCGTATACACCCATAGCAAGAATACTTATCCTGCAATCAAATCTAGTGGTATGGTTCCCTCTAGCTTGAATGCAGTTGGTGTCAAGTCCAAGAGAGAATCTACTCCTCGATAGACCACACCCGTACTAGTAACGTCCCTATTTTTACGTAGAAAACACGTCGTTTTTAGGGTAAAAATATAGTTGATGACATATCTAAGGGAGAATGCACTCCTCGATAGATATCATCTAAAAAAACGCTCGACAGACATTGATGAAAACTTCCATTCCATTAAAAATATTTCGATACAAATCATGAGCCTTTGATCAAAATAAAAGAAACACATTGATAGTTTCCACAAAGCACTATGTTAAGAGTTTTATCTTCTTTTTCCCGAACCCTTTAGCAAGTTTCCCAAAATGATTGAAGAACTCTGTCACCCTTTAGCAATGTTATCTTCATACGAATGTGGATGGATGCTTCTTCAAATCGCTCCACCAGCCGGGAAGTGTGATATTGGAGCTTATCCATCATGTCCTCGTATTTCTTTTCCATTGCTAGTGCTCTTTTCGGAACCAAACTTTTTCATTTTCTTGCTATAAGATGAATACCAAAGTCTTCCAACAAATATGAGTATAGTGTAACAAATATATCTTGAATGATTCATGTTGTATGAGACCCATAGGGGTTGAAAACCCTGATGGGCATGCTACCAATGCATCACCTTCATTATGACATAGCGCCTACTAGATGTGCAATAATATTTGAACATGTCATTCAGGTTTGAGGCGGCAATATGACGCCCCTAGTTTTGTGAATATTCACAATGAACATGCATGACAATTTATGCTTATGATGATAGAGAGAGGAAAGAAAAGTACGCCCCCTTTTGTCCTAAGTCAGGTAAAACCTAAGGACGGACACACCCTAAGTCGGGACTCTAAACAAGTCGGTCACTAGGTTTGCTCTATTAGTGAAAATTGGGACGGGTCTAGACCTCTAAAAGTCATGGTCCCCAGATTGCCCTTGTAAGGATCTGACTCATGAATCTAGCCACAAGTAGGGATAAACCCTCTCAATATGACTATTCCATGATCTCATGTACAATCTGAGTGGTGAACCGACAAGTATCAGGGAGGTACAAGACCTCTTCAGTGACAATGTCGGACACCCCCTAATCCTCGGGTTTTTGAGCAAGATCGGGTATAGAGCTAAGAGTGTGTACGATATGTGATAGTGATGTGTGTGAAGGGGGCATACAAACCTGTAACTCTTAAAAAAAAGAAAAGAAAAGAAAAGACAAGAAAAACCTGCAAAACAAACACATAGGTATATAAAAATGGTTATAAGTCCTCTACCCTATTGTTAAAATCTAGGAAAGAAGAAAAGAAAGGAGGAGGAAACAAAAACATTGTTAGTGTTAAAAAGTATGTACAACTAACTTTTCTCATTTAAATAAAAGGAAAACCCAAACAAAAAGGACAATCCAAACAAACATCACTAAAAGTAAAAAACATTTTTTAGTTTTGTTATTTAATTATTGTAAGGAAAAAAACAGCAAATATAGCAATAAAAGGTAAACAAATAAGCTACAAGTTACAAAAAATTTGCAAAACCAATTTTTACGGGCTTGACTCTCTTAAAAGATCCCCAGTGGAGTCGCCATCTGTCGCGACCAAAAAGAAAAACTTTGTTTTCCTTTTAGAGAAGAAAACATGGAGTCGCCACCAACTTTATTTAATTTCGGGAAAGTTGGAAAACCCTTTAAGAAAAAGCTTTGGGTTCGGGAGTCGAGTACGCCTAGGGAAGGCATGGAGACTTAACCCCACGACACCCTAGAACATCCATAAAAATGGTTACCCAAAATTAGTTGTGTAAATTATTAATAACTTTGAAAATATTTGTTTTAACCTGAAAATCGTTTTTTTTAAAAACATCTTTGGTTGTGAAATTTTGGATTAAAAGGAAAAAAAATCATTTTAGTTGTGAAATTTTTTATTAAACCTAAATGAGGTTGAACATGGCACGTAAGTCCATAGGGCAACCTCAAAATCTAAAGGGTTGAACATAACACTTGTCATAGGGCAACCCAAGAAATAAGATTGTTTTAATTAAGTGATCATCTTCTATTTTTATGTAAAATAAATAATTTTACCTCTTGGAAACAGAACAGAAATAAAACGTAGAAATGAAATGTTTTACTAACTTATTCAGTAAACAGAGACACAGAAACATCATAGTAAACAGAGACAAAGATGAAACATTTTACTAATTCATTCAGTTTACCCAAAAACGAAACATATAGCATTCATCATACCGTCTCATTCAGTTTCAATATCCATGGATTCTCCTTTCGTCATAAACAGAGACACAAAAATAAGAATGTCAAGAGAAACTTATGAATAATATCAACAAAGAGAATAAGGATTACCAAATGAGAGCAGAATAACAATGATTTTTTTTTTCTCCCAGTGGTAAGATTTCAAGATCAAACCCCTTACATTTCAATTTCACTGACTCTTTTAACTCTCTCTTCTTCTGAAAATTTGGAACCACTCTAATGACAGAGAAGAGAAAAAAAACTCAAATCCCTAATCTCTTTTCTTCACAAAGAAAATATCAGATAAAAATTCTCTCTCCCTCTGTCTTCGTCTCCTCTTCTCTGATTTTCCTTTTTCTTTTTTTTCTCCCCCCTTTTTATAGATGGAAGAGAGGGCTTCATGCTTCTCCTTACCCAGCGGCTTCAAGGTTGGTCTTCACGAAATCCGGAGCTTGGGTGGTTCTGAGCAGAGATCTCGTGTGTCTAGATGGGGGCGGTGCGAGCAGTGGAAAGGAGGTGATTTGATGTGAAGGTTGCGTGTTTGAAAAAAGAAGGAGACTGGGTTTTGTCTGATATGTAAGATGAGTTTTTTAGGGGTAGGAGTGGGGCTGCTAGGTTAAAATGAGGGAGGAGATGAGGAAGAAGAAGGACCAACGGGTAGAGGAGGCGCAGGGGCGGTTGGAGAGTGGGAGGAGGAAAAGAGGTCTTGCCTGATATGAAAAATAGGGTTTTTTTTAGGGTTAGGAGAAGTAACTCAATCTCCTTTCTTCTTTTCACTGATTGTCCTTTTCTCCCTCCTTTCTTCATTATCTTCTTCTTCTTCTTTCTTTATTCTTAAGCCTCTAGCCTGAAAATAAAATTGCAGTGGACGAAACCTCTCTGTCCAGCAGAAAGTTAGATATGCAAAATTAGATATGCACTGGACGGACCTCCTCGTCCAACAGAAGTTTAAATATGAAATGGACGGAACCTCCTCGTCCAACAGAAAATTAAATATGCAATGGAAGACCTACTCGTCCAACAGAATGTTAAACATGCAATGGAAGACCTACTTGTCCAACAGAAAGATAAACATGCAATGGAAGACCTACTCGTCCAACAGAAACTAAAACTTACAATGGAAGACCTACTCGTCCAACAGAAAGTTAAACATGCAATGGAAGACCTACTCGTCCAACAGAAACTTAAACATGCAATGTAAACATGCAATGGAAGACCTACTCGTCCAACAGAAACTTAAACATACAATGGAAGACATACTCGTCCAACAGAAAATGCAATGTAATGGACGAGACCTCCCCGTCAAATAGAAAATGCAATGCAATGGACGAGATCTCCCTGTCCAATAGAAAATGCAATGCAATGGACGGGACCTCCCCGTCCAATAGCAAATTCAATGCATTGGACGGGACCGCCCCGTCCAACAGCAAATGCAATGTAATGAATGAGACCTCCCCGTCCAATAGCAAATGCAATGCAATGGACGGGACCTCCCCATCCAATAGCAAATTAGATATGAACCTCCTCCTTTCTTCATTATTTTCTAGCCTCCCTGAAATATAAAATCATGATAATAAAATGAAGACGGACAAAAGTGGGTGTTCACATTACCCAAACAATGCGACCAACCATGTAGCGACCGTTTTTTATTTAGCGACCAAAAATACGGTCACCATTTAGCGACCGAATTTATATTTCGGTCTCTAAAATCTTAGCGACCAGGTTATCAGTCACCATCATGAATCGGTTGCTAATTCGGTCGCTAAATTAAACAACGACCAAATTAGCAGGTTTAGCGACCGAATATGACGGTCGCTAAACAGTTGATTTTTTGTAGTGTGAGGATGAAAAATTCATACATCAAAGTCATGGATTGTTGTGTGAATTAAAAAGATTTCTTTTTATTTATAAAATTGGGAAAATATTGTCAAAGGAGTAAATTGAAAACGTTTCTTATTTTTTTAACAAACAAGGATTCACTCTTGCATGGGGTTAAAGATAGCGAAACTATATGACGAACCCTTACAATTCATACGACACTTGAGGATGAAAAGTCATACATCAACGTCGTAGATTGTTGAATGAACTCAAAAGAAGTATTTTGTTGGGTTTTTTTTTATTTATTTAACATCTTTAGAAGAGGAAAAAAAAGGATAAAAGGTAGCATAGTGGGCTAACAAATAATCAAACCTCAAATTTTAAATTTTCTCAATATATATATTTTTTAAAATATTATGTTTTTGGTAAAAAGAAAACAGCCCCAATAAATAAATAAAGAGAAAGCAAAAAAACAAAAACTCAAAAATGATCCTATGAACACCAAGCCCACACAAAGACCCATCAGCAACTATAAAAAAGAAAAAGGCCTTGCTTTTGATACCTGGTTTTTAATCCATACACCTAATATAAAATTTTTTACTTTTTATTTTCCAAAAATGCCCTTCACCCCATGATGGAATCTTTACGTTTATACAGTCTGGAATTTATTATCCGGAATACTTCCAAAAATTAATTTCTAAACGTGTAAAACGGCCTTCAGTATGTTTTTAGAGTTATCGGAAAATAAATTCCGGACGTGTAAAATTCCAAAACTATTCTGGAAATTAATTTCCAGACGTTTTTAGAGTTACCAGAAAATAAATTCCGGTCATGTAAAATTTTACACATCCAGAAATAAATTTATGGACGTGTAAAATTTTATACGTCCGAAATTTATTTTCAGGATGTTTAAAATGACACTTCATATTTTTTTAGAGTTACCAAAATTTAATTGTCGATGTATAAAATGAATAATAAGGTGCAAAAGTGGAAAGTGTATTTTTGGAAGGAAGAATTAAAAAAAAAAACGTACAACAAGGTGTATAGAAGCAAAAAGCAAGGTGTAAAAAGTTGTGCCCAAAAGAAAATTCAACCATTTTGAACCCCAATCAAATGAACCAAACATAGATGTAATAACAAGTGACATAACAATAATAATTAAAAAAAAAAGGTCAGAGAGGAGCTTCTCCTTTAGGGATGGCAATTTGGACGACCCAACCCTATAGGTACCCTAAAAAAATACCCACAGCAGGTAGGGTAATTATCCGCTTTATGGATATGGGTTTGGGTATGAGTAATTACCCGCAAACAAGATAGGGTACGAGTACTCTAGTACCCACCCTGCCCCGCACCTGATATATATATATATATATATATATATATATATATTAGTGCAAATAATTATAATTATATATATATATATATATATTTAAGAATAAAATTAATGTAAAAGTTCTAAACATACAACTCATTAGTGTTTTTCCCTTTCCGGACTTACAAGTTCTTGAATTTGTTGTTTTGGATGTTTATTGTGATATTTACTCATTTTGGACGTTTTAGATGATTTTACTTGGTTAAACACTTTGGTTTGTAATATTTCATGAGTAGATTTGAAAGATCTTTTGATGGTTTTTAATTGAGTTATAATGTTCTTTATGTTATTTTTTGCTTTTTCTTAGTTAAAGTGCGGGTGTGGGTGCTTAGATACCGAAAGGGTACAAGTAAGAATACTAAAGTTGCTACCAACATGGGTATGGGTCAGGGCACGGGTAATTTTTTCAAACGCAGGTATGGGGACGGGTACTATAGTATCCTGTCCAGACCCTACCTATTGCCATATCTATTCTCCTTCTCTATCGTTACCAAACAAACAGAGGGGAGCCTATGAGGTTGAGACGGTGGTCGACAGTGAGGCGGAGGCTGGCGCGTAATTGGCTGGGTCCCTAGGGTGCGACTGGTTCGAAAACGGTGGTATGAGTGGCGCGAATCTGGTGGTGGTTTGGTGCGCAAGCGGCGGCGACGTGCGGTGCTTGGCGGATCTGCGTGCGGTGGCAAGGCGGAAGCTGGAGACGACGATCAATGGTGGCTGAAGGGGTAAAGAGGAAGGTTGAAGGGGAAGGACCAAAATTGAAGCAAAATCCTGGTGGGGTGGAGGTGACACTGTACATTGAGGTGGAGAAAGAGGAAACACAACAATTTTTATTGTTATTTTTTTTATTTTAGTTTACTTTTTTTTTAATAAGTGAAATCAAATGTATTTTTTTTTTATTTTTTTAAAATTAGCTATTGGTTCAAAGATGTGATGGGTTAGAAATTGGACCACAATTCTTTCTTTCTTTTTTTTTTCTTTTTGTTTTCTCACATTTTATTTTAATTAAATTTTAATTAATTAAGAGAAAGAAAGAGAGCATCCGAACAAAATTGGGTATTCACACTCTTTTATTATTTCCATTCCAAGCAATGATTTCTTTACCTTAGTATTAATGAAAGAAACTAATATAATATTATATATTAAATTAATTTAAAATAATGAATAATAATTTATTGGTCTGCTTCAAGTGGCTAGCTAGTAGCTTGAACCATTTGACCATATGTTCAGGTTCGATTTCTGGTGATGAGAATATAGTTGTATTTATGGTTAAAGGAGTTGTCCCTTAACTAGTACTTTGCATTCTCGGGGATTAATCCTACAAATTCAATCTCATGCCTAAAATAATAAATAATAAAATAACATGTAAACAATTGTCAAAATAGAACTGAACCCCGCCTTGCGTATGCATAGTACAACATAATATATACAATAATGACTCACCTAAAACGCGTTTGTTGACTTTCTCAATTCAAAATTCATACCAAGCAACCACCACCCTGCATACATGCAATACAATATATAATTATACAATGACTCAACTAGGATATACTTAGATGTGATAAACAGAACATTTGGTCATTCCATCACATTTAAGTATATGTATACTAGCCTTGTGCTTCCTTAAATTGTCTCCATATAAATTTTCTTATCCGCATACAAGGACAGGTATGAAGCTTCTTTGGTTCCTTCAATGCCTCTTCTTCTTGGCGTTGCTTCTCATTCATCCCTTCGTTGGATGCATTATCGGGTTTCTCGGCGGGTAAATTTTATCAACCATTCGTAACTAAGTTGTATTTCACACTATAATTAATTAATAGGATGGCTTGTGGCTTGTTAATTTTGTGACAGAGTGCATGAAGGCCGTTTCAAAGATCAGCCGATAAAGTCCCGACAAGGACCCAAAGGGAACTCTGGTTCACACCCATAAAGGATGCATGCCTTTGCCTCTATTCCTCTAAAATGTTTCTGCTTGGAATCACCGAAAATAAGCATTTACTGATGTACATACGTACTCTAATGTTTTCGGGTATCATCTTGATCAATCTTTTAGTGCAATAATAATATTAACTCCAGTTAGTGCTGTTTGCAAATATTGGAAATTAAACTCTTCGAGATACCAACAGAATTAAAATTAATTCGTTACTTCAATTTCAGTTATAACTAGTGATGATTAAACTAACATTGAATAAAATAAAACTATGTATAATACTTATTATGGTGCAAAAATATTTATAATGTACATAATAGGAATATTTAACCTTAATTCCTACGAGGGATCCACTACATAGACTAAAGACCCATTAACTTCAATAGTAAACAAACATAAGAGTGTGTTTAGAAATTAAGAAGTTTTTATACTATTAGGGGTTTATTTTCGGTAAAATTATTTATAGAAAAAGATGACTTTAATATCGAAGTTTTATTTAATATAAGTCAAATAGATTAACCGAGTACAATATCACAACAACATTTTCTAGTTTAGGCAACGATAAAAAACTGTTCCTAAAAGTATAAAAACCGTTGCCTAAACCTTAGGCAACGGTTTGGCAACGGGTTAAAAAAGCGTTCTCTAGGTGGACGTTGCCTATTCTCTTAGGCAACGGTTTTTCGCTTTAGGCCACGGTATATCAAGAACCGTTGCCTAAATATGGGGAATAGACAACGGTTTTTTGACTACCTATTGGCAACAGTTTTCAGTATTTCACATATAGGCAACGGTTTTAAAGCTTTTGCTATACATTTCAGCAACAATTATTAAAATGTCGGCAACTAATATAGGGAACATTTATTGAATTGTTGGTAGATAGTATAGAGAACATTTATTTAACTGTTGGAAGATAGTATAGGGAACGATTTCATAAATGTTGGTAGACGTTTTAACCACAGTTGCGTCCTATAACAAAGGCGACACTTTAATGTTGTAGAATAATATAGAAAGCGATTAAAACAACTTAAGGGTATATTATTTTACTTGCACATTGAAATAAAAGTGAAACCACAATACTACATTGATATATTATGTACATTGACAACATATGCATCCATAAAAGACTATCATATATCATATGATATTTATAACTCTAAAATATAGAAGATTAAATTATATTCATCAAGTGAAAAAAAGCTAACATAATAGTTTTCTTCTAAAATCCAAAAGAAAAAAGAAAAACATCCATAAAGATTATATGCTTCAATGTATGTTAATATCATCATTCGTCTTCTATGTTTTGATATATATTGTTCTTCCTCACCAAGAAAATCTTCCTGCATATATGACAAAAGATATATAAGTTAGAAGCTGAGTTATATAGTTCAATTAGATTATGAAACGAGGTGAAAATGGAAACATGCTACTGCACTTTATATAACATGAGCCTTTATAAGCTACCTAGTCTCTTCGCTCCCTAATGATACCAAGAAAACAAGTCTCAAGCATTATTGCCAAGTAATGAACCAATAATATAATAGGTCATTCTCCACCATTTTATATCAAGTAACAAAAGCATGACAAGCAACATTTTTTTTTTGTGTGCTAAACTGTATTTATATTTGAGTACAAGGGGTACCTGAAACCGTATACAATAAAAGAGAACGCTAAGGTAAAATTTCAACCAAGAGTAACAATTTACAACTAGGTTGAAATTCTCACTTGTGATCCAACAAAAACACATCCCCATGGACATAGTATAGACCAACAGAACCCAACACATCTAATGACCATACAAGGCCAAAACCAAAACCAAAAACCAAACTAAAGTGTAAAAGCTAGCTGAATATTCAACGGCCCACCGGATATATTTAAGAATTTTTTGAAAAGACCAAAGCTCACCAGAATTGCACAACACCACATTACCGACTTGAAGAACCATGGAACGAAAAAATAAGAAACAAAAGCTACCCATAAAAGGTACAAACTAATATCAGTAGAAGCATAGACCATGTAAAGCCTTCAAAATCATGAAGGTAGAGAAAAATAGCTTATAGTCACTACTCCTCCTTTGCATTAACACTTTAAATTAAGAAGATATTTAAGTCACTATATTCCCCTTTAGGACACCTATCCAGCACCCCCACTGCCATGTACCTCGTGATCGGACTTGGAGAACATTGCCACACTTAACACCATATATACAATCCTTTGTGTCCAGTAACCTTACCCCACATAGATAGCCATTTTATATAAAGAGAGACTACATCAAATCACTTTAAGCTTCCCCCATTGCTCATGACAAGCAACATTTAACAAGCAGAATGCCACAATTGCAAGGAATGCCAAGGAAACAAGTTTTAGACAGAATGAGGGATTTATATTGGAGCAATTTATATACAATGAAAAGGATCTTCAATTTTTCTAAGTGAACTGCATTATTGAAATTATACATTTTAAGGATATTCTAAATGCTAATTCATGTAGAATCCAAACTAAAACATAAAGAAGTAATCCAATCCTCCATCACCGAATTCATATTATGTTACAAATTGCACAACTTTTGAGCACAATAATAGTCAATAGCTATTATTAATGACTTGAAACCTATTTAACTAGTAGCTACAACTAATAACTTGTTTATAGTAGTATCCATTGCTTCCTCAACTTGGAACAAATAATATTATTAACGGACAAATTAAATACACAAATAAAGTTTTGATAAATATTGTTATACCTGTTCGTTATTTGGAACATGAGTTGATGTAGTAGAAGAATGTGATGCTGCATTGTTTTCGTTGCCTAAAGCATTTGCCATCATATCATCCAAAGCCTCTTCATCCAAATTTGACTTGTTTTGCTTCAATAAACTTCTTACAAGTGCTTCCAATCCATCAACCTTCTTAAACATCTTATTCATCTCATGCGAATGTTGTTTCTTAATCGCAGCAATTTCTTCATTTCTTTTTAACATAGATGGTGTGTCGACGGTTGTTTCAAAGAAACGCACTTTCCCCGACTTTTCCTTGCCAAAGAGTGGTCGAAAAGTTTGTCCAGCAGATTCAGTTGAGTTTTGAATTGAATCTTTAAGCGTAGTCTAATAAAAGAACATTAATGTTAAGGATAAAATCAAGACTTTAAATACACTTGATGGATAACACTAGACTTACAATAACAACTTGCGTTTCTGGATCTACTTCCTTTCCATTTCGGCTTTGGCGAGTCTCGAAGAACATTTCAGCTTGAAGGACATCCCCTCCCTTCTTGTTTGCACGCTACATCAATTAGTTGAGCAATTGGGAACACATATTGATTAGAAGATTTATTTGTTTTAGATATGTAAAATAACACACACATACACACTTATAAATTCACTACCAATCGAGCACGAATTCTAGCAAATTTTTTTGGCCCCATCCAGTGAATATATTTCTGCTTAGCCCTATTCTCAGCATTTTTTTTGCTAATTTTCTGCATTATAGAGAAACAAATGAAAATGAGAAAATAAAATAATTTAAAATTAAAAAGTGTATAATTATCTTACTTGGATAGTATCGTGGATCCAATAAGCCATCAATTGTCTAAAATGGGCTTCAGGTATGGTCTCTGGATGATGTTTTAACCTTTCCCTCAAATTAGAGTATTTCAAAAAATGCTTCTTCTTGATAGAGTTCTTGTAGCATCTCCAAGCATCATTTATGCGAGAAAATACCGCTTTCCTTCCTTTATTGGGAACAAGGTATTTATCCTACAAAAAAGAAAGAAACAAAAGAATATCATTGACATCAACTTAATTATTAAATATTAAAGTATTCAATGAAATCCAATGAAATATGAAAAATGCCTTCCCCATACATTAACATATTCCCACATGTGATCCTTGTAATCAACAGGAACAACTTTAAAGTTTGTGTAAATCAAGAGACAAAAGGCTGAATTCCTTGCTATAGTGCCCAAGAAATAACTTAAGTCAGAAACTATTTTGTCAGTGGGCCCAATTGGCTCTCCATAATCATCTAAGATAATTTCTTGACGATCTTGCGTAGGTCTTGCATGAATGCTCAAGCATTGTGTCGGTCCTCGCGTTCGTTTCTTAGACGCCCCTATATTGACATAGAAGTTATGCAAACGCAAGATAAAATACAACTGAAGACTAATGAATTCAATATACAACGGGTGAAAAAGTATATGAGATCAGACTCAAATAAAAAAGTATGCAAGAGCCATGATTCATAACCAAACTGAGTACTAAGTAGTGCCCTGTGTTAATACTAGACCACAAGGTGAACTTTATGAGAATACACATTAGACCCAAAACCATAGCATTAAAAAAGTCACTCACAATTAGTATATGCATAGCTGGTTACAATCTAAAGGGGGTATGAGAAAGTATTAATGTGCATTCCAAGATGATGTAGCATCAAGCTCTAGGCAGGCTAATGACATCATGAAGTAAATGAGCTCTCAAATGTGAGGGGCTTGTACTATACATATATTGATACTTTATTTTATTGGCTTAGTCATTGAGCTCTAATGGTATCAAACACATGCTTTAAATTCTTGCGTATCAGATCTTCCCGATACAATCCTTTCAATGCTTACAGAATTTTCACATCATAATTTGTTGGTTTTGCATGTCTACAAACACAAAGGCTTTTAATACGTGCATCGTATATGCTTTAGAAGGCATGTATGGCTGGGCTGAAGATTGGAAGCAAATGAAGACTTGCTGATAAGGAGATATGAGACACTTTATCAACAATAGCTGATCTAGTTCATGCTTTTTCATTATCCTCAGAGTAATATATGTACGCATAAAAACACTAACATATATAATTACATTAATTTGTCACAAGTCCGACATATAATCCAAAATATAGAAGATTAAATTAAGTAAAAGTTTACATAATAAATTTATTATAAAATCCAAAAAAAAAATCCACAAAGATTATAGGCATCCATGCATTTTTTTTTTTGACTGAAAACATCCATGCATGTTGATAACATCATTCCCCTTCTATATCTTGAGATTGATGTGCTTCTTCACCATGAAAATCTTACTGCACATATTACAAAAGATATGTAAGTAAGAAAAAGGAAAAGGAAAATAACAATAATAATTAAAGTACTAATTATAACTACTTAGTGACAAATTTGCAATGGTCCACCTTTCTCTTGTAAATAAGAGAATATCAAAATCGAAAAATTATAGTAATAACACACATGATATGTTTTTATCATAGCCAATCATCAGCATATATACTATAAATCAGGAAGAATAAATGCTCAAGGGCAACCCAAAACAATAGCAAAAAACTAACGGTGAACGAGTCTATGTCTAGCGTAAATTAGATGTTAATTTAAGTGATATCAATTAGATGTTAGCTTAAATTTTGGCAAGTAGGTGAAGGCTTTAAGTAACTTGTTGGAGTTCATAGGTTCAAAACTCCTATTTTTGTACCCCAACTGATATATTGAAATTTTGGTATATAATAATCACAAGAAAAGTCAAGCATACTTCAAATGATGAGTTCTAAGAGGAAATTATATTGGTAAAGTTCTACCTCTTGTCATTTTACTAGAACAACATTATATAAACACCTATTTTCAATATCAAGTTTAATCATTGCAATGTAAAAAATATGCTTAGCTGTGGTGATTTCCCAAATAATTTTGTCACTGACAATCTCATATGTAGATTGGAAGGACAGATAAAAGATTCCATAACAATGGAAAGAATTAGAGATACTAGACAACAAAAATTACAGAAACCTAGAGTTTGGTTATGAATTGTACTAACTCATAAAGCAAATTTGATAATCAAACATTTAGGATATATATCCCTTATACAAACCTGTAAATGGCTTTTGACTTCATCATTTGTGAGGCCATCAACCTTCATTTGCTTTCTAATTTGCTTTGGTGTGGCAGCTGTAAAATCCACAAAAAATTTATCAATATGCAAATACAATTACAATCAAAATACAAAACAATCAGAACTTGGTATAATACTCGCTATCTGGACCACCACGCTGCTGAAGGGCCTGCAAGAAGCGCTTATGCAACTCCTGTGACTGGCACCGACGCTGCTTTCGCTGCCCATCTTTCTCCTCTCTTTTGCTGCTTCCAGAATTGTCTCTGGTGACTGTCACCACTATGGAACTTGCAGCAGCTACCGACGTCGAAGAGGGTGCTTTGCTAAATGATTCACTAGTCTTGCCAGCTTTCTTCTCTTTGTGGAATGGCTGGAAAGCACCACCACTTCCACTTCTCTTTACTTCAATCACAAACATTTTCTGAACAGAATTTCACAGCAATTAATTACACAAAGTTATACATAATACTAAGTCAATTAATCACTTATTCCCTTCTGTTTTTCATTTCAAAAACAACACAAAAGACTAAATAAAATTATAATTAAGCTTTGCATTTCTTTCTTTCTTTCTTATTTTATGTACCTCTTCAGTTGGAGGATCTGGATGCCATAACTGAACAGATCTAAGCCAATCTGATTTCTTATTATTGTCCTTAGAAATCTTGGGCTTATATGAGTGTTGCTCATCTTCATCATCATCATCTTCTTCTTCTTCTTCATCACAATCAAGGGATGCCCTTTTCTTAATTGGAATGAACTCCTCCAAAATAGGACCCTCCATTGATGTTGTCTGCTCCGAACACTCTGATTGGACATTCAAATTATACTACGCAATTGTCCCAGACAGTTGTTGCCTACAACCTTCAATGGCTGCACTTCAAAGTAAATCAAGAGAACCTCTGCAAACACCAGAGAACAAAAGAACACAGTAACAAAAAGTGAAACAATCTGTCTAAAAAAAAGCACAAAACACTATCTGAAAACATCACTCGATCTGGTGTTTAAAACCCAATCACCCCAAAAAACCATTTGAGACCCCAATTGCAGTGTTTCTCTCCCTCTCCTCTCACTAAACTCCCCGAGACACAGCTGCAGCCGAACTAAAGTGAAGCCAACCTGCAAGGAAGATAAGAGAGTTTTGCGAAAACATCTTTTAAAGTTAGTGAAAATAAACAGATACAACAAGAGGGATATTTCTTTGGAGAAACACCCAAACAACCCTCATGTATTTCCTTTCCACTCTAATTTCATGTCTTAACAAATTCTCACCAGTGTTTCTCTCTAAATTACTCATTCATGTCATCCTTAACCATAAAGAAATCTTGTCTTTAAGCAAATTTTGTACCTGAAAAGAAACAAAAAAACATGCCCAGAGTATTATACAGGGACCTGAACCAAACTAGGAACCTTACTGTTGCCAAGGCCAAAAAAGTGTTTCACTCCCTCACCAACAACTCTATATCTGTGTTTCTCTCAATTGTTTTCCTTTCCCCTCAATACATCCCACCATACTAGAAGACTGCTTGTAAACCAAACCACATAAGAGAAAAAGGTCGAGACCAACCCAGTAGCAGCAAAAAAAGTCAGGAGCCAACACTAAAGGAACCATCCTGATAAGAGTAAAAAGCAATTGAAGAATAAAGAGAGTGGCACATTAAATTGTCATCCAGACTTAGTAACTGAACCCTTTGGATAACCACCAAATCCACCACAACCAATTACAAAGCTCAGAAAGATAATGGCAATCCAAAGACAGCCGCAAGAGAGTAAAGAGAGAGTAAAGCAAATACCAACTATTTTTTATTCTTTCAACTCCCAGGCACCGAAAAACATACTCGTCACATGTAATTCTGCAACAAGATATCACAGATTCAATAATACATCAAAGCCAAAGACAGCCAGACCTGTAGAGCATACTCCTAGTTGCACAACAAACAGAGTCTTCAAATGACACTCTTAGATGAGAGCCATCACAAACAGAGCAACCACCCATCTGAACTAATACCACTTAAAAAAGCTAACATAATAGTTTTCTTCTAAAATCCAAAAGAAAAAAGAAAAACATCCATAAAGATTATATGCTTCAATGTATGTTAATATCATCATTCGTCTTCTATGTCTTGATATTGTTTTACCTCACCAAGAAAATCTTCCTGCATATATGACAAAAGATATATAAGTTAGAAGCTGAGTTATATAGTTCAATTAGATTATGAAATGAGGAGAAAATGGAAACATGCTACTGTACTTTATATCACATGAGCCTTTATAAGCTACCTAGTCTCTTCGCTCCCTAATGATACCAAGAAAACAAGTCTCAAGCATTATTTCCAAGTAATGAACCAATAATATAATAGGTCATTCTCCACCATTTTATATCAAGTATCAAAAGCATGACAAGCAACATTTTTTTTTATGTGTGCTAAACTGTATTTATATTTGAGTACAAGGGGTACCTGAACCCGTATATAATAAAAGAGAACGCTAAGGTAAAATTTCAACCAAGAGTAACAATTTACAACTAGGTTGAAATTCTCACTTGTGATCCAACAAAAACACATCCCCATGGACATAGTACAAACCAACAGGACCCAACACATCTAATGACCATACAAGGCCAAAACCAAAACCAAAAACCAAACTCAAGTGTAAAAGTTAGCTGAATATTCAAAGGCCCACCAGATATATTTAAGAATTTTTTGAAAAGACCAAAGCTCACCAGAATTACACAACACCACATTACCGACTTGAAGAACCATGGAACGAAAAAACAAGAAACAAAAGCTACCCATATAAGGTACAAACTAATATCAGTAGAAGCATAAACCATGTAAAGCCTTCAAACTAGAAAAAATAATGAAGGTAGAGGAATGAGGGATGACCAGAATTCATATTATGTTACAAATTGCACAACTTTTGAGCACAATAATAGTCAATAGCTATTATTAATGACTTGAAACCTATTTAACTAGTAGCTACAACTAATAACTTGTTTATAGTAGTATCCATTGCTTCCTCAACTTGGAACAAATAATATTATTAGTGGACAAATTAAATACACAAATAAAGTTTTGATAAATATTGTTATACCTGTTCGTTATTTGGAACATGAGTTGATGTAGAAGAATGTGATGCTGCATTGTTTTCGTTGCCTAAAGCATTTGCCATCATATCATCCAAATCCTCTTCATCCAAATTTGGCTTGTTTTGCTTCAATAAACTTCTTACAAGTGCTTCCAATCCATCAACCTTCTTAAACATATTATTCATCTCATGAGAATGTTGTTTCTTAATCGCAGCAATTTCTTCATTTCTTTTTAACATAGATGGTGTGACGGTTGTTTCAAAGCAACGCACTTTCCCCGACTTTTCTTTGCCAAAGAGTGATCGAAAAGTTTGTCCAGCGGATTCAGTTGAGTTTTGAATTGAATCTTTAAGCGTAGTCTAATAAAAGAACATTAATGTTAAGGATAAAATCAAGACTTTAAATACACTTGATGGATAACACTAGACTTACAATAACAACTTGCGTTTCTGGATCTACTTCCTTTCCATTTCGTCTTTGGTGAGTCTCGACGAACATTTCAGCTTGATGGACATCCCATCCCTTCTTGTTTGCACGCTACATCAATTAGTTGAGCAATAGGGAACACATATTGATTAGAAGATTTATTTGTTTTAGATATGGAAAATAACACACACATGCACACTTATAAATTCACTACCAATCGAGCACGAATTCTAGCAAAATATTTTGGCCCCATCCAGTGAATATATTTCTGCTTAGCTCTATTCGCAGCATTTTTTTTTTGCTAATTTTCTGCATTATAGAGGAACAAATGAAAGTGAGAAAATAAATAATTTAAAATTAAAAAGTGTATAATTATCTTACTTGGATAGTATCGTGGTTCAATAAGCCATCAATTGTCTAAAATGGGCTTCAGGTATGGTCTCTGGACGATGTTTTAACCTTTCCCTCAAATTAGAGTATTTCAAAAAATGCTTCTTCTTGATAGAGTTCTTGTAGCGTCTCCAAGCATCATTTATGGGAGAAAATACCGTTTTCCTTCCTTTATTGGGAACAAGGTATTTATCCTACAAAAAAGAAAGAAACAAAAGAATATCATTGACATCAACTTAATTATTAAATATTAAAGTATTCAATGAAATCCAATGAAATATGAAAAATGCCTTCCCCATACATTAACATATTCCCACATGCGATCCTTGTAATCAACAGGAACAGCTTTAAAGTATGTGTAAATCAAGGGACAAAAGTCTGAATTCCTTGCTATAGTGCCCAAGAAATAACTTAAGTCAGAAACTATCACTAGTGCAATAAGTGCTTTTTACGTCAGTTAAAATTGATTTTTTACGTCAGAATACTGACTAACGTAAATACAGCTGACGTTAATAGATAATATTTTAACGTCAGTTGAGAACTGACGTTAAATATAACACTATTAACGTCAGTTCCTTAACAAAACCGACGTTAATTTTGTAAAAATTAACGTCGGTTTTTTAAACAACTGACGTTAAAATTAAACCTTTAACGTCAGTTCTTTAATACAACGAACGTTGATTTTGTTAAAACTAACGCCGTTGTTATAAAGAACCCGGCGTTAAAGGTTTAATTTTAACGTCGCTTGTAATAAACAACCGGCGTTAATAGTAGTATCGTATATTTTATAAAATACTATTAACGTCAGCTGTATCAAACAACTGGCGTTAATAGGGTTTTTTTTTTTTAAATTCAGTTTTAAAATATCACTCCCCTCAGCTATCCCTGCATTCAGTCCCAGTAACACAGAATATCACACACATTACAGAATTGCAAAGGAAAATTGAACAATGGGGGGACTTAAAACCAAAACCCATGTATATATATAAATAAATTTTAGTTCCAATGTCTAAAAAACAGAACTATCTAAGGATATATATATACATGTTATTAATTAGTTTCTAAAGTCTAACAAAAAACTATTTATCTAAGTAGTGCGGAGGTATGTTGTCAATTCCTTTTTCAGTCGCATACTTGAAGAAGAATTCAACGAAGCGCATCCTCAAGTCTCTTAACTCATCTTCTTCAATAGGCGATTGGTCGATAAATGCCTAGACACGTTCAAATAATAACAATAACATCAATGCAAGTCATCTTCAAAACTATAATATATAATTTAACAAGTTGTTTAAATATTACCTTCTTCCATCCATCCGTAATAGATGTGGAGACTATGTTCAGCATATGAAGCATCACATAATAGCCGCACGACCAACCATGGGTTTGAAATCGAGACTACCAACAAAATTAATTTCAACGTCAGTTGAATATACACATAAATTAGTAATTATAATATTAATTATTTGATAAATAAACTACCAAACCTTGAGGATGTTCCATACAGGATTTGCTTTAGCCTTAGAAGTCCTACTTCTCCCGTTGGCGCAACTTATGCTACTCGCCCAATACGCTTATCATAAACAAATAATCATGTCGATCAATTAACAAACTCATATATCATGTGTGTAATAAACTAAAAACAACTGATATTAAAACTTAAATTAAATTTAAGATTAGTTACTTACATATTTATGACTTCCACCACCTTCGGTGGCGGATCATGGTGGAGAGAGCAGAAGAATATGACAGTATGCCTAGACGGGTGAAGTATGAACAACTGCCAATGGCGATCCATACAGTAGGGAGCCAGATATAATTCTTTCGGGTTGTCTCCCAACAAGTTCCCTAAGTATTTACTCAATGCATCGCCAGCAAAGAACTCGGGCAGAAGGATTGACGGATCTAAGAAACCGTAAACTGATGCAACGCCCTTATCAAGCTGAAGACGATGGAGATACCTAAGATATGAAAAGGTGTGGATGTTAATTACATAATATATATATTGAAATTAAAATAAACTATTAAATGGAAAAATACCAAAAATAAATAAGTTATAAAATTAAAATTAACTTACATGCACCAGAGACTGATGACATTGCTGTTCATCCAGACATTATTTTTCGCAGCGTTCCGAGATCGTCACCAACGAAGGAAAATATCCTCTGTTGATCTGGGCGTGCCACCCATCCATCGTGATCCAATGAACATTCAAAAATCTCAAACGCATAATCCTCACCAAGTGAGAACAAACGAGTGATAGGTGACAGCGACACCGACGTCGACTTGGCCTTCAGTTTAGGAAAAATAAAATATATAAGTTTTTGATAATTAAAAAAAACACAAGTAATTATTTGACTAATTTGGACATTAATAATGAATAAATACCTTTGCTAACATTTCAAGCTCACGTCGTTTGGAGTCCAACTCAAGCTCACGCCTTTTCATTTCCAACTCATGCTCATGGCACTGGACTTCCAGCTCCCGCTCCCTAGCTGCCAACTCATCGTCCTCCACATGTGCCATACTAAAAATCTCTTTTGTGCTCACATGTGAAGCGTTGGCAAGCCTTGCGGTGTCCTGGGATGTACCGACGGAGGAAGGCTCTCTGGCAAGCGCCTGCTTGAATTCTGGGTTGGCTATTAAGCCTTGCATCAGATGTGTTGTAATATCTGGGTTGGACATGAGTTGCTGAGTAATGTCAGCCAAAATTGATTCTTCATTGACCACCCGTTTTCGTGAAGCAGACTTGCCAAATATTGTTTGATGGTCACGTTCCCAGGAACACCGAGAACCCGACCAGGATGGTCTTTCTTGCCTAGAGCAGTCATCAAGACGTCCTGCCTTCCAGAAGGGACGAATGCACCCTGGGAGGATTTTGCTTTAAGATCCATCTACAATGAAAAAAAATGAAAAAACGTGCAAGTGAAAAGTGTTGCAAATATCTATACAAATATCAATTGAAATCAAGTTAATTATTTACTTACAATCTTATCTGCCACTTCGCGAGTAGCATCAACTTTAAAAGATCCCGTCTTTGTCATGCGGCCGGCTAACCAGACATCCTCGCGGTCGATGTCCGACGGAGGACTTGATGGTGTGCCCTCAGGCACCTCTCCTCTTTCAATCCTAGCAGAGTGCTCTTCCTGCTTCGCCTTCAGCCCATTCGCCATCATCTGCCTGGATCTCGAGTCCAGTACCCACCCCCGAGACATGGTGTGGCGGTGGACGTTCTTCGCCCGATTCCGCCGACCCTTATTTGCCTTAGCCTATTCAAACAAAAACACATAATTAAATACAGTTAAATGATCTATAATAAGCATACAAAATTAACTTAATCAACCAACCTGAAATTCTCCATCCCTGTCGACTCCTCGGCAAACATATCCCAAGTATCCTTATCAATCCAGGGATAATCCGAGAACATTTTATCAAGCCTGGTCTTCCCAGATACATAGTAGCTGGTAAGATCATGCTTGAACCCATTCCAACTCTTAGATGCCATTTTCATACATTTATGACTATGATCCTCGTCATTTTGCACGATCCAAGCTACCTACACATTAGATACATATATAACAACTGGATGGATTATAACTCGGATAATTATCTAATAATGTAAATCAAACGAATGTAAAGGTAAAATACCGTGATAGCCTCCCAAATCGATCCTTAACGTTCGCGGAACGTCATTCCGATGGTTGTAGTTGATGCTTACGTCTTTTTCGCTTGTAGAAACACCCACTTATTAAATTCTTTAGCACGGGGTCCCTGGGCATTTAGATTAGCATCGAAGGACACCTCAAGCTTCTGTCCGCTCTGCCTGTCCTTCTCTAGTTTCTTCAACGAGGTGGCTCCTCTACCCCGTTTCCTATGAGCCTGTGATGTCTGTATGGACAAAAAAAATGATAAAATAGAGGGTTGTAACATTATAAACTTACATTAACAAGAAGGACTAAAGATAGTATATAACATGTAAACTTACACTAGAATTAGGCGTAGGCATGATCGGGTCCTGCGAAACCCCCACAGTGTCCTCCCGTGCATGTGGGCTATCCGACTGATCCATATGTATGCCTGTTCAGAAACAATATATATGTATTAACATAGGTTATAACTCAAAATAAATACAGAAGTATAAATAAAAATAACTAGATAGGTCCTGTAGATATGCAAAACATCTATATATCCAATATAAGGACAATACGGGAGATTGAAAACTATAGTTTTTGAAGATTGCCAAGCACTGGTCACGGCCTGGCCGTGATGTCCATCATGACCGTAATGTGCCAACTGAACCCGGACCCTCATAGGCGGGCTGATCACGGCCTAGCCGTGATGAGCATCACGGCCGTGACAGATCAACCAGCAGAGCAACATGCACTCAAAACCAAAAATAGAGACATTCCAAACAACTCAAACTCACGATTTAAAGTTACAACTACTGAGACTACAGTTTCAACATACACTCAAAACCAAAAATAGAGACATTCCAAACAACTCAAACTCACAGTTTCAAGTTTCAACTACTGAGACTATAGTTTCAAACCAGCAGAGCAACATGCATGCACTCAAAACCGTGAATAAAAAAATATGCCCTAATTAAAGACTCACCAGAAATAGGCGCTCGCATGGTGGTGGTGGGGAAGCTCGAGTGGTGGCCAACGTTCGATGTGGTTACTGAGAGCAGAGGGACAAGGAGAGTTAGTGCGCGGGAAGGCCAGGGGAAATAGAGATGTCAAGTTATTGCAAAGAATGAGCGGGAAAGACAGAGTTAGGGGTTAAGAGTGTACCTCACGGTGGTGGCGAAGAAGCCTTCGTGGTGGTTGCGGTGGAGATGAGCTCGCGATTAGGGCAGAGTGAGAGCGAGAGTGAGGGTTGAGTGTGATGAAAAGAGAAAAGACGTACAGAGAAGTGGAGAAGGCGCGCGTGGGTAAACGTTATAATTAAAATAAAACAACATTTTACGTCAGTTTTTGGTAAAACCTGACGTTGAAGATCATATATTTAACGTCAGTTGTCTTAATAAACGGACGTTAAAAACTCTCACACTTATTACGTCAGTTGTTAGTAATAACTGACGTTAAAGGTCATATATTTGACGTAAGTTGTATTAAGAAACTGACGTTAAAAACACTCACAACTTCTTACGTCAGTTGTATTACACAATGGACGTTAAAGGTTTATTAGTTTCTGCAAAAACATTCATTCCCTTGACTACTGTGCTACTTACCCATTCACCTTTGTACCTAATCCTCTTAATGAGCATTAAGTTTATAGATAAGTTTTCAAGAAAATCAGAATAACTTAGTAACTTCATCCACTGCTCCTATAAATAGCTTCCTTCCATCCTTTTAATTAATTTTCTGCTTCACAATATGGCTCTGCCGTGGAGATTAACTTCATCACTCTTTCTTCCTATTCCTAGACTCAAAGGTCTTTGTCTTAATGGTCAAACAACTTCTGAGTTTGAGTAAATCACATTACATGGATATTAAGGTTGGGTGAATCGCGTAATGTGATTCTCTCACTTTATTTCATCCCCGTCATCCCTTTCACTTTGCTTTGGAAGCAAGTGATTGTGGATTCAAGATGATGCATCAAGGAACTCCACTGAAGAAGAAAGATGCAAAGATCCATTTCACCTTGCTTTGTTTGCTAGTGATCGAGGATTTACTTTGCATCTTGGAATTCAAGTGAGGGAGGTGATGCATCCATTGGAGTTTCGATGACAGGATCGAGAAGAAAATGATGTTGATGCAGAAACTTTTTTATATTTTAGGGCTATGTTGCAGAAATTTTTTATCTTTTAATCATGTAATTTTAACTTATGAATCGCTTCAATGTCATACGATTTGATTATACATATAACTTGTTTTATGTTAAGTGTTTATTTATTTTAATTTGCACAATAATTTGTTTACTAATTCAAGCTAATTAATAAAAATTAAAAATAAACTTGTATAAAAAAAAGGTTTAGAAATAAACTGCAGTACTATATGGAGTGATCTGCGTTAAGAGGGACAACAGGGACATGACAACCAATGAAATGAGTTTCATAATTATTTACGTCAGTTATTTATAGAACTGACGCAAATAGTTTACCCACCACCTCATTTTTAACGTCAACTTAATTGATGACTGCCAAGTTCCCGTATATTAATTACATTATTTCCAATATTCATTCTGCACATTTATAATATATAGGATTATTTACGTCAGCTGTTTATTTAACTGAAGTAAAAAATCAAACTTTTAACGTCAGTTTTATAAAAAACTGACGTTAACAATTAATATTTTTTATTTGAAAAACACTTTTAACGTCAGTTTTTTTAAAAAGCGGCGTTAAAAGTGTATAGATATCTGCAAAAACATTCATTCCTTTGGTATCATTGTGCTACTTACCCATGCACCTTGTAACTCAATCCTCTTAATGAGCATTAAGTTTATAGGTAAGTTTTCAAGAAAATCAGAATAGCTTAGTAACTTCATCCCCTGCTCCTATAAATAGCTTCCTTCCATCCTTTTAATTTTCTGCTTCACAATATGGCTCTGCCGTGGAGATTAACTTCATCACTCTTTCTTCCTATTCCTAGACTCAAAGGTCTTTGTCTTAATGGTCAAACAACTTTTGAGTTTGAGTAAATTACATTACATGGGTGATAAGTCTGAGTAAATTACATTATGTGAGTTGCTCACCTTATCACCTTCCGGAGAATCAGCTGCTGGAGGGCTAATCAAGTGCTCGGGGGCCACAGTTCCAAAACCTCAGCTTTGGCAGCAAGTGACCGTCTTGGAAGTCTCTGGAACCACTGCCTTTGCTTGAAACAGATCTAGTGCACCTGTTTTTGCCTCTCTCTTGAGCTCTCTCATGCCCCCCAGTTTTCTGAGGTCTTCTGATTATAGTTTTCGCTTTGGCATATTACATAAAACTCTCTGATGTGATGGAGCTTTAATGTTTAGTATTTTAAACCCTTTCAATGTAACTTTTTATAGGATTTTAAACCCTTTCAATGTAACTTTTTATAGGATTTTAAACCCTTTCAATCTTCTGTATCAGTCTGTATTACAGTACTTCATGAACGAGATCCGGTTTGGGTTATTGATTCAACTTATAGTTTTCAAAACAGAAACACAAAACATCAAAGCAATTCATGTGAAACTGAAACTTTGAGGAAGGCAATGCGGAAGGGATCGTATACTAGATAAAAAAAATTATTAAAATAACCTTTAACGTCTGTTGATGTAAGGACTGACGTTAAAAGTGAAGTGACTTACTTTTAACGTCAATTCTTTATCGAACTGACGTTAAAATGTTAACTTTTAACGTCAGTTCTTTATTGAACTGACGTTAAAAGTGAGTCACTTCACTTTTAACGTCAGTCATTAAAACAACTGACGTTAAAATTGAATTAATGAACTCTGATATTTACAAAACTGCCACCGCCTCCTTTTTAACGTCTAGCTTTTGGTTAACTGACGTAAACCTTTACCGTCTAATGTATATTTTCCACTAGTGTATTTTGTCAGTGGGCCCAATTGGCTCTCCATAATCATCTAAGATAATTTCTTGACGATCTTGTGTAGGTCTTGCATGAATGCTCAAGCATTGTGTCGGTCCTCGCGTTCGTTTCTTAGATGCCCGTATATTGACATAGAAGTTATGCAAAAGAAGATAAAATATAAAAGATGGCATACATATCTAAGGTGTAGAACAAATTATAACTAACCAATTCCATATAACTAAACAAATATGGCATACATACATTCCTTACCATTTATTTCACCACCTTCCTCTTGGAGTGCATATTCTTCTTGTTCGATGTCATTTTGTTCTTCATCTTCACTCTCATTTCCTATCTCTTCTTGCTCACCGACCTCTCCATTTTCTTCAAGAAACTCATCAATTAACATTGGTGGGCAGATTGGGATTCTTTTTGTCTTCTTCATAGGGCTTTGCTGCATTGCCATAGATTCATAATCTTGAGTCATTGCCTTTTTCACAACTTGCCTCTTTAAACCTTGCTTTTAGCTAGATCCTTTGATTTCATACATGGATGCTTTCATAGGTAACTTCTTTTGGCTTGCACTCACATATTGGCTCTTCGGATCTTGATTTTGATTAGATCCTTTTGTGTCATGGATGACAACTTCTTTAGATCATGATTTTGTCTAGATCCTTTAGGTAGAGAGATGGTTGGTTCCATTGGCAACTTCATTTGACTTGTACCAACAGATTGACTCTTTGGATCTTGACTTTGACTAAATCCTTTGCTTTGAGTCATGATTGCTTCCATTGGCAACTTCTTTGGAACATTATTTTGTCTAGATCCTTTAGGTTGAGTGATAGCTGGTTCCATTGGCAACTTCTTTTGACTTGTACTCACAGATTGCCTCTTTGGATCTTGACTTTGACTAAATCCTTTGCTTTGAGTCATGATTGCTTCCATTGGCAACTTCTTTGGAACATTATTTTGTCTAGATCCTTTAGCTTGAGTGATAGCTGGTTCCATTGGCAACTTCTTTTGACTTGTACTCACAGATTGGCTCTTTGGATCTTTATTTTGACTAGATCCTTTGCTTTGTGTCAGGATTGCTTCCATTGGCAACTTTGTTGGATCATGATTTTGTCTAGATCCTTTAGGTTGAGTAATGGCTGGCTCCACTAGCAACTTGTTTTGACTTGTACTCACAAATTGACTCCTAAACATAGGCTTGTGTATGGATCCTTGAACTTCCATCCTAGTTGCATTAGTACTTTCAGCATTGCGAACCAGCTTCTCACGCTTGATTTAAAACCTCTTAAGCAATTCAGTGCTTGATCTTACATTTTCCTGGATATTGAAAGTAACACTTTCACCCTTGTCTTGCTTTAAGCTTGCTTCGCTCATTTTCTAACAAGAAAAACATAATACAAATTTAGGAAATGCAAAATATAATTAGTAGATAACAGTGAATTTTATAACATCGATATTAACCATCCAGCCATCTATACACCTAGATATTATAGCATAACAAGTGTTTTGCAGATTTTGTGTTACTTGAGACAACACAAAGATCACCAAAACACCCACCCACCCACACAAATGACCATTGTTTCCTCGAAGATTTCTGAGCTAAATTGGCAGCCCTAGAAAAAGTTCTAGTAGCAATTCAAACTTAAAACATTTCTAAAGGATCCAAAAACAATGACCTAGGATCCAAAAAATTTATTAAAAGTAAACCATAAAATAAGCTAAATCTGGAGAATAGATTATGGAAGCAAAATGAATTCTTGACATTGTCAAAACTTATATGCATTAGTCCATGAAGTCCAACAAAGTGTCATCAAAATCAGAATCCTCTTCATGTTACATTTGCATGCATAACATGGGAAGGCTTCTCGTGATGGTTGCAGGTATATCTTCCGTAATCAAATTGAGTTCACCATCATTATTTGGTGCATTTATGTTTCTTCTATCATCATATGGTTCACTCCAAAAATATTCTTGAGCATCTAAATCTGATTGGTCACCCATGTTAAATAAATCTCTTGGAACTGTCTTTATAACATAATGCCTATTTGCTTCAAAAGGATCATTGACATAAAAACATTGGTGAACTTGCCTAGCTAGTACAAAAGGATCATCTTGGTAACATTTTTTGTTGAAGTGTACACAAGTAAGTCCATATTTGTCTTCTTCAACCTCAAACCAATCACACTTAAACAACACAAATTTGAAGTGACCATAATAGTCTAACTCAATTATATCATTAATTGCTCCAAAATAAGTAATAGGTTCTGTTTTGGGATTTTCATCCTTAGAGCTTGCAAAACTTGGAGTTAATGAAACCAAAGTCACACCAGAATTTTGGGTTTTACGTCTTGCGTCTCGTTTCTTAGTGTGGAATCTATATCCATTAATGAGGTATCCTGAAAACCTCTTTGCAACAGTATTTGGTCCTCTAGAGAATTGTTTAAGTCGAATTGATATATCATCTTTCATGGCACGATCCTTAAACCATTCACCAAAATCTTGACTCTGAGCTTTTGCTTTGGTCCACTTTCCTCCTTTAGTGTGATCATTAACAGTGTCTTCATGCTCTCTACAATGACAACAATGTTATTTATTAGATTACTCTAAAATATATTTTATAGACGAGTAGTCGGATGATGAGCTATTATGATACCTGATGTATATTTGAACTTCATCGCAATTGAACAAGAGGTATCGATGGGCTTGGCATTTTGATTTAAAATCTAGAGAAAATGGTTTACCATTTTTCTTTCCCCCTAAAGGACGACCAATACTTGAAAAGTAATCAGCTGAATCTAACTCAAACGAATCGTTATGATCATAGTTTCGACTCCTTCTATTTAGCATTGTCTCTACACTTTTATGTAAATATCTTGAGCAAAAAGTTAAAGCTTCTTCGACCAAATACCCCTCAGCAATAGAACCTTCAGGATGACATTACTTAACATAAGTCTTAAGTTTACATAAATGTCTTTCTGGGGGATACATCCATCTGAATTGAACTGGACCACCTAACCTGACCTCATTTGGTAGATGAATAGGTAAATGAACCATTATGTCAAAAAAGGCAGGGGGAAAAATCATCTCCAATTGACAAAGTATTTCCGCAATCTCTGTTTCTAAGTAATCCAAATCTTGCACTTGGATAGCTTTCTGACATAGAGAGCGAAAAAAAGAACCAAGACGAATGAGAGGGTGAGCCACTACATTGGGCATTGTGCTTCTTATTGCTATTTGTAACAAGTAATGTAACATAAAATGTGCATCATGACTCTTATAACCATATATTTTCTTTTCAGCAACCTGGACACATCTTGATATATTTGATGCACTACCATCTGGTAATTTGGCATCTTTCAAAACACTGCAAAAATTACCCTTCTCTTCCGGAGTCATTGAGAAACATGCTTTTGCAAACTCTGCACGACCTCCACCAATCTCCCTTTGATGAAGTTTCTTTCTAATTCCCATTTCTTGCAAATCATAACGAGCATTGACATGATCTTTTGTTTTCCCTGAGATATCCAAAAGAGTCCCAATAATATTATCACATATGTTTTTTTCTAGGTGCATAACATCAAGATTATGACGTAATGTATTATGTGCCCAATATGGCAACTCAAAAAAAATTGACCGCTTTTTCCACGGACCATCAATTTTCTGTTTTTTCTTCTTCCCAAATACATTGTTGAAAGATTTTAAGTTTTCTAAGATCTCTGACCCTTCTAACAAAGGCGGTGCAGATCTAAGTTTCGTTCTTCCATTGAAAGACTTTCTATTAGCTCTCCAAGAATGGCCTATTGGCAAAAAAACACGATGATCCATATAACACATCTTATGACTATGTTTCAAGTAGATTGAAGAAGTGTTATAATTACAAGATGCACATGCTAACTTTCCTTTAGTGCCCCAACCAGACAACATAGCATGCCCAGGGTAGTCACTAATAGTCCATAAAAGAGATGCACGCATTGAAAATGTTTGATTTCTTGAGGCATCATATGTCTCCACTCCTAATTCCCACAAATCCTTCAACTCCTCAATCAATTGTTGAAGGTACACATCGATATTATTTCCGGGTGATTGTGGTCCAGGAATTAGTAATGACAATATAGTATATTCAGACTTCATGAAAAACCATGGTGGATAATTGTATACCATCATCATGACAGGCCATGTACTGTGAGATATACTCATAATCCTAAATGGATTGAATCCATCACTAGTCAAGCCAAGTCTTACATTACGAGGCTCAAATGCAAAATCAGGATGAAGCCTATCAAAGTCTTTCCATGCTTGGCCATCAGCGGGATGCCTCAATTTCCCATCCTTTGAGCGCTCTTCTTCATGCCACCTCATTGACTCGACTGTCTTTGAACACATAAATAGCCTTTGAAGTCTAGGAATCAAGGGAAAGTGTATCAAAATCTTTGCAGGGACTTTATGCTCATTTTTTGGTTGCTCAAACTCACAATTTGCTTTAGAGAATTCCTTCCATCGTGAAACTTTACAAAACCTGCAGGAATCGTCATTCTCATGATCTCTCCAATATAACATGCAATCATTCGGACATGCATGAATCTTTTTATAATCAAGACCTAAGTCCTTAATGGCCTTTGTTTTGTTGAAAGATTCAGGAATGTTTAGATGAGACATCGCTTCTTTCAATAGTTCTAAAAGCGCGGTGAATGATGCATTGCTCCATCCATGAAGACACTTCAATAAGTACATTCGAATTATGAACGATAAAGTAGAGAACTTTTTGCATCCCGGATACAATTCTTGTTTTGCCTCATTAACCAAATTGTAGAATTTTCTTGCACCCTCATTAGGACCTTCATTAACTCCCTCTACTTCGCCACATCTCTCGAATGTGTCATACAATAAGCCATCAATGTCATCATGTGAGTCCTCTTGATCTTCCATGTTATTGTCGATTTCCATTGGCAGCATTCGCTCCCCATGGTTTACCCAAACATCATAGCCTTTTAAAAATCATGTGCCTATTAAATGATCATAAACCACATTTCTTTTTGCCCAATAACGATTTCTACATTTGGCACAAGGACACAAAATCTCATCTCCATGAGGTCTTCCTATAGTGTCACTAGTGGAAATAATGTAATATACGGGAACGTTTTACGTCAGTTGACCATATGTTTGACATTAAAAATGAGGCGGTAGCAGTTTTGTAAATATTAAATCACTATTTGCGTCAGTTGTTTAATGAACTGACGTTAAAAGTGATTATTAACACTTTTAACGTCAGTTGTTTATACAACTGACGTTAGAAGTGTGATTTTTACTTCAGTTAAATAAATAATCGGCGTAAATAATCAACTTTCTTTCGTTGTCATCTCCCTGTTGTCACTCTTAACGCAGATCATCACTCCATATATAGTGCAATTTATTTCTAATCTTTTTTTTAAAAAAGTTTATTTTTAATCTTAATTAATTAGCTTGAATTAGTAAATAAATTCTTGTGCAAATTAAAATAAATAAACACTTAACATAAAACAAGTTATATGTATAATCAAATCGTATCTCATTGAAGCGATTCATAAGTTACAATTACATGATTAAAAGATAAAAAATTCCGCAAGATAGCACTAAAATATAAAAAAGTTTCTGCTTCAACATCATTTTCTTCTCAGTCCTGTCCTCAGAAACTCCAATATTGGATGCATCTCCTCCCTTACTTGAAGTCCATGATGCTCCATCTGAATCCACAGTCAATTTGGAGCCAAAGCAGAGTGAAGGGTGCACTCGATCTGTTTCAAAGAATATTCTTGGAGCAGTCACTTGGTTCCAAAGCCGAGGTTTTGGAAGCGTAGTCTGCGATTCTCCAGAAGGATGATAGTGTGTGCAATTCACATAATGCGATTTACACACCCTTATCACCAACGTAATGCGATTTACACAATCTCAGAAGTTGTTTGACCATTAAGACAGAGACCTTTAAGTCTAGGTATATGAAGAAAGAGTGATGAAGTTAATCTCCATGGCAGAGCCATATTGTGAAGCAGAAAAATTAAAGGAAGGAAGGAAGCTATTTATAGGAGTAGGGGATGAAGTTACTAGGCGTCGTAAGTTGCTAAAAAATTAAATTGATCATTAAGAGCATTAGGTTCCAAGGCGCATTGGGAGTTGGCAGTCATATATTATAAACGCGTAAAAGAAAACGCTCGAAGGAATAGGAAGAAATAGACCTTTAAGTCTAGGTATAAACTTAGTGCTCATAAAGAGGATTATAGGTTACAATGTGCATGGGTAAGTAGCACAGTAGTAATGGGTAATTAAGTAGCAGAGTAGTCAAAGGAATGAATGCTTTTGCAGAAACTTATACACTTTTAACGTCAGTTGTTGAATAAAACTGATGTTAAAAGTGTTTTTAAAATAAAAATATTTATTTTTAACGTCGAGTTGTTTATACAATCGACGTTAAAAAGTGTGATTTTTACTTGATTAAATAAACAAGTGACGTAAATAATCCTATATCCCTATCTCGAAATGCCCTGTTGTCACTCTTAACACAAGTCAATGGGTAAGTAGTGAGAGTAGTCAAAGGAATGAATGTTTTTGTAGAAACTTATACACTTTTAACGTCAGTTGTTGAACAAAACTGAAGTTAAAAGTGTTTTTAAAATAAAAAATATTTATTTTTAACGTCTGTTGTTTATACAATTAACGTGAAAAGTGTGATTTTTACTTCAGTTAAATAAATAGCTGACGTAAATAATCCTATATCCCTATCTGAAATGCCCTGTTGTCACTCTTAACACAGGTCTCGGCCATTTTGTGAAGGAATAGAAATATAGAGGAAAAGAAGAAGCGTGATACTGATCGATACAGAAGAATGGTACTTTAATTTATATAGAGAATGATTTTTACACAACACTTTTAACGTCAGTTGTATTCAACAACTGACGTTAAAAGTTTTTAAAAAAAAAATTAATATTTAACGTCAGTTTGTTAATACAACTGACGTTAAAAAATTAATTTTAACGTCAGTTGTTTAATACAACTGACGTTAAATGTTGTTTTATTTTTGGTTTTTGATTATAACGTTTACACCCGCGCGCCTTCTCGCACTCTCTCTCGTGACGCACGTCTCTTTTCTCTTTTCATCACGCTCAACCCTAGATCACTCTCAACCCTCACTCTCACTCTCACCCAGCACAGAACCCTAATCGCGAGCTCATCTCCACCGCAACCACCACGAGGGCATCTTCGCCACCACCGTGAGGTATGCTATTAACCCTAACTCTGTCTTTCCATTCATTCTTTGCAATAACTTGACATCTCTCTTTCCCCTTCCCGCGCACTAACTCTCCTTGTCCCTCTTGTCTCAGTAACCACATCGAACATTGGCCACCACTCGAGCTCCCCTCCCCACCACCACGCGAGCACCTATTTTTGGTGAGTATTTAGGGCACATTTTTGTATTTTTGGTTTTGAGTGTATGTTGAAACTGTAGTCTCAGTAGTTGAAACTTGAAACCGTGAGTTTGAGTTGTTTGGAATGTACGTCTTTATTTTTGGTTTTGAGTGCATGTTGCTCTGCTGGTTGATCTGTCACGGTCGTGATCAGTTCTGCCTGTGATGGCATTGTTTGGTTCAGTTGGCACGTTACGGCCGTGATGGACATCACTTCTAGGCCGTGACCAGTGCTTGGCAATCTTCAAAAACTATAGTTTTCAATCTCCCGTATTGTCCTTATATTGGATATATATATGTTTTGTATATCTACAGGACCTATCTAGTTATGGATCGTAGTTGGATGGTTTGTAAGCGTACTAGTGCTGAGTATTTGAAGGGGGTGGGAGAATTTATAGAATTTGCTCAAAGGAATGTTCCTAATAGTAATGGAATGTTCTGTTGTCCTTGTGTCAAGTGTTTGAATACGAGGAAATGTACGGTGAAGGATATACGTACTCATTTGATTTGTGAAGGGATTTGCTTGAGTTAGACAAGATGTATATGGCATGGTGATGTGTTGTTGAGTAGTACGGCGAGTGTCTCCCAAAGTGAGGACGTTGACGTAGATATGGAGTATGATCGAGTAGAGGACATGTTCCGTGATATTGGACAAGAATCTTTTCATCGAGCTCATGTGTATGATAGGTTGTCCGGTGATGCAGATAAGCCTTTATATCCAGGGTGTACTACTCATACACGGTTGTCGGCGGTGCTAAAATTGGTTTGTGTGAAGGGGAGAAATGGTTGGACCGATAAAAGCTTCACGGAATTGCTTGAAGTGTTGAAAGACTTGCTTCCGGAGGACAACACATTGCCTGACCGTAACTATGAGGCCAAGAAGGTATTGTGTCCTATGGGTATGGAGTATAAGAAGATACACGCATGCCCCAATGATTGCATATTGTACACCGGTGTTCATGAAGACAATCACGATTGCCCCAAATGTGGGTTATCACGATACAAAGTGAAGGGTGGTGATGATGATGATGATCTTGATGATGTGAGAAAAAAGGGTCCTCTTGCGAAGGTGTTGTGGTATCTTCCAATAATTCCAAGGTTCAAGCGATTGTTTGCCAATGCGAAAGATGCGAAGAATCTTAGATGGCATAATGATGAGAGGAAACGTGATGGAAAGGTTCGTCATCCTGCTGATTCTATTCAATGGAAGAATATCGATACTATGTTTCGGATTTCGCCGATGAGCCAAGAAACCTAAGGCTTGGACTTGCTACGGATGGAATGAATCCTTATGGTAACATGAGTAGTATTCATAGTTCATGGCCTGTTTCGTTGGTAATTTACAACATGCCCCCTTGGTTGTGCATGAAGCGCAAATACATGATGTTGTCTATGATGATTTCGGGCCCAAAGCAACCGGAAATGACTTAGATGTTTATCTAGGTCCCTTGATTGAAGACTTGAAAACGCTGTGGGTGGAAGGTGTTGATGTAGTTGATGGGTATTCTCATGAGACTTTCAAGCTTCGTGCCATGTTATTTTGCACCATCAACGACTTTCCAAAGATACGGTAACTTGTCCGGGTGCAAAGTGTCAAGGGCATAAAGCATGCCCTATATGTGAAGAAGGGACATGCTACACTCGGTTGCATCATGGAAAGAAGACGGTTTACCTTGGGCATCGGAGATTTCTTAGACGTGATCACCCATATCGTAAGATGAAAAAAACTTATAATGGATGCCAAGAGACGAGAAGAAGCGGCGGCCTTAATTGGAGAGCAGGTTTATCAGAGGGTAAAGGACATCGATGTTATATTCGGTAAGTCCAAAAAGAAAGGTAAAGCTACTGAGAAAAACATATGGAAGAAGAGGTCGATATTCTTTGATCTTCCATACTGGCGCAAGCTTGATGTCAGACACTGCATTGATGTGATACATGTGGAGAAAAATGTGTGTGATAGTGTGATCGGGACGCTTCTCAACATTCAGGGCAAGACAAAGGATGGTGTGAATGCTCGTCTCGACCTCGTTGCTATGGGTATACGAGAACAGTTAGCTCCAGTTGTTGAGGATGGTAAGTGGACTTATTTGCCGCCATCATGTCATACTTTGTCAAAAAAAGAGAGACAAAGTTTCTACGGGTGTCTTCAGGGCATCAAAGTTCCACATGGTTACTCTTCAAATATGAAGAGGCTTGTCTCTAGTGATCTTAAATTGGTTGGCTTGAAGTCTCATGATTGTCACATCTTGATGCAACAACTTCTGCCTGTTGCTATTCGTGGTATTGCTACAAAAAATGTGAGACATGCCATTACTCGGTTGTGCTCATTCTTCAATTCTATATGTAGCAAAGTCGTTGACCCCCGTATGTTGGATGACTTGGAAGTTGAGGCTGCTACAATCTTGTGCCAATTGGAGATGTATTTTCATCCTTCCTTTTTCGACATAATGGTTCACTTAATTGTTCATTTGGTGAGGGAGATTAGACTATGTGGGCCGGTTTTTCTGAGATGGATGTACTCAGTTGAGCGCTACATGAAGATCTTGAAAGGGTACGTGAAGAATCCTCATCGTCCGGAAGCATCTATTGTTCAAAGGTATGTTGCAGAAGAAGCTATTGAGTTTTGTTCGGACTACCTTCATAACACGGATCCTATAGGGGTTCCTAAGCCTCGGCTTGATGAGATCATATGTCAAGGTAAGGGTACACATGGCTTAAGAATTAATAGGAAGGATCGGGAGGAAGTGCTTCAAGCACATTTGTATGTATTGAACAACATCGAATGTGTTCAGCCTTTCTTATTTGAACATAAAAGAAAAGTCAATCAAGAAAACCCTCGAATGAGCGAAAGGTGGTTGTTGAACAAGCATAACAAGACTTTCTTACCATGGTTCAAGGAAGAAATGCTTAAGGACGGTAGTACTGCTTCTGATGACGTAAGATGGCTAGCACGTGGGCTTAGCTTCAACGTCATATGTTGGAGCGGATACGACATAAATAACTTTTCCTTTTATACAAAGGAACAAGATAACAAGAGTACCATGCAAAATAGTGGGTTATGATCGTGGCCGAAGCAATGCGCTTCTCTAGTGCAAAGGACACAAAACCCGTTACAGCACCGAGACCTTACTTTGGATATATTGAAGATATTTGGGTGCTCGATTACACTAAGCTTACGGTGCCGGTATTTAAATGTAAGTGGGTTGATAGTAACGGTGGTGTACAAACCGACGAATTGGGGTTCACATTGGTAGACCTCAACAAGTTAGGTCATATAAATGAGCCTTTCATAATGGCTTCCCAAGCAAAACAAGTGTTCTACATCACCGATCCTTCTAACAAAAGGTTGTCCGTGGTTCTCCAAGGAAAAAGCATGTATAATGGTAGTGATGAAAATGAAGATTCAAATCTTGATATTCCTGAGACTCCTTCTTTTTCAACAAACATGCCTACTATAATCGAGGAGACATAGGTGGACGATGTACATGCCACTCGTGATGATCATCACGAAGGGATATTGATATAGGTAGTTTAAACTTAGTATACATTTATTTTTATTTATATTTCTGTATTTATTTTGAGTTATAACCTATGATAATAAATATATATTGTTTCTGAACAGGCATACATATGGATCATTGTTCCATTTTTCCTTTGCAATTCTGTAATGTGTGTGATATTCTGTGTTACTGGGATATTTACTGAATACAGGGATAGCTGAGGGGAGTGATATTTTAAAACTGAATTTTAAAAAAAAATACTATTAACGTCAGTTTTATCATACAACTGACGTTAATAGTATTTTATAAATTATACAGTACACTATTAACGTCAGTTGTTTATTACAACTGACGTTAAAATTAAGACCTTTAACATCAGTTCTTGATAACAATTGACATTAGTTTTAACAAAATTCACGTCAGTTTTGTTAAAGAACTGACGTTAATTTTGACAAAATTAACGTCAGTTGTGTTAAAGAATCGACGTTAAAAGTTTAACTTTTAACGTCAGCTGTATTTACGTCAGTCAGTACTCTGACGTAAAAAATCAATTTTAACTGACGTAAAAAGCACTTATTGCCCTAGTGTGTAGGCAAAATCTAAGAATGACTCAACACCATTGAAATACTCTTCACTAAACCTTGGCAATTTAGTCCACTCTTTGTCCATGACTTTTAATCTAATACAAAATAAAATGATGCACTATGTCATTATAAGTTTTATTTAATGCGTTAAGTTATTCAAAACTTTATATTCTATAACAAACAACATATCCTTAGAATTAGCATATTAGCAATACATTATGAACAGCTACTGGAATTTTAATCTCTCACATAACTGATGGTAAACTTCATAATGCAACAAGATGCACACAAATCAATTCATATTCCAAAGAATAAAATTGTCAAACAATAGCATAATCAACAACAACTGATGAATTGTTAAAGAAAAATTACAAAACATAATAAATGCAAAAATCATCACAATAAATATAAACATTATGCAAATAAATTGATCATGAATATACAACCAGCCATAGATCAAGACCCAACACGATCCCTGGAAACCAAAACTGCTGGATATGCCACTGTTTACATTTGCTCAAAGAGGAGCCCTTAAAGCCTTGCCCCAAGAGGCCTCTGACCCAAGAAGCACCCACTTTTGTTTTGTCATCACTGAAATAAAACACTAATGCAGAACCACACCACATGCAGAACCACAAAGAGAATTTTAAAGAAACCAATTCTCTTCCAGGTCATGAAAGACTAAAACCCAATCCTAAGAAATCAACATAAGAGAATCAACCAGGCGACTCCCCTAAACTGATTTCCAAAGAGAATCACACCAAAAGAAGGGAGGGGGAATTACCTGACAGAGTAGATGCCTATAGTTTGAAATCCAAAAGATGCAGCAACTGATCAGTATATAGATGACAAAGGAACGAAAATCAAAAACTGATCAATTTTTATCACAATCAAAAAATAATACGAAGAAAAACTAGAGCCAAACGCTCAAGCTCATACCTGACAGAGTTACGAGAGAGTGCGAGAGAGCATGAAACAAAACAGGGAATGGGAAGAACCTTCTTACGGGGCACTCTAAACCTTGTCTTCCAATCTCTCTTTCAACGCTGAGGAATGTTACAGAAAACAAAAATCTCCAAAAGAAGAAGAATGGAGAGTAAGTATGAGAAGCAAATCAAGTGAGAAAGAGAATGAAAGAGAAAACATAGATAGAATTTCAAGAGAAGGGTGGTTACCTTGGTAAATCAAATCAAAACCCTAGCTCTGATTCAAATTGAGGGGTTTTTGTTTGAGGGCAGAGGTAGCTAGCATTCGAGTCTCTGCCTCTTACGAAAAAGAATGCGGGAATTTGCAGCGCGCGCAAGAAATATATATTTGGGGGCGTCATTTTTAATTTTAATTTTAATTTTAATTATTATAAAAACAGTTGTCAATAGTGTCCATGGTGTAAAAACATTGTCTCTGATCCATCCACGTTTTTAAAATCATTGCCTAACATAGATAAGCTACAGTTTTGTAATGTTCTTTTAAAAAATATACAAAATATATAAATTATTGAGTACAACAACAAAACTGTTGCTCATTCTATGTTTTAGGAACAGTTTTTCAAGTGTTGGTAAGAATAGTGTTGCCTAAAGTACAAAATGGTAGTGATACAAGGTTTACTAGGTGGTTGATTTCAGTTCTCGTTCTAATACGAATTTTCCAATTGCATACCAAAAAAATAATCAAGTCATGGGGGTGCTAGCCACAACAAGCATTAGGCATAGAAATCAATCACTCATAAGGAAGTAAAAACTGTATTACAAAATCAAGTCAAATACATGGTTAATTCAAAAATATCTACACCTAACCCCAACAATGGGGGTTTAGCTACTCATGATCATAGCCAAAACCACAAAGATAGAGATGAAAAGGAGGAGAGACTCCATGGAATCCTTGTGCAACTGCCCCTAGTTCAGAGAGAGTGTTTGAGGGTTTCCAAAAATAGTTTTTCTCTGTTCTGCCCGTGCCTCTATATATATCAAGATTCGCGTCACGGCCGTGATGGCCATCACGGCCAGGCCGTGACACTTTCTGCCTTGGCGCGCTTTCAAATTTATGTTTGTCACGACCGTGACACTCATCACGGCTAGGCCGTGATCTCTTCTGTCTCCACCAATTGGTCTGTCACGGCCGTGATAGGCATCACGGCTAGGCCATGACAGATTCTTCCTAGGAGGGTTCTGATTCAATTGACATGTCATGACCGTGATGGACATCACGGCTAGGCCGTGACAGTTTCTGACTTTTGCCTTCTTTCTTCTCAATTGTTGCTCGATCACGGCCGTGATGGTCATCACGGCTGGACCGTGATGGGCTCTGTTTGGGTCATTTTCTTCACTTTTCAAGCTCTGTCTTCATCCAAGCTCCATCAAGGCTAATCTTGAGCATTTTTCCTTAAATTCCTGTAAAACAACACCAAGAAACCGCCTCACCCGTTCCAAGGTAAAAACTAATAAAAATCAAACTAATCATGCCTAAACTATATGAAAATGCATGCAAAAATGTACATGAAACATGATGTAAAATCACACTATCAGGTTGACTCCCAAGCAGATATGAGGGTTACAATTCTCAACTTGTTGTGATGTATGTGATTAGGTTGTTTTGATTCTTATATTAACCACCTGAATATATGTATATATGTATATATATGTATATATATGTATATATATATATGTAGGTGGTTAGTATAAGAATCAAAATATTATACCGACATCTACCCGCTTCTCACGTGTGTACAAAATCTTTCGTATCTTTAGTTTCTCCCTTATAAATCTATAGCCTGCGCAAAATCTATGATCATAAACCACATTAATAATAGATTTAATAATAATAATAATAATAATAATAATAACTTCATCAAAAATAATAATAATAACAACAAAAAAAACCTAACAATAACTTTAATAATAACAAAGAAAATAAAAAAATTAATATAATCAAAATAATGGTACATATTGAATGAAAAAAAAGATATAATAAATAATACAAATAAATAATATAGAAAATGATAAAAATATGGTATTATAAAAATTAAATTAAACACTTTCAGAAAAATAGTTGATAAAGAAGAGTGTAAAAAAAAGTAGCAGAATGTTGGTAAATGAATATATAATAATTAATAAAAAAATTAATATTAACCTAAACTTCAAATTGATTACACTATAGTATAGAAAAAATTAAAAGAGTGTAATAGAAAATTGGTGAATGGAGAAAATATTGTGTTACAGTGGGAGAAAATCTGTGTTTGAGGAGGGGATGCCAGGTTATGGGCATTTATATGGGGGACGAGGGTTGGGTAGATGGGGGGGAGGGTGTTTGGGGGGGGCACCACCCACTGGGTGGCGCCACTGCAACAGGCACCACTCATCGGATGGTGACACGTGGTGCTGCTTTTATTTTTAAAAAAACAAATTTTTTTTTCTAATTTTTTTGTATTAAAATATTATTTTTCTGGAAAAAAATTAACTTTTTTTGGTAGAATTCCCGAATCAATGACGATCTGTCACGTGGCAGGTAACAGGTCAATGACGCCAATTTGTCAGCATAAAAAAAATATTTTTTTAATTTATGCTGTAAAAAAATAGGTTAGTTTGATAAATTGTTTCAAAAATAGGTTATTTTGATATATAATTTTTAAAAGTGCCGAACAACACTGATACCATCTCTAAGCAGGGACTCATTACAATAATTCAAATGCGATTAAAAGATTTGACTCTTATAAAATAAACCAATTAAGATTTTCGTTGTTTAATCACAAGACTTGAACTCTTATCATTAAGAAAAAAATGTGAAAATGTGTCTCAGTTTTGCTTATTTGCTAGAAATAAAGTATATGTATAAATGTGAGAAAAAAGGTAAATCCAGATATAATCAAATAGTAAAAGTTGGACAGTATATAAAATAATGCAAGTTTATCAAGTGTGTATAAATAACATTATTGAATAAATATTAACCGTCCCCACTATAATGCGTGTTAGTAATTTGATCATCTTTCACTAATGCTTTTTTTTTTTTAACTTCCCCCTTTTCTCTTTGTAACAAAACAAGAAAAAATTGCCTTCTCTCTTCAAACTCTCTCCTCTCATTCTTTTTCTATCTTTATGCTCAACCAAACAGAGGCTAAATGACATTTTCTTTAATTTTTTTTAACATAACCTCGTTTATTTTATGAAATATTTTTTATTTTTATTTTTTGTCTAAACCCAGTGTATCTCAACGCTGTCAACGAATGACTAATCACTGTTCGCGGGACATGACTTCCGTTAACCAAATATTATTTTCACGCTGTCAGAAATCGAACTTAGAAGCAAACCGAGTCGATCCCTAGAGTGTCTTTATTTTCAACTAACCGCTAATATTATTTTATAATTATTTTTTGAGTATCTAAAACATCAGCAAAGAAATCTGATTCCTTGAGTTACACGAAATTAATTGACTCTTATCATTTAATAATAAAAATAATAATTAATTATTTGAACTTGACGTAGTCAGCCTAAACCACACCTAAACGCGGTTCCCCTCTATATTCAATTCTCTATTATTTAAGAGTTCAGACTTAGAAAACACGAGCAGGCATACAATATTCAATACAATACATATAATAACTCACCTGACATATAATGGGACATGTTTACTGACTCTCATTCCATAAGATTATTGCACTGAAACTCGAAAATTAGCTCTGCAGAGTGCGGTAGCGTCGCAACCACAAACACAACAAGTACATCCATCACACCGACTGACCGACACTATACTACAGAACAATCTTGTGTTTCAATTCCTTGAGTTAATTGCCTCCAAATAAATTCCTGCGGACTCACCAATATTATTATAAAAAAGGATTTAATAACGTGTATTCAATAATGTTTTTTATTAAAATGTTATTGAAAAAGAAGGCAGAAGATTTTTAATAGTATTTTTTCAAGAAATCGATATCTATTCATTATCTAAGATAGCATTTCATGTGCTATCTATTTCTTTCCCTAAAATAAAATTGTTCCCTCCCACGCACTTTTTCCTCATTCTCAAAATTTTGTGCGACCTACACTCTGCGACTCTCACAACCCCTCCTCACGACCCTCACTCATCCTTCCTCTACAACCACCGTCGAACCACCAGCATTGCAAGACCACAACACACCATTGTCACACAACCACTATTCAAGCACTTGTACACAGCATGCGGCCCTCACAACCACCATAACCGTTGTCTCCCTCACGTCCTCTTCGTTAGTTTCTCATCGTCATCTCCCACACTCCCTGCTAGGGATGGCAAAATGGGTTGGACCCGACGGATCAATCCTTTTGGACCCTCCCCGCCCAACCCACCAAGAAAATGGGTTGGTGGTGGGACGCATTTCTTTTCTTTTCTTGAAAAAAGTATACCTTTTTATGCTATAAATATTTTTAGTTTGCACATCCATAAGACCATTAGTTAGTTCATCACATTCGATTATTATTTGTATGTATATTTATATACTTTTAGTTTACAATTAATCATTAGAACTATATATATTTGTACGTAGTTCATTCCATTCACTAATATTAGTCAGTCCACTATTGAAAAGTAATTGTTTATATTTTGTGATATTTTAAATGATATTTGTATGTAAATAACTTTATTATTTTCATTTTTATATAATTTTTTAAATGTTGATAATTTTTGACGGGCCAACCCGCCAACCCAATACTAAACGGGGTGGGTTGGGAGGTTCAACCCACTTAACTAAAACGGGTCAACCCGCCCCGTTTTCGACTGGTCAATGATGGGGTGGGTTGGCCCGTTTTGCCATCTCTACTCCCTGCCATTTCTGCTCCGCCGGCACCATTGTTCCCCCTTTCGCCAGTCCCTCGCCACTGTCCCACCATATGTTCCAAAGCCCAAACTCCAACCTATCTCTCACTTGAAAGCATTGTCCCAACCGTCTCAGTCGTTGATCCAGGAATCACGACCCCTGTAAGTCCCTTCTCGAGTGCCACATCATACGTGACATTTTAAGGTCGAATAGTAGGTTAATTAAAATTGACTACAAAAGAAAATGGGGTAATTTTTTCTTTTTCGCAAGTCGCAAATATAAATTCTTTGATTTAATAGAATGGACAATAAAATATTCCATTACCCTTTTTAGGGTTGTAAGTTCGAAAATCATTTACACAAGACCCAACCCGACTCATAAACAAAATCATTGAAATACACAGATCTAGTATAAAGATATGGAGACATAGCTCCTAAAATATAAGATACTTGGAGTCGTAGCTCCACAAACAGTAACATTAATTCCCAGACGTACCCAGCTGGCCAAACTAAAATAGAAAATACAATCCTCTCTCGTATATTGTGAGAAGGATAAACCCAACTGACGAGATCTAGTGTAAACTCTATTTGAGTCCATTACCGACGTCGTCACAAAACTCTTTACTAGAGTCACTACAAAAGTAACTCTCAGACTAAACCATTTCCCTTTCTAAGGAAAACTATAGCTTACGAACTAATGACTATTATGCCTATCTCAAGAAAAGAAAGGTTAGGCATAACTGAAACCCTAATGCCATCTCCTTGAAGACGTCCAATATAAGTTCCACCATAACGTTCGTATGCTCGAACCTCGATGTCTATGATGAATTAGTCAAGCGTCATCCGGACGTCTCAATCTTCTCAACGGAATACAGAAAGCACATAGCCAACCGACATAGGCAAAATAAAATAAGGAGGTATTTTTCTTAATAATCAAGTAAACAACAAACATGGTTCCAACTTAAGGTCATTGGAACCAAAACAACCATATGACATATCATACCACAACCAAACATTAAATTACATCCTCCAAGAGGATCATGCAACCATAAACAATAATACATAATCCTAACACTTAGGATTTGAAAAACAACATACAATTATTTTAAACCACATACATATCTACATTAAGGTAGGATAGTAGTAATCTCCCCCCTTACCTCTTGTAGATCCCTTAAAACAAGCAAGAATGATGTTCTCTTAGGGATGGCCATGGTTTTTCTTCCAAAATCCTAGAGATCAACACACAAAATTCAAAAGGATTATATAACTAGGCTTAGACATAACCAAAGATAGGAATCAAGGCTTAGATCACTTATCTTAAGCCAAAAGGATGATGATCAAGAGATTGATGTTCTTGACAAATAAATACCCATTTTTGTAGAAGGCTCAAACTGGATTTTTGGATGAGATAACTAAGGTTTTGAATGATGAGAGGATCATGGATATGGTATTATAAAATCAAACAAGCACTTGGTTGGTGAGTTTCATGCTTAGGCGTGTATGAAGAACAAGGAAAGGATTTTGCTTCAAAATAGAAATTTGTGTGAGATGGATTAGGTTTAGAATGAGAAGAGGATTAAGGATATCATATTGATTTATCAAACAAATGTTTGGATCAAGTGGAAGTGATGATAGTCGAAACTTGAACATAGAAAGGAAAGAAGAATACTTTGTGGCATGAACTTGGATGATAACTTAGGAGTGAAATGAATTGAAAAGGAATGAAATGAAATGAATGAAGATGAGAGGAGAAGAGTGGCTAGTCGAAATTGAGAGGAAGAGGGAGAAAGAATAGAAATAAAGACTTAAGTGTTTTTTATTCTTGAAACTTAGTAACTAGATAAGTTGTCAACTTAATGGTCAAAGTGAAATGAAATGAAATAAGTGGAAGAAAGTGTGTGAAAGTGGGATGTCGTGGACAACATGAAGAGAGGAGGAGAAGTCAATATGAAATTGTGTGACACCCTAAACCCGGTGTCACATGGTTACCCAATTGCGGAAATATTTCTGATTTACAAAGGTGATGAACACTCGGAACATGAATTGAAGACAGCATACATATATAACATGTCCCAATGAAAGCCAAGTTTCAGTACATAAGATAGGGCCTTATCAATGGCCATTTCAACAGATGTAAGCATCTAGGAGTTACAACTTAAAAAAGAGAGTAAGTAAGACACAGGGAAAGAGGGTCCGGAACCACATCCAAAAGATAACTCTAAAAGTCAAATGATGGAAGATTATCCACAAAATGCTCCAAACTGGTTACTGACACTGGCTGCAAGCAGGGTCTCCACAAGGGCTCCCACGAGACGAGGCCTCAGGCAATGGGTCTATAACGTCGCCACCTTCATCAACGGAATCGTCGTCGTCGTCATGATCCATAACGGGATCCTTCGGCTCATCTTCCTCCATGACCTCATCGAAGTCCTCCTCAAGGTCCTCTTCAGGATCCTCCTCAGGATCCTCCTCGAGGTCCTCCTCATTCGGCGCTGCCGGCTCTACGTCAAGAGGTGGCGGCTCATGTAGCATTCCGTGAGCTCGCAATGTGTGAATGTAATACCAGATCGGAGGCAGGGCTACCCTCCTAGTTTCCACAGTGTAGCTTCTACGGATTGGGTCTCGGTCAGCATTTAGATCGGTCGTGGTGATGGCTCCGTGGTATGTGCAAATGTCGCCCCTGGGTGTATCTGCCATGCCCCAGTATCCCCTGCGTTGTCGAAGACCTCAGTCTTCGATGTTGTCGGCACCAGCGGGATATTGGGATCCATCTGGACTCATGTACATGCGACGATACCAAAAGTAAGAGAGAATCACAAGTAGAAATGAAAGAGTGAGATATCGACAACGGATATATCGCACAACAACCATATACATGATACATACAACACCTTGGCATATTGACATTTTAAACATTACTCATAGGCAAACAACAAGAATTATTTCAGTGGGTCTCATACCCGAATCAATCAATTTTATAAAGATAATGTATGACACTTCAATCATCAGTCTCTAATCTTAATCTCATGAGCTACCATCACCGTTTTATCATTAAGAAAGAAAGAGTTGATCAGGTTCATACGCCATATTTGGCAAGTTGACTCTGTCACCTCATGTACCAGGATCAACATCATCACGAATCCCTTATAACGGTCATTCGGATGTATACATCATCAAATACCACATCTTAAGCGGGTATTCGGTAACTCAAGCACGTCTGCCAAGGGGAAATGCATATGAATAAAAGACTTTTCATTAAAGAGACTTTTCTTTGTGTTCTTTCTTTTCCGTTGTCGAAGCCCAAAGCTAACGACTATTCACAATGCTCATCACTTGAAAATTTATAACACATGACGTACAGTCCGAGTGCTCAATCACAACACCTTAGACCGAGGCCGCAGTCCAAGGTTGTAGTCATAGAAACAATTATCATTTTATCCATGTTTTATCTCAACATGATAAGGACTCCTAGCCCATAACAATGAAATTAGAACACACAGTCCTCAATTCCAAGATTTGGACTCCTAGCCCATAATATCACAACTTGGACCCTTGGCCCATAATTCTTGACACGAATCCCAGATTGCGTGCTTATAACTGAATACTAGAGTCGATGTCTCGCGAACTAGATTCTCTTTCACATATGTTTATTTTTAGCTCAGTGAAAATCAAAACCAAAACAAAACCTCGGTCACTTATCCAAGTAACCGGAATGTTTCTAAATCATTTAGGAGTAAATCTTTTTCTTTACAAATTCTTTTATAAAACATTTAGGAAATTCGTTTGCTTTTGAAATCCTTGATAAAATAAGGTCAAATATTTTCAAAGGGGTTTTTCCTTCATAAAACACATAGTTCGAAAAAGGTTTTCTCTCGTATCATCGTTGGATGATAAAAAGGTAGTTTCTATTGGCTTAAAAAAAACACTTCAACGCTTCTTTTCAAAATAAGAATCTCATTTTCTTGAAGTAGGCGTTTTAAACAAGGAACTTTCATAAATGAAATAATTACTTTCAAAGTTCTATTCAAGGCTTATTATTATTAAGGCTTTTAATCCTTATAATCATTGTGCACAGACTCAAGTCCGGCTTCTCAAACTTCAATCAACAATAATATCCTTAACAATAATATCACAGTTAATGACAGTTCATCACACATATACAACTCACACTGCTTTAAGGCAAGTAATAATGAACTTCAAGTAATAATCACCATAGTTCAAGTAAACAAGTCATTCAAGTGTTTGCTCCACATGATCATAATATTAAAATCATTCAAGTAAACACATACACACATGCATATAGTCATCGAATATCCCAAGGCAATCCCCTCACACTTTCTTTGAATGTAAGAAGGTTAGATGCTCGACGAGGTAAGTCACAAACGTTCTCGTTTCCTCCGTGATGGAAGTTTAAGGTTATGAACAGAAAATCACAAGTTAAAATCAAAACAAGAACACTAAACCACAAGGTATAGGTTCGGCCAAGACTAGTTCTTAGGGTTAGAGATTCCCAAAAATTATACAGCTCATGGATTTATGATCATTAAGTGTTAGGAGTTCATAAACAATGATCTTTTAACAAAGTTGAATTAAAATTCCATTAAGTTAATAGGTTTAGCATCCCTATGTGTTAAGGAGATCAAAACCATGATCATCTTGAAAAAATGAAAATAACACATACTAGCTTTAATAACATAAAATAAACAAGTTATAAATCCTTAAACTTTCCAATCTCTTAGACTTAGCATCCAAATATCTTATGGAGCTCAAGTCCATGATCATCTTGGAAAAATGGAAGTAACACATACTAGCTTTAACAACATAAAATAAACAAGTTATAAATCCTTAAACTTTCCAATCTCTTAGACTTAGCATCCAAATATCTTATGGAGCTCAAGTCCATGATCATCTTGGAAAAATGGAAGTAACACATACTAGCTTTAACAACATAAAATAAACAAGTTATAAATCCTTAAACTTTCCAATCTCTTAGACTTAGCATCCAAATATCTTATGGAGCTCAAGTCCATGATCATCTTGTAAAAATGGAAGTAACACATACTAGCTTTAATAACATGAAATAAACAAGTTATAAATCCTTAAACTTTCCAATCTCTTAGACTTAGCATCCAAATATCTTATGGAGCTTAAGTCCATGGTCATCTTGGAAAAATGGAAGTAACACATACTAGCTTTAATAACATGAATTAAACAAGTTATAAATCCTTAAACTTTCCAATCTCTTAGACTAAGCATCCAAATATCTTAAACAAGTTATAAAGAGTTCTAAATCCATGATCAATACTTGGAAAGTTGAAACATAGTATCCTAGGCCTACTTATTCATATTTTTCAGTCATCATAGGAACAAGCTATCAAAACTTCCAAGATTTATAGATTCAAGATCAAGGGATAGTTAGAAACTCAAATACATGATCATATTCCCAAAGTTAAAACAAAAACTTCCTAGGTCACAAATGCAAGCATTCGGTCTTCATTGGAAGATATGGATAGAGATTTTTGTTTTACACAAACTCTTAGTATGTGAAAATATAAGTTAATACAAGACTATAGAAAGTGGTTTCAACTCAAAAGGAGTTTTCTACCATTTTAGAGATATTTTAGAAGTTTAAAGCATATAAAGAACACATAAATTAAACTAAGGAATAAAAGATGAAACTTGCAAAAATATTTATATGAGAGCATTAACCTTAGTATAAGGAAGAACTTTAATGAAGAACTTAAGTAGAAAAGATGAATAAAAACTATAGCTTTAAGAGCTTGAACTTTAAGAAGAAAGAAAGAAGATGAACTTTAATGGAGGTTGAAGGAGGAAGATGATGAAGTGAAAATGAAGCGGTATATATAGGGAGAGGGAGGGGAGTTCACGACTAGGGAGTGAGAGGGAGAGCTTGTTGAGCAAGCTTGATGATTTAATGCTTGATTGGATAGAAGAAGAGAGAGAAAAGGCTGTTGGATTAGAATAGTATTATAATTTGAAAAATGTGATGATGGTACTTTTAGAGTGTGTCATAGCCCTTTACATCATGTCTCCTTACTTATTTTATGGTCCATAATTTGCTCCATTTGGTACCTAGTCGCATTTTCGATCATAATTTTTTCAACGTTTCACCCGAATAAAATATTTTATTTTATTTTTGCACGAAAATTTTCAAAATAACCAAGTTGAAGGAAACATAATAAAAACACTAAGTGTTTCGTTCACGGGTCAAAATTAGGTTTTCTGAACAGTAAACTTCTATCGGCAGTGAAAACGCAGACCGGCTTCTATCTGAATTTTCAACCGAAAATTTTACCGTGACTTCATATGATATGAGAACACAAGGAAATGATTTTAGTTTAATTAAAATCATCCTCTGAGTTTAATAAACACATTTAAATATGTATTTATTGCTACAGAAAATATAGGAAAAACAAGGTGTTACAATACTACCCATCTAAAAAGAATTTCGTCCTCGAAATTACACACCTTGAAATAACTCAGGGTATTGAAATTTCATCTTGTCCTCCGCTTCCCATGTAGCTTCTCCGATTGTCTCGTTCCAGATGACTTTGACTAAAGGGATTTGTTTACCTCTGAGCTGCTTCAGCATCTTATCCGCGATTCGTACCGGCAAAGTCTCAAAAGATAGGTTCTCTTTTAATTGTACTTTATCAGGTTTAATAACATGTGATGGATCAGGAATATACTTTCTCAACTGAGAGACAAGGAAAACATCATGAATGTTGGAAAGAAAATAAGGTAAAGATATTTTGTACGCCACTGGACCTACACGACGAAGAATTTGGTAGGGTCCAATGAATTTGGGAGTAAGCTTTCTGGATTTTATCACTCTGCCAATCCCATTCGTTGGTGTGACTCTCAAGAATACATGCTCACCTTCCTCAAATTCAAGAGGTCGTTGTCTCTTGTCAGCGTAACTTTTCTATCGACTTTGGGCCGTCCGCATTTTCTCCTGGATCATCTTTACCTTCTCAGTAGTTTGTTGTACGATCTCTGGTCCTAACAGCAAACTCTCACCATCCCGGTACCAACACAAAGGTGTTCGGCATCGTCGACCATACAAAGCCTCATAGGGTGCCATCCCTATACAGGAATGAAAACTGTTGTTGTAGGTGAATTCTATCAATGGTAGGAACTCGTCCCAGCTCCCGGTGTCTTCCATCACACAAGCTCTTAGTAAATCTTCGAGTGATTGGATTGTCCTCTCTGACTGTCCGTCAGTTTGTGGATGATACGCAGAACTCAATTTGAGTTTTGTTCCCAACGAGTTCTGTAGTCCCTTCCAAAATTCTGAAGTAAACCTTGGATCATGATCCGAAACGATACTCGAGGGTATACCGTGCAACCTAACAATCTCGTCGATGTACAACTGAGTCAACCTTTTCATCGGGTACTTCATGCTAATAGGTAAAAAGTGAGCTAACTTGGCCAGTTGATCCATAATTACCCATATAGCCTCTTGTCCCTTCCGAGTCCTTGGTAAGCTGGTCACAAAGTCCATTGAAATTCCATCCCACTTCCATTCTGGGAGGTCCAATGATTGTAACATTCATGCTGGCCTCTGGTGTTCAATCTTAGCCTTTTGACATATTAGACAAGAAGCGACATATTCCATTATGTCTATTTTCATTCCATACCACCAGTATAACTTCTTGAGATCTTGATACATCTTCGTGGCTCCTGGGTGTAAACTCAGCTTACTCCTGTGAGCCTCCTCTAAAACCAACTTCCTAAGCTCGACGTCATCTGGTATACAGATTCTTTCACCGAATCTCAAAATTCCATCCGTTCATTCTTTGAATTCTGATAGTTCTCCTTGTCGCACTAAGTCCCTTTCTTCCTGCAGATACTGATCTCTCCCTTGTTTCTCTTTTATTTGTTCCATCAATCCGTTCGAAACGGCGATCCTATTCAAACACAGCCTTCCCAAAAATTTCTTAACTGATAAACTTAGATCTCGGAATTGTTCCAACAATCCCTGCTCTTTAACCATCATTACTGACGCGTGTATTGACTTCCTCCTCAGTGCATCCGCCACCACATTCGCCTTTCCAAGGTGATACTGTAGTTGCAAGTCATAGTCCTTCAAAAACTCCAACCAATGCCTCTGACGCATGCTCAACTCCTTTTGGTCGAAGAGGTACTTCAAACTCTTGTGGTCACTGAAAACATTAAAAGTAGCTCCATACAAATAATGCCTCCAGATTTTTAGGGCAAAGACTACTGCTGCTAACTCCAAGTCATGCGTCGGGTAATTCCTTTCGTGAATCTTCAACTGTCTTGAAGCATATGCTACGACCTTTCGGTTCTGCATCAGCACACATCCCAATCCCTGATGTGAAGCGTCACAATAAACCTCAAAAGGTTCCTTAGGACCAGGTAGGATCAACACGGGTAAGGTTGCCAACCTTCTCTTCAGCTCTTGGAAACTTCTTTCACAAGCCTCCGTCCAAACAAACACTCGGTCTTTCCGAGTTAACTGGGTAAGGGGACCCACTATCTTGGAAAATCCCTCAATGAATCTCTTATAGTAGCCCACAAAGCTACGGATTTCAGTTGTCGTTATTGGTCTTTTCCATTCTAAAACAGCCTCGACTTTTGACGGATCCACTGCGATTCCTTCGCATGATATTATATGACCTAAGAATTGTACTTGGTCCAAACAGAATTCGCACTTTTCCGGCTTCGCATAGAGTTGCTTCTCTTTCAAGATTTGAAGAACAATGCTGAGATGTTCAGCATGCCTTTCCTTGTTTAGAGAATAGATCAGAATATCATCAATGAAGACGACAACAAACTAATCTAAGTAAGGACGACAAATCCTATTCATGTAATCCATGAATATGGCAGGGGCATTCGTCACTCCAAATGGCATCACTAGGTACTCGTAATGCCCGTAGCGTGTTCGAAACGCTGTCTTTGGGACATCCTCTGCTTTCACACGAATCTGATGGTAGCCTGACCGTAAATCTATCTTCGAGAATACGGTCTCGCCATGCAACTGGTCCATGAGATCATCAATCCTTGGGAGCGGATATCTGTTCTTGATCGTAACCTTGTTCAACTGCCGAAAATCTACACAGAGTCGAGAAGTCCCATCCTTCTTCTTTACTAACAGAACCGGAGCTCCCCATGGCGATACACTGGGTCGGATGAATTCCTTGCTCATCAACTCTTCAAGTTGTTCCTTCAAGGTTTCTAACTCCGATGGTGACATGCGATACGGTGCCATGGATATTGGTCCAGTTCCTGGAACCAGATCGATCGCAAACTCGATATCTCGAACAGGCGGTATACCAGGTACATCCTCAAGAAAAACTTCCGAAAACTCATTGACGACACGTACGGACCCCAAGTCTAACTCACTCTTAACATATGAGGAAAATAGCAGCATGTAACATTGAGCTCCCTCTTTCAAAGAAGCTCTTACCTGACTAGCAGATAGTAATCCAGAAATCTCATCCCTAAAGACTAAGGTTCTTTGAGCACAGTCTATCAGGATATGGTTGGAAGATAACCAATCCATGCCTAGAATTACATCTAGTTGTATTAAAGGTAAACAGATTAAATTTACAAGAAAGTGCCTATCCAGAACAATGATAGGACAATTTAAGCAAACAGAATTAACAGCTACTGGCTCAGCAGTTGGGGTAGAAACAATCAAGTTATATGGTAAGGAAGAAACAGGCAAGTCTAGAAGTTTCACACGATCCATTGAGACAAAAGAATGATTTGCACCTGAATCGAAAAGTACGGTTAAAAAATTACCAGCTAAATCGCACTTACCCTGCACCAGATCGGCGGAATTCGATGCTTCAGCTCCAATCATCGTATACACTCTCCCTTTTGCAGTCGGCTTGCTTGCTTGGGCATGATTGGTAGCTGGTTCTCTTTTCGGTGCTCTGCAGTCCCTGGCTATGTGCCCCATACGATTGCAGTTAAAGCACTTCATCTCTTTCCTCAGGCATGTATCAGCTAGATGATTGGGATCTCCGCATAGGTAACACTTTCTCTCTCGACCTTGATTATTATTTCTCTGGCCTCCACTTCCTGTTCCCGAAGTACTGGAACGATGTTGTTGCTGTTGTTTCTGATTGTTACTGGGTGATTGGTAATATGGCTTCCTCTGGTTCTGCTTCCAATTTTGGTTCTGTCCTTGATATTGACTCTTGGGACGAATGGGTCCTCCAACATTTCCCCTGCTATCTCGCCCCTTGCGCATCAGTTCTACCTTTCGACATTTCTCTACCAGGGCTTGGAAATTCTGGATTTCCAAGGGCATCACAGATTCCTTGATATCGAAGCGCAGACCGGCTTCAAACTTCTCGCACTTCCACTCCTCATCGGAGTTGTTCTGGAAAAAGCGGAAATATTAGGCAAGGGACTCAAACCTTGCCGCATATTCCCCCACCGTCATGTCCTGCTGACTCAGCCTCAGGAATTCCTGCTCTTTCTCTGTCCGAGCACTTTGGGGAAAATATTTGTCCAGAAATTTGTTGCAAAATACTCCCTAGGTGATTACCTGATGCTCAGCTACTAGTAGTTGTCTGGTGCCCTTCCACCAGTAGTCAGCATCTCCAATCAGTTGGAATGTTGCGTGAGGCACCTTTGCTTCCTCTGGGGTGTGCACCAGCTCAAATATCTTTTCCAACTCTTGGATCCAAAGATCGGCTTTAATCGGGTTTACGTCCCCGTCAAACTGTGATGGGTTCTGGCATCGGAAGGCATTCATATTCTTCCCCTCTGCAGCCTGTTCATCTCTTAGCTGCTCCTGTTGATTCTGGGCAGCCGCGTTGGCAGTCTGGAAAGCTATTCCAACAACAACGTCAGCCAACGCTTGGGCAGCAAAGTCCATCCCGCCATTGCCTCGGCCACGACCGCCACGCCCGCACGCTCCTCCTGGTTCCATACTGACCTGTAAGACACAATCAGTGAGATGGTAACCAAAAAATAAAAGGTAACTCGTCGAATAACATACATTACTTCTTAGAAGTAATTCAAACAAGCCTCGATCAGAGAATACACAACATCGACACTACAGACCTAAACCCAAACATTCCCGAAAGACTCGACTGGCTCTGATACCTCTAATGTGACACCCTAAACTCGGCGTCACATGGTTACCCAATTACGGAAATATTTCTGATTTACAATGCTAGTTACTTTCTGAAAGTATCATTTTCTCGATGGATGAGTACACTAAAAATGGTAGTTAATTTATTTATTTTTTTGAGATGAAGGAGGATAAAGGTGATGAACACTCAACATGAATTGAAGACAACATACATATATCCAATGAAAGCCAAGTTTCAGTACATAAGATAGGGCCTTATCAATGGCCATTTCAACAGATGTAGGCATCTAGGAGTTACAACTTAAAAAAATAGTAAGACACAGGGAAAGAGGGTCCAGAACCACATCCAAAAGATAACTCTAAAAGTCAAATGATGGAAGATTATCCACAAAATGCTCCAAACTGGTTACTGACACTGGCTGCAAGCAGGGTCTCCACAAGGGCTCCCACGAGACGAGGCCTCAGGCAATGGGTCTATAACATTGCCGCCTTCATCAACGGAATCGTCGTCGTTGTCATGATCCATAACGTGATCCTTCGGCTCATCTTCCTCCATGACCTCATCGAAGTCCTCCTCAGGGTCCTCTTCAGGATCCTCCTCGGGGTCCTCCTCAATCGGCGATGTCGGCTCTACGTCAAGAGGTGGTGGCTCATGTAGCATTCCGTGAGCTCGCAATGTGTGAATGTAATACCAGATCGGAGGCAGAGCTACCCTCCTAGTTTCCATAGTGTGGCTTCTACGGATTGGGTCTCCATCAGCATTTAGATCGGTCGTGGTGATGGCTCCGTGGTATGTGGCAGATGTCGCCCCTGGGTGTAACTGCCATGCCCCGGCATCCCCTGCGTCGTCGAAGACCTCAGTCTTCGATGTTGTCGGCACCAGCGGGATATTGGGATCCATCTGGACTCATGTACATACGACGATACCAAAAGGAAGAGAGAATCAGAAGTAGAAATGAAAGAGTGAGATACCGACAACGGATATATCGCACAACAACCATATACATGATACATACAACACCTTGGCATATTAACATTTTAAACATTACTCATAGGCAAACAACAAGAATTATTTCAGTGGGTCTCATACCCGAATCAATCAATTTTACAAAGATAATGCATGACACTTCATTCATCAGGCTCTAATCTTAATCTCATGAGCTGCCATCACCGTTTTATCATTAAGAAAGAAAGAGTTGATCAGGCTCATACGCCACGTGTGGCAAGTTGACTCCGTCACCTCATGTACCTGGATCAACATCATCACGAATCCCTTATAACGGCCATTTGGATGTATACATCATCAAATAACACATCTTAAGCGGGTATTCGGTAACTCAAGCACGTCTGCCAAGGGGAAATGCATATGAATAAAAGACTTTTCATTAACGAGACTTTTCTTTGTGTTCTTTATTTTCCGTTGTCGAAGCCCAAAGCTAACAACTATTCACAATGCTCATCACTTGAAAATTTATAACACATGACGTACAGTCCGAGTGCTCAATCACAACACCGTAGACTGAGGCCGCAGTCCAAGGTTGTGGTCATAGAAACAATTATCATTTTATCCATGTTTTATTTCAACATGATAAGGACTCCTAGCCCATAACAATGAAATTAGAACACACAGTCCTCAATTCCAAGATTTGGACTCCTAGCCCATAATATCACAACTTGGACCCTTGGCCCATAATTCTTGACACGAATCACAGATTGCGTGCTTATAACTGAATACTAGAGGCGACGTCTCGCGAACTAGATTCTCTTTCACATATGTTTACTTTTCGCTCAGTGAAAATCAAAACCAAAACAAAACCTCGGTCAGTTATCCAAGTAACCAGAATGTTTCTAAATCATTTAGGAGTAAATCTTTTCCTTTACAAATTCTTTTATAAAACATTTAGGAAATTCGTTTGCTTTTGAAATCCTTGATAAAATAAGGTCAAATATTTTCAAAGGGGTTTTTCCTTCATAAAACACATAGTTCGAAAAAGGTTTTTGATGAGTGTGATTACACATCATATTTCATGTACATTTTTGCATGCATTTTCATATAGTTTAGGCAATTTTGATTTGATTTTTGTTTGTTTTTACATTGGAACGGGTGAGGCGGTTTTGTGGTGTTGTGTTACAGAAATTAAGGATAAAATGCTCAGGATCAACCATGATGAAGCTTGGATGAATATAGAGTTTGAAAAGTGAAGAAAATGAGTCAAACAGAGCCCATCACGGCCTAGACATGATGACCATCACGGCCTAGCCATGATGACCATCACGGCCATGATCGAGCAGAGCTAAAAAGGAAGAAAGGCTGAAGTCAGAATTGGTCACGGCCTAGCCGTGATGACCATCACTTCCGTGACATGTCAGCTGAACCAGACCCTCATAGGCAGAACTGGTCACGGCCTAGCCGTGATGAGCATCATGTCCATGACAAACCAAAATTTGAAAGCGCGCCCAGAAAACATCTAAGGAACCAGGGGCTGCTGTGAAGGCTTCCATGAAGTTTCTTCTCTCCTTTATCTCTATTTCTTTTGATTTTGGCTTTCTCTATGACCATAAGTAGCTGAATTCCTTTTTGTTGGGATTAGATGTAGCTAAACTGAACCTCATGTAATTGCCTTGATGTATTAATCTATGTTTATGCCTTCTTATTAGTTTTTGATTCCTATGCTTAATGCTTTTTGTGGTCTGATCATCCATGAATTGATTTTGAGATTTGATTTGCAATGGGGACGTTCTTATCAATTCTTGATCTGGAATTAATCACCTAGTAAACCTTGCATCTAGGAATGGATTTTGGTTTATTAGTAATCGTGTAATCCCTACTCTTAATGTAAATTCACTAATTATGCCACCTAAGGAATTAGGGTTTAATTAGGGGATTTAGGCTCTTGTCATCTAAGGAATTAGGGCTTGAGTAATCTTGTGGGTTCATTTTAATATTCGAAGCATAAACTGGATTGGTGGTCTTGGTATTGCATGAGGCTATGGTTTGGTGAAGTTTAATCCCAACATCTTTCATCTATTTGAAGAATCCCTTTTTCTGCATTCCAAGTGTTTGATAAAAATGCAAAAAGACTTGTTCCTTTTTATTATGTTTATTTTAGATTTTTAACTCTTGTTGGGCTTGGTATTCAATATTGAGCTCCCTTCCATCCAAAGATTCGCTTAGATAGTAATTGATTTGGTACGTGCTAGTACTTGTCTCAGTCCTCGTGGGAACAATATCCCTCTTACCTCTTTATTACTTGTACGACTAGGTATACTTGCCTAGAAATCGTTCAAAGAGTTTTCTCTCGTATCATCTTTGGATCATAAAAAGGTAGTTTCTATTGTCTTAAAAAAAACATTCAACGTTTCTTTTCAAAATAAGAATCTCATTTTCTTGAAGTAGGCGTTTTAAACAAGGAACTTTCATAAATGAAACCATTACTTTTAAAGTTCTATTCAAGGCTTATTAAGGCTTTTAATCCTTATAATCATTGTGCACAGACTCAAGTCCGACTTCTCAAACTTCAATCAACAGTAATATCCTTAACAATAATATCACAGTTAATGACAGTTCATCACACATATACAACTCACAATACTTTAAGGCAAGTAATAATCACCATAGTTCAAGTAAACAAGTCATTCAAGTGTTTGCTCCACATCATAATAATATTCAAATCATTCAAGTAAACACATACACACATGCATATAGTCATCGAATATCCCTGGGCAATCCCCTCGTACTTTCTTTGAAGGTAAGAAGGTTAGATGCTCGATGAGGTAAGTCACGAACGTTCTCGTTTCCTCCGTGATGGAAGTCTAAGGTTATGAACAGAAAATCACAAGTTAAAATCAAAACAAGAACATTAAACCACAAGGTATAGGTTCGGACAAGACTAGTTCTTAGGGTTAGAGATTCCCAAAAATTATACAACTCATGGATTTATGATCCTTAAGTGTTAGGAGTTCATAAACAATGATCTTTTAACAAAGTTGAATTAAAATTCCATTAAGTTAAAAGGTTTAGCATCCATATGTGTTAAGGAGATCAAAACCTTGACCATCTTGTAAAAATGAAAATAACACATGCTAGCTTTAATAACATAAAATAAACAAGTTATAAATCCTTAAACTTTCCAATCTCTTAGACCTAGCATCCAAATATCTTATGGAGCTCAAGTCCATGATCATCTTGGAAAAATGGAAGTAACACATACTAGCTTTAATAACATGAAATAAACAAGTTATAAATCCTTAAACTTTCCAATCTCTTAGACTTAGCATCCAAATATCTTATGGAGCTCAAGTCCATGATCATCTTGGAAAAATGAAAGTAACACATACTAGCTTTAATAACATGAAATAAACAAGTTATAAAGAGTTCTAAATCCATGATCAATACTTGGAAAGTTGAAACATAGTATCATAGGCCTACTTATTCATATTTTCAGCCATCATAGGAACAAGCTATCAAAACTTCCAAGATTTATAGATTCAAGATCAAGGGATAGTTAGAAACTCAAACACATGATCATATTCCAAAAGTTGAAACAAAAACTTCCTAGGTCACAAATGCAAGCATTCGGCCTGCATTGGAAGAGATGGATAGAGATTTTTGTTTTACACAACCTCTTAGTATGTGAAAATATAAGTTAATACAAGACTATAGATAGTGGTTTCAACTCAAAAGGAGTTTTCTACCATTTTAGAGATATTTTAGAAGTTTAAAGCATATAAAGAACACATAAAGTAAACTAAGAAATAAAAGATGAAACTTGCAAAAAGATTTATATGAGAACATTAACCTTAGTATAAGGAAGAACTTTAATGAAGAACTTAAGTAGAAAAGATGAATAAAAACTATAGCTTTAAGAGCTTGAACTTTAAGAAGAAAGGAAGAAGATGAACTTTAATGGAGGTTGAAGGAGGAAGATGATGAAGTGAAAATGAAAGGGGTATATATAGGGAGAGGGAGGGGAGTTCACGGCTAGGGAGTGAGATGGAGAGCTTGTTGAGCAAGCTTGGTGGTTTAATGCTTGATTGGATGGAAGAAGAGAGAGAAAAAACTTTTGGATTAGCATAGTATTATAATTTGAAAAGTGTGATGATGGTACTTTTAGAGTGTGTCATAGCCCTTTCCATCATGTCTCCTTACTTCTTTTATGGTCAATAATCTGCTCCATTTGGTACCCGGTTGCATTTCCGATCGTAATTTTTTCGACGTTTCGACCGAATAAAATATTTTATTTTATTTTTGCACGAAAATTTTCAAAATAACCAAGGTTCAAGGAAACATAATAAAAACACTAATTGTTTCGTTCAGGGGTCAAAATTAGGTTTTCTGCACAGTAAACTTGTACCGGCAGTGAAAACGCAGACCGGCTTCCGTCTGAATTTTCAACCAAAATTTTACCGTGACTTCATATATATAACAACACAAGGCAATGATTTTAGTTTAACTAAAATCATCCTCTGAATTTAATAAACACATTTAAATATGTATTTATTGCTACAGAAAATATAGGAAAAACAGGGTGTTGCAAATTGCCTTGTTAACCTTAAATGAACCATAGTTAAAGTTAACTATGCATAGGTTAGATTAGATGCAAAATATCTAGATATTTTTGGCTTAGCATTTATGAGCATTGATGAGGGAGGTGAGTCACTACTATGACTCACCATGGTGACTCATCCCTTATGAGTCATCATGGATAACTCGTCGTTCTATCTCTTGGTGTATCTCTGTGCATCCATGTCCGATTACGTTATTTACCCGATTAGGGTTTTTGAGAGGAAAATGATGAAATAAAAGCAAAATGAAATGAGTTTGATTTAGCGGAGGGGCTGCACGAAACTGAGTAGTTTTAGAGGGTATTTTGATCAAAATTCACTTAGAGATACTTTTGGAGTTTCACTTAAAGACCAGGGGCATTTTGGTCTTTTTACTAGAATAAATATCATGATATTTTGGTGTGATCATTATGCTATGAAAATTTGTGTGGTGAAGGTGCTTCTAGGGTGATGTGGCCGTGACTTGCTAGGGAGAATAAGGTAAAATGTTGTCATGGCACACTTGAAATTACAATGCAATCTTAAGGGTATTTTGGACTTTTCACATTTAAGTCATCATTACATGCATTTAATGCATGGTGACTAACCCCTATGACTCACCCCCTTGAGTCATCACAAATGACTCATTGTTCTCATCCGTCCGGCATTGGGTTTTGTCTCTGCATCTCCGTTCTCGATTAGTCGATCCCCAATCGCCGTAGTATTCGCCTGACTAACGTATAATAACTTATTTATTTTGAAAATTTTCAAAATAACCACTAGGGTTGGAAATAAAATAAAAATCTTAACTGTTTCGTTCTCGGATCAAAATTAGGTTTTCTAATCAATAAAATCTTACTGTCAGTTAAAACACAGACCGGGTTTCGTCTGAATTTAAAACCTAAATTTTTATCGTAACCTTATACCATAAGGTAGAGTAAAATTATGATTTTATTTTATTAAAAATCATTTTCTAGATCTAATATAAAAATTAGAAACAATTAAAATTCTACCGATAATTGAAAAACGGTAAAAATAGCAAAATGGTAAAAACAGAGTGTTACAACCCCAAGACACGACCTAGCCTGGAGTCGTCGTCGTTCTCCATCTTCGACCCCAAACTGCTGTCGCACAACATTCGTCTTCCTCCGAGTATGTGCATTTGTCTTCCTAATATTTTATTTCTAAGTTTGAGTTTCGAATCAAAGGTCTTCCACCTGCACACACACACCTTCTGTGTACGCACAGAACCACCGTACTCCTCAATATTAGTATTACTTATACTTAAGCATTATTTTTCATACTTTTATGATCCTCATTCTCTTTAATATTTTTGTTGGAATGACATATATGATACTATTTAGAATAAATATTAATGTCTGAAGTTATATTTTGCTAAATGTTTTGATATATATATATATATATATATATATATATATATATATATATATATATATACACATACACTTGATTGAGTAAACATGAAAACAGGAAATCAATTAAGTAAATTTGAAAAAATAATTAACTACAATTTATATTCAAGGAAAAAATAGGATAAATGAGAGTAGATATAGAGAATTAACATAAAAAAACGTATTAAAAAATATCAATAATTATTTTTTCTCAAACTCCCAAAATTTGGTCTAGAATTCTCTAGAATTTTTCCCAGTCGTCATCAAATCAAATAATGATTAATAAAGAACAAATAATTGTTGTCTTTTATAAAGGTTCTACTGTTCTAATATAGACATATATTAAAATAATAAAATAGGTATTAGACACCTTAAACTAGCTCCCTTAAATGAAGATTATTTTTTATCCACTACTAAATAAATAGAAAGGACACTTGACACAATAAAAAAATAAAGTATGACAAACCGAATTATTCAATCTAATCCAAACCACATTTGATTAGATTGGATCGGGTCGAATATTTTTAAGAAAGCAAATCGATCCAATCAAAATCGCATATTATTTTTGTCATTTGAGATCGGATATTTTTTTAACTCGAAATGGATCCAATCTAATCCAATCCAATCCACGAACCCCTTGATCATAAGTAATTCCGCAAGACATAGGAATTCTTTGAAGTTTGAAACTGCTGAGTTGTTGGACAAGCCTAACCATATTTTCAATTCAATTACCGAAACAGGGTCACTGTTCACTGAATACTTTGGCATCTTTCCATATTTACTTGAAAGCTGGCCGTGCAGTATATTTGACTGAAAAGTTAAGTGTTATATTTTTTAATTTTTTAATATATTAAATATATCATTTTTTTAATACAATTTTAATTTGTTTTCTTCTTAACTAATGTCTTAGAAGTATCAGTTGATATTCTTCGATTTTATATTATTTAAGTGTCATAATTAACGGAAATCCATTCCACTCATACTCATCAATAAGGTTTTGATGTAGTGATAATCAGCAAGCTGTACTTTATGAGAGAAGACTAAAGTTTCAAACTTGAAGAAGACAATTCTTGAGAGAGGGTCTATTAGCAGTCTAGACAGTGCCCAGTGGTTAGCCTCAATAATGTATGCCTAGTCAAAGAACCAAAAAGGCGGGCTGCTACGAGACTTAAGTGCCATGTAGGATGAGTTGTTGATATGGCATATTGGAAATAAACGAGGCACAACATTCAACCAAGTCATAGCAAATCAGTTACTGCTAAATGGGCACAGCTTTTACATAAGTATTATTGTAGTGCTATTGTAACATTAATATTTTTTTTTGTTTTGACATTTTTAAAAAAATAAAAAATTTATTTCTAAAAAAAAACATTCACTAGATAATGAATTGAATTGATCAGATATTTGTACATGATTCATCGGATATTTACAAATACTTAACCAAAAAATTTATTTATCAAAAAAACCCATTCACTAGATATTTATACATATTTAACCAAAAAATTTATTTATAAAAAAAAATACATTCACCAAATAATGAACTAAATTCACCAGATATTTATACTTGATTCACCATATATTTGCACACACTTAACCAAACTTTATTTCTCAAAAAAACTCATTCACCAGATAATAGACTGAATTCACCAAATATTTATACCTGATTCACCAGATATTTGCACATATTTAACCAAAAAAATTATTTCTCAAAAAAACTCATTCACCAGATAATGAATTGAACTCACCAGATATTTATACCCGATTCACCAGATATTTAACTATACTTAAGCAACAAAATTTATTTATAAAAAAAAACACATTCACCAGATAATGAACTGAATTCACCAGATATTAATATCTGATTCACCATATATTTACACATACTTAAACCACAATTTTTTTCTAAAAAAACCAATTCACCAGATAATGAACTGAATTCACCATATATTTATACCGGATTCACCATATATTTGCACATACTTAATCAAAAAAATTATTTCTCAAAAAAACCCATTCACCAGATAATGAACCGAATTCACGAGATATTTGTACCCGATTCACCAGATATTGACACATACTTAATCAAAAAAATTATTTATAAAAAAAATTAAATTAAAAAAAAATCTGCTACAGTGTCGCACTGTGCGGCACTGTTCATACGGTGGCACTGTATGTGTGTCCCAAATCTGTGTCCGTTTAGCATTTTTCTAGCAAATATATATCCATCACACCCAAGTCATATTAATATATTATTGATATTGTGCTTCCTTGACTTATTTGCCTCCAAATAAATTTCCTTATCTTATCCGTACCGACCGACAGATCATATGAAGCTTTTTTGGTTTCTTCTGCCATCAACCGATTCAAAATGTAAAATTCGATTCAATTCGAATCGAAAAATCAAAAATCAAACAAATCAAAAATCGAAAAAATCGTATTTTTTTTTTGGATTGGATCGGATTTTGAATCCTCTAGTAAAATCCAATCCAATCCAAACCGATTTGTTATATATAAATAGTAATATTTTTTAAATTATAGTATTACTCATGCTTGAACATTATTTTTCATACTTTTATGTCCCTCATTCTCTTTAATACTTTTGTTGGAATGACATATATGAGACTATTTAGAATATTAATGTCTTGAAGTTATATTGTACAAAAAGTTTTGATGCATAACATATATATACTTAATTGAGTAAATATGAAAAATAAGAAATCAACTAAGTAAATTTGAAAAATAATTAGCTATAATTTATTTGTAGCCGATTCAACGAAAAAAATAGGATAAGTGATAGTATACATAGAGAATTAACATAATAGAACATTTAATATAAAAGAAAGTGTTAAAAAATATCAATAGTTATTTTTTCTCAAACTCCCAAATTTAAATTTTGCCAAGAATTCTCTAGAATTTTCCTCCATCGTTATTAAATCAAATAATGGTTAATAAGGAACAAATAATTTATGTCTTTCATAAAGGTTCTACCGTTCTAATATAAAAAGAAGCTAAAATAAGTATTTAGCACCTTAAATTAGTTCACTTAAATGAAGATTATCTTTTGTTCACTATTAAATAATAAAAAATGACACTTGACATAAGAAAAAAGATAAAATATGACAAAAATCGAATTATCCAATCCAATCCAAACCGCATATGATTGGATCGGATTTTTTTATGGAAACAAACCGATCCAATCCAAACCGCATGTTGCAAAAGTCATTAGATCGGATGACATTTTAGCTCAAAACCGATCCAATCCAATCTACCAACACCCCTAGTTTCTTCAATGCCTCTTCTTCCTGGCGCTGCTTCTCCTTCGTCCCTCCATTGCTCGCAGGTAACTAAGTTGCATCTCACCCTTATTTAAATGAGACGCGAGTCGTTAATTTAGTTATTACCCACAACTAAATGTGACGCTAGTACTCCTTTCTGTTATTCAATTTTGTATATGGGTAGAATACTCCTTGTATTTTTTCAATATACTAAATATTCACTTTGTTGATAATAAAAAAAAGTGACACTAGTTCTCATCCCTCCCAATATATAGTTTTCTATTTAAGGTAATTAACTTTTATTAACTATTCATAACTAAGTTGTATTTCACACACATTTAAATAGATAGGTTGTGGGTTGTTAATTTTATGGCAAGAGTGCAAGATCCTTCTCAAGCTGAAGAAGATTACCTGATAAAGCCCCCCTGGGTATCTCGAGGTCGTGCTTTAGATCACCCGATAAAGTCCCCGCCAAGAGTATACGGGGCCCCTGGTTCACACCCTTGAATATTGGACACCTAACCTTGCATGCAGAGCTTAGACAACTTCCTTCTTCTATTGTATGCATTTGCTTCTAAATATTTTCTGCTTAGCATCAACAGAAATAAGCGTTGACGTACTCCAATGTTTTCGGCTGTGTGATACCTTGATCAATCCTTTGGTGCCGTATGAATATATGTTGTCCTATTGTAGTGTAGCACATTCTATTCCCGTCGGTTATATCTTATTATATATTCTATCTTTTAAATTTTAGGAAATTCCAATTTATGTGATAAGATATTATTGATAGTGACAAAATATTATACACCAAAATGGAACATCAAATCCTTATCGTCTGGGGCAATACTAATAACTCTAGTTATTTCTCTTTGCAAATAGATAAATTCTAGTATATCGTTAGAAATTTAACTATTTTGGTACCTTTAAATTCCAATAGGCTTTTTTACCGCATAAGTGTAATTTGAGCAGCAAATTCACGAAATGGTGTAACTTACAAAGTATTTACGTATATAATAAGTTTGTATATAGAGAATACAATTTTTAAAAACAAAGTCGTGGATGAAAGGCACGACACAATATTTTAATTAATGCATGTCTTATGTGACGTTCACGACTTGCATGCTTATATATTTTTTAATTAAATAATGTAAGTTGGATGTGGTGTTAACAACTTGCATGGATATATTTCTTTTTCAAAGTGATATGTATGGTTAACGACTTGCATGATTATATTTTTTTAATTAAATAATGCTAGTCGTATGTCTTATTAATGATTTGCAAACTTTTTTTAATTATATAATGCAGTCGTATGTATGGTAACGACTAGCATTATTATTTTTTTAAATTAAAAGTTGTATGTGGCGCATAGAGTATTTGGCAATTGCTTGTTATTTTTTTATATAAATTAAATAATGCAATTTTATATAATGTTAGATTTGCATGAAATTTTTAATATTTTAATTTTAAATAATATTTTAAATAAAAATAATAGACTTGCCTTAATTATTTTTAAAAGTTTTTACCTTTTTCGACTCACTATGAAGTAGTATCGAGTCAAGACTTTACAGTCCCCACGAAGTCTCTTCTACCATAGATGCAACACGACTCATCTGCACTGCAATCACAAGGTTTCTCTAGATATGTGTCCCAATTTTCTTTCCAGCATCCTTCAAGTTCAAATGTTTTAAAATCAACTTCATCAATATTTGCCGTCACTTATGCTACAGCACCGTCTGCATACCATCAAACATGATTTTGTCCTATTATCCTATACTACTTGATGAAGTAAGAGAAACGAATGATGGTGATAACAAAGATGATGATTCTAAGGCTTTTTGATTAAAATGGGTTTATTTTAGAAATTATTTACTGGTTTAAGATTGTTCTGAAACTATTTATTAAAGGTGGTCCTTTTGGACATGTGACATATTTTATTTTTTTCACTCTGACGGGTCAAAGGCGCCAGTCAGACTGGCGCCTTCCAGATCAACATTAAAAAAAAAGACAATTGATAGCAATAATAAGAGGCATAAAAAAATAATAGCAATAACAATTTACACCAATAAATATTCATCAATTATTACAGTAGTAAAAAAATTTTACCTTGTAAGAATTAAAAGAAAGTTACCTACAATTTAGAAGGAACACTGCTACAAAAAAAATTATACTATAAGTATAGGGAGTAACGATGACATTAATGATAAAGTATCTATTTAAAACAACAAGAGGCAATAAAAAAATCCCCAAATAACAAGTAGCAAATAATATCACAAGAGTCATAAAAAAAATAATAGCAATAACAATTTACACCAATAAATATTCATCAATTATTACAGTAGTAAAAAAAATTTACATTGTAAGAATTAAAAGAAAGTTACCTGCAATTTAGAAGGAAAACTTCTACAAAAAAAATTATACTATAAGTATAGGGAGTAACGATAACATTAATGATAAAGTATCTATTTAAAACAACAAGAGGTAATAAAAAAAATCCTCTAATAATAAGTAGCAAATAATATCACAAGAGTCATAAAAAATAATAACAATAACAATTTATACCAATAAATATTTATCAATTGTATTGGAATTCGATCGAGGAAGGGCCAAGTGAGGCACCAATAAAGCATTATCTAGTGCATTAGTCTTTTCACTACAAGAAAATCAGCTTTTAGCGTAGGCCAAAAGCCCACGCTACAAGGCAAAAGCCGACGCTAACGGCCACTTTAGCGTCGACTTTGCGTCGGTGTCGTGGTCGACGCTAAAAGCCTCGACGCAACGTTTAGCCTCGCAAATGATGGCCGACGCTAAAATTAGCGTCGGCTAAAAGCCGACGCTAAGTGGCAGCAAAGACAATAGGGAATGACCGACGCTAACCCGACGCTTTGTTAGAGCAGTTTAGCGTCGGCCATGGCCTTCGCTAAAATTAGCGTCGGCCTTAGCCCACGCTATTTCAGATCATTTTAGCGTCGGCTTGGCCTTCGCTAAAATTAGCGTCGGCCCAGCCTTCACTAATTTACTTTGTTATAGCGTAGGCTTTAGCGTCGGCCAAGCCTACGCAAATAATGTTTTTTTTTAAATTTTTTTTTATTAAGTAGCTATATAACAAACCTGGAAATATAAAATAAAAAATATCCTTAATAAACAATAATAGCCCTGCTTTAGCACCGATATCCTTAATAAACAATAATAGCCCTGCTTTAGCACTTGCGGTACTCCAACCTTTTAACAAGTCTAACAGAGTCAAATAAAGCATAAAACTTGAAATATCACCCAACAAAAAAAAACATAATAGAACCAACTCTTTCTCCACTTACAACTCAAACCATTATAATACTTCTGTCTCAAGAACAGCTTGTATAATTGTTGATGAACCAAAACTGCCCATGATAATCCACACAGTACATAACAAAGTAAATGAACACAAACTTCAAAGTACTTGAAAAGTAAATGCGAAATGTCTAAAGTAAAGGAAATCAACATCTGCGAGGGACCATGACATGATGCCTAATCTAACGAATGGTCGTCAAGATCGTCATCATAATCAGGATGCGGACGACCCCGACTACTATTACGCTCTAAAGCTGCCATTCGCTCCATCATAGCGTGAAACTGGGCCTCCAAATTGACAGTCTGTTCCCTAGCTAATGCAGCCTCCTCCCTAGCTTTGGCTGCCTCCTCCCTAGCTCTGGTAGCCTCCTCACGAAGTGCAACGACCTCCTCAGTCTCAAACCCATTACCATGGCTAGAAGACACATGAGACTCCTGAGTTAATGAAGACATACCACGACGGACGTTCAAAGACATGTCTGCAGTTCCGTAACATCGTCCCCAGGTCCTACCCCCAACAACATCCCCGCCACAATTGAAGCTTCCTCGCCCCATCCACTTCCCTGCATCCCATCCGTGGAGGCATCATTAACTCCGTGTGCGTATCTAAATCAAACACTCGCGATACTCTTCCTAGTAAAGAACACAAACAAATCTTATTAAGGTACATACATTGATAACAAAGTTATATAAAAATGATGTATAAGACCAACTTACATATGTTCTTTTTGAGCGGCTATCAACCCATTCGCGAACTCTTCTGGTGGGTGGCTCTAAAAAACTCAGCAGGATCCACAGGCCCCTGACTTGTTTGGACCTACCCAAAAAGCCAACACATGTTCATTTACAAAGAAAATCAGTATATGATAATGGACTAAACGATGAATATTAAGTAAATACATACCATGTCTAGTGCCACCTCAAGGTGAGATCTGCGACCTGTCATGTGAACTGCACCACCCTTTTCTGAAGCCCGATTGGTCTTATTTTGTGTTGATATCTTTAGGAAGGCATCACTTTGCCAATATTCAAGAAGACCAATCCATGCCTCGTCCCCCATCCATTTAGGTTGCGTCCCCTTCTTCCTCTTCTTGTCGAGGATGTCAGAAAGACGCTTTGCACATTTTTGCTGAAAGATCTTAAAGATGGTGTCGTAATGACGAGGATCCCAAGAAACTCTATCCTGCAAGAAGAATTAATCAAAATAGTTAATCAGATAAATAAGTATATATATAAGCTCTTCACATGTGTTAACTTGAATAAAACTGTGAACTTGTGTTAATTAAACAAACGTAGGCTTAAAGATAAACAACTTGAATGAAAAGCAATCTACTAAAATACTCCCTTACACTGACTAATAATAAAAAGCAATATAGAACTTACCCTAAATCTGGCCCACCAAAAGTCCCTCACTTCATCAGGGGTCACAGTCCAGCAATGGTGAACACCCCGAAATTGTGAGGTGATGGCAAACTTAATCGCATCAGCAGCAACTTCTGCTGGAGTCCACCTACCAAAAATCCAAACTCAATGTCAAATGTCAAATTAAATGCATATATAAAACCAAGTTCTTAATAAATATATAAAGAAACAAAGAAAGTTCCAACTTACCCTTTCCCAATAGGACATATAATGATCTTCCCGTCAGCATCCTTCTGGTACTGCCTCGGTCGACGCTGACTAGGGGCATGCTCGTCATGCCCCTCCTCTTCCTCCTCCCCCCCTTCCTGCTCCTCATGCTCCTCATCCCCCTCCTGCACCTCCTCATGTTGGTTTACCTCCTCGTGGGGAGGCTGCTGCAACACAGGCTCCTGTGGCATGCGGTATGAAGATGAACCACACTCAAATTGCCTAGGGGGCATGTATCCCGGAGTAGGGATCATAGTGACTACGTCTGGGGTAGGCTCGGAAGGTGGTGGTGTGACGACTGGCTGGAAAGGAAGGACCGGCGGTGCTATAGGCTCAAAAGGTGGTTCTGTAGTCTGTCTCTGACGGATTTTGCGGTGTGTCTCTGCAGCAAGATCGCCAGGTCGTAGAAGCCTCCCTCGAACTCTATTGGTAGGCATCTTCCCTCGACCTCGTCCTGACATCTACTGTAGTGCAAAATATAACATATAGATATACATATGATCTAATCATGCATATAAAGTTGAACTTGTAAATAATAAGATACACATTAAAATAGTTAGATACATATTCTAAACATATATGTAAAGTTGACTTGTGCATGTTAAGACACATTAGGATACATATTAAAATAGTACAATGCATATTCTTAACATATAATCTAATCTAATCCTCGTCACTATCATTATAATCGTCTTCATCCTCATCCTCGTCCTCCCCCTTCTCCTCATCTTTATCACTACATTCTATCGAAACACCTTCATCTTCTGATTGACCATCGTGATCCATTGAATTGTTATTACGGTCAACTATTTGTTCGAACCCATTTATGGTTTCATCAAGTAAGCCTTGTAATGGTTCAACTTCTGTAATTGGTACAACGGGTGACATCTCATCAGCCTGATAAGGCTCTTCATCCTCTATGTCCTCGACTTCCACATGACCCCTTGGTTTTGTGGTGATTACCGCAGACCAACCACGTAGGTCTTTACACGTTTCTGGATAAGGGACATAATATACTTGTCTTGCTTTTTCTGCAAGAATGAACGGATCATATCGACCATACCGTCTATTCATCTTAATATCGACAATATTATAATGTGGATGGACCCTTGTGCCTCTATTCCTTGTTGGATCAAACCATTCACAGTAAAATATAGCAATCTTATTACTCAAACCATGATATTCCAATTCAAAGATACGTTGGATAATGCCGTAAAAATCATCTTCTCCTCCTTTGATAACACCTTTTACATGCACCCCACAATTTATGGTTTTTTTACCATCACTCCAATCCTTAGTGTGAAACCTGTACCCATTTACAAAGTACATGTGCCATGATGTTGCTTTTGTTATAGGACCCCAAGCTAATGCCTTTATGTTTGTGTTGATCACCCTATTCCTCTCATCATAAACCTACATAGAAGAGACACATATGCTTAGAGGGTGTGATTGCTAATAATTTCATCATTTCTGTACATTACACTTACATATTCCTTCAACCACGTGGGAAATTCTGCATGTATACGACCAGAAGCATCTTGATCATTGATGGAGTGATTTTGCAAGAATGCACTGACATCAAGCACAATTTTGATAAGTAACTCTACAATACTCAATGCGTCAAGCACACACTTGAAGGGATACAAATTTTACTTACTCAAGATATGATTTAACCTCATGGCAATTGATCAGCACATGCACATGAGCAGATTTCCATTCATCATCTGTAAGCCTATGGGTTTGACACTTCCCGCTAGGACGACCAGATTTGTTCAAGAGTGATAGCGTTGGGTGGATGCCTTCATGTCCCGATCGAGGATCATTCCTAAAACTTGTGGTAGGCAACAAGCTAAAGGTCTTGAAATAGTGAGAGCAGAAATAGGTTGTCTCACGTTGTAAGTAGAAAGCACATATGGAACCTTCCACTCTAGCCTTATTTTTCACCGCCCGCTTTGCGTCGCCCATGAATCTACATGTAAAATGACCATACATCTTTGAATTCGAAAGAAATCAAGATGTAAATACTTAAAAAATTAATTTAATTACCTTTCAAATGGATACATCCACCGATATTGAACCGGACCACCAAGGATTGCTTCATTGGGTAGGTGAATTGGAAGATGCTCCATTGAATCAAAAAATCCCGGTGGAAAAATCCTTTCCAACTTGCATATGATGATGGGAATATTTTGCTCCAATCTAACCAAGTCGTCCATCCTCAATGTATTACAACATAGATCTTTGAAGAATCGACTTAATTCAGTTAGTGCTTTCCATACACATTTCGGCAACGAACGAAAGGCAATTGGGAGTAAGCACTCCATGAATATATGACAATCATGGCTTTTCATCCCATGCATCTTACCCTTGGAGACATCGACACACCTAGCAAGGTTTGAAGCGTAGCCATCTGGCATTTTCAGTTCGCTAATCCATTTACACACTAACTTTGCATCTTCTGGTGACAAAGTGTAGCTTGCCTTTGGCTTTCCCATCTTTCCATTAGGTAAGGGTTGCATCTCCAAGTCCCTGCGTGCACGAGAACACGAGATATATCCATTCTCGCCTTTTCATTGTCCTTTGTTTTACCCTTGACATTCATGACAGTGTTTAGCACATTATCAAAGAAATTCTTCTCTATGTGCATCATATCAAGATTGTGCCTTAACAAGTTGTCCTTCCAAGTATGGAAGATCCCAAAATATACTTTGTTTGGTCCAATTATGATACCCGCCATACCCTTGCAATCTGCCCCAACCAACCTCTGTCACTTTTGGGAAATCACGAACTAATTCCCAGATTTGTTGCCCTGTTAACATGTAAGGTGGGCCATCTTTCTCATCCTTGTTTCTTGTAAAACCCCTTTTACTTCTTCTGAAAGAATGATTTTCTGGCAGGAATCGACGATGACAATCGAACCAAGAATTTTTTCCACCATATTTCAAGGTGAAAGCTTTTGTGTCTTCCATACAATAAGGACATGCCAATTTACCCTGTGTACCCCATCCAGATAACATGCCATAGGCTGGAAAATCATTAATTGTCCACATTAAGCATGCTCTCATGAGAAAGTTTTGTTTCATCGAGATATCGTAAGTCAAAACACCAAATCTCCACAACTGTTGTAAATCATCAATCAAGGGCTGCAAGTAAACATCTATCTTTGATTTTGGGTTAGATGGTCCAGGAATGAGACAAGTCAAGAACATGTATGGTTTGGTCATGCACATTTCTGGGGGAAGATTGTAAGGCGTAACTATGACCGGCCAACATGAGTATGGAGAAGTCGACGCTTGGATGTAAGGTGTAAACCCATCAACACATAGGCCCAATCTTACATTTCTTGGCTCCATTGGCAAAATCCGGATAAACATCATCAAAGTGTTTCCATGCCTTCCCATCGGACGGATGGCGTAGAACGTTCGAACTCGCCTTATTTTCATGATGCCACCTCATTCGAGCCGCAGATTCTATTGATGCATACAATCTTTGTAACCTGGGAATGATTGGCAAATAAAACATTCTCTTCACCGGAACATTTTTGTATTTTCCCATCCCTTTCCTTGGAGGAACATACCTTGCGACTTGACAAAATTTGCACTCGGATAAGTTTCTATCCAGTTTGTAATATAACATGCAACCATTTACACAACAATCAATCTTCTCAGCCTTTAACCCTAACTTAGACACCAACTTTGTTGCTTGGTAATGGTTCTCGGGTAAGCATTGTTTTGATCCTAGCTCTTTAGCTACGTTGGCAAGCATTTGTTCAAAATAATCTATTCCCTTTTGAGGAACATGCCAGTTAGATCTACCTGCCAAAAGCTTAACAGATATTGATAACCTAGATTCGGTAGCTCCTTCACAAATGGGCTGGTTTGCAGAGATTAATGTATCGTAAAACCGTTGAGCTTCGGGATTGGGCATCTCGTCTTCATTAAGTGTCTCGTTCCCCATGTTAGCATTGACATGGGAGGCATCCGACAAATGGCCTTAAAGCATCATACACCATATGATTCATTGACATAAATTCATCATCATTATCCACATGACAAGTCTTGTTTGAATGACCCCTAGGTCCATATCGGCTCCACTTCTCCATGTTCAGTCCAGATCAAATAGTTTGTCTTAAACCCGAACTTGTACAAGTGAACCTTTACCTCGCTTGCAGCCAATAGCTTCATGCACTTACACTTTGCACAAGGACATCTGATCCCTCCTTCGGACAAAAAGTAGGGTTGTTCCTTAGCATGGTTGACAAACTCATCAACTCCACTAAGAAACTCATCTTTCAAGCCTCGCCTATCAGGATTGACCCTATCATACATCCAACTACGATCCATTTTCTACGTGGTAAACATACAATTATCAGCCACTAGGGGTACCGAGAAAAACTTCGGAAATTTTTTGTGAAAATAGCAATGTATAGCACCTAGTCCAAGCATCATGCATCTCAAACAAGTTCACACCTATTGAGCTCTGCTCTCCACTACATATATCCTCAAATTCATTGTCCATCTAAAATCCTAATCTAAGAGGAGGGGGATGGAAGACTTGTACATTAGTACGGAAGAGATATTAGATCACGGAAATGAATTTATAGCACACAACATGATCGTATTTCAATAACTGTTCATGAATTTAAAAAGGCATCTCAAAGGGTTCATCACACACAGAGAAAACTAAACATAAGCAGATTACATGAAATACATGGGGTATCAAACAAAATTACTCAGATTCATAATGATGGGATGAAGCTACTTGACTATATGCATATAAATCACTAGGTGCATGTTTATGTATGTTTAGTATTTAGATACACAATAAAGATCTAAATACGTGATAATCAAATTTAACCTCAAACCAGTAAGGTAAGAAGTGTGTCAAATGCTATACAGATGCATGATAATGGATTAATTTAGGGGAAGGGATATGCAATAGCAATTAGCAACTGTTTCACAAAACCAATCAAAACTATATGGCATGGTAAAAAAAAAATCATCATAGGGAAACATCAAGTTCCAGTTAGAAACAAATAAAACACTGACCTTCAAGAGCAGGATTTCGTGGGATCTAAAGGAGTAACAGGTTTGATCTTTGCTTGTATTCTTCGGTAAGCAACAGGTTAATGGAAATCCACTAGCTAGAAATAAAGAGCAGAGTAAAGTGAGTAGTGAGTACCAAAACCAAACAAATATGATAGATTGGCTTCACAAACAGAAGAAAGCAAAATGGGGTCAACAGTTTCCTCTACAGAAAGCAAAAGGGAATTTTTTTATTATTTATATGAATAAAACTTTTCCTTTTCTATTAAACATCCATGCAGCTTGTCACAAATAGATGATAACCTGACTACTATTCATGATTCTTTTGCAGATTGATACTTGTAACTCATTCTACTGTGATCAATTTGAACCTATTTCTCCAAAGAGGCCAAAAATTTGGACTGAAAACTGGCCTGGATGGTATGTTGGATTCACTTTTAATCTTTGCTCCCTGTATAGTCCATTATTCGTTTTACCATGTGACAAATGATAATGTATCTGTCATAACTGTTGTATGATGACTGGTTGCTAATGATTATTGTATTTGTTGAGCATAATTCAGAAATGCTCTTTATCTAAATTTCATTGACAATCATGTCTTAAGCAAAACTGAAAATTAGTGCGATTCTTGAAATAGTTATTTCATTGCAAAATGTTTGAGTGTGTTATCATTCAAAAAGAATAGTTCATGGATTTTAAATTCTCGAGAGTCGAAAAAGGCGAGAAGATTCTCTAAATACATCTGCTAGGTTTATACCTAGGTGAATAATAAACATGTGCAAGTTTTGAAAATTTAGTCTTTCCAGTTTATTTAGAACCAAAATTGTGAGAATATTTCTTTTCCATTCTTCTTTTTTTCCAGGTCAGGATTTTAAAGTGTGCAAAAGTCTAATATTTGCTTTTGATCTTGCAATAGGGAATGTATCTTATGTTTAATGTTCTTCTGTGCTGGATTTTATGCTATTTTAAGGTTTGCAAGTTTTGCGGGTGGAGTTCCTCAAAGACCATCTGAAGATGTTGCATATTCTGTTGCTCGTTTCTTCCAGAAAGGTGGAAGTGTACTGAATTACTACATGGTACAGATGATGGATTTTTTATTTTTAACTTGGTGTACTAAACATTTTATTTTATTATGGGAAACCATTTGAAAAGACCTATAGATTAAATGGTATGTCACATGCTAGTTTATTTTTCTCTCATGTTACCTCTTTGTCTCATCCCTGTGGTCAGTACCATGGTGGAACAAATTTTGGGCGTACTGCAGGTGCATTTAAGACTACGAGTTATGACTATGATGCCCCTATAGATGAGTACGGTAAGCCATCTGAAAGTCTTGTTTTGGAACATAATTTATGCACATGTCTCTATACTGTGTTAAATAAAAATCCTTCTCACAATCAATGATACAATTTAACTGATTAATAAGTTTATCATATAATCACAGGGTTACCTTGACTTCCAAAATGGGGACATCTTAAGGAATATGAATATGAAACACATAAAGAAGAATAGGTGTAAGCATATCGTCAATCAGCTTGAGTGCAAATAAAAAAATTCTAGCATTCTATAAAAATGCAGAAAAGAAAAATTCATTCAACAACAAATCTACCTTTACATTTACAGAAACGAAATACAGCAACAACAAATCTAGATTCCACCATATTCAAAGGAAAATTCCTAACGAAAATAAAACATAAAAAATCGAAAATACAAAATACAAAAATTCTTCATCACTAAAGAAGAGATGCGTTTCAGATCTGTGATGCAACAAGGGAGAACTTACAGTTTCAGATCTGTGATGCAACAAGGGAGAACTTGACACTGTAGTTTCAAAACTGGGTTGGGGTTCGATGGACAGAGCGCATGAAGGGACTCGAGCTAAGCTACGGTGGTTCGCGCAGTTTTGCTTCGGATCTGGACGAAGGAGGCGGCGAGTCGGTTGGTGGTCGATTGGAATGAGGGAACGGCGGCAGAGTGCGTAAAGGGACCAGGTGTTGTGGATGGTTGGCCAAGTGAGATGCGTTTTCAAAGGTTGTGGATTGTTAACAGGTGCAATCTGTTGGGATGGGAGAGTGAAAGTATGCGGGGAAAAAAAAGAGCGAGGAAGATGGAGGTGTTACAGAGAGAAATAGAGAAAGAGATGATGTGAGTGAGAAGGAGAAGGAAAGATAGCGTCGGCTTGGCCCACGCAAAATGTCTTAAAATAGCGTCGGCCTGGCCCACGCAAAATTGAATCCAAAGTAAAAAAAAAAATCGGGTAATGATGTGCGTCCATTTTTGCGTCGGCTTGGCCGACGCTTATAGCGTCGGAGTCGTGGCCTACGCTAATAGTTCGACGCTAAATCGTGACTTTCTTGTAGTGTTTAGGCTATGTTTGGATTGATGGAAGGTGATTGAATGAAATGAAATGAAACATAATGGAATGGAATAAAAGTTCCACTCCATCATTTGGATATTTTATAATGGAATGGAACAAAACTATCATTCTATTATTTGGGAAATAAGTGGAATGGAATGGATTATAATATTTTTATTTCTTTATTAACCTCGTGTAACTTGGAAATGGTGTAGGAACAAGAGCATCTAGGCTAGAGGTATCAATAAGAGCATCCAATTGCATCTCAGACCAAAGACATGACCCTGACTAATAGCAAACCCACCCAATTATTAATTATTAATAATGAACAATAACAAGCAAAATTAAAACATAAAATGCAGTAAACTATGACCCGTGAAAATGAAACCCCTGAACATCGTACTATGACCTGCGAAAATCAAAATCCCACTTTGCTTTATTCATTCTCTTCTCAAAATCAGAAAGCACGAGGGAGGCACGCTGGAAGAGTGATAAAAATGGATAAGGAGGATAAGAAAAATGATAAAGAGTGATAAAAACATAGAGAAAGCACAGTGGAAGAAACCTTGCTGACGTTCACTGGACTCTTGTTTGCAGAACGTTTTTGCTGCGAGAGAGTTGCTGCTAGGTAAAACAAAAATGAAACGTGGAAGTTAAATTAGAGGGATGATAAAATAGTAATTTTGTATTTTTAAAAGAGATCAATTTCTCATTGATGAAATTAAAGGGTCCTATCATAGCCTAGAATGGTTTTAGCTAGTTTGTTCACCTTTCCTAATTTCTAGAAGTCTGTTATAACTATTTCAGTTATTATAGTTTTATGAGGAAAGTTAGGAAAGTTAGTTTTAGATAGAGGTTGTTATGACTCTATATAATCTGTCATTTGTATCCTTCACTTTCATAATCTCAATAACATACAAGAAGTAAAGTACATTCTGATACTTGATCTTTTTCTACACTCATTCCGTTCCATCCCTCCCAATTTGGGAGGGAACAAAAAGAGAGGGATTGGATGGAAATGGATGGAATGCATTCCATCAGGTTCCATTCCATTCCATTTAAAATTAGGCAAATAAAACAATGAAATATGATTTCATTCCACTCCATTCCATTCAATTTCATTAGTTTCCATCAATCCAGATATAGCCTTTAAGTTCGTTAAAGCAAACCCACTGCCGCTAATTATGTATACAATATTGTAATTTGACTTATTTCTTTTGTCATTTTTCTTGAACAATTTAATCTTGCAATACTAAAAATACGGAGGCAGGCTTTTATTAGCTTTTTATGCTCTGACGGAAGTGAAGATTTTCAGTTTCTAGTTTTTTATATTTATTGGAAGGGGAACACATAAGGGACAATCACACCCACTAAACCATTTCACACGCACTAAACCGTTCTTGAGATGAATATTTATTGAAGAATATTTATTACTATGATAATTGATGAATATTTTTTTTATTATTATAATAATTAATGAATATTTATTAGTATAAATTGTTATTATTATTATTTTTTTATGACTCTTGTGATATTATTTGCTATTTGTTATTAGAGGATTTTTTTTATTGTCTCTCGTTGTTTTAAATAGATATTTTATCATTAATATCATCGTTACTCCCTATACTTATAGTATAATTTTTTTTAGCAGTGTTCTTTCTAAGGTAAAATAATATCTTTCTTGTAAGAATTAAAAGAAAGTTACTTGTAATTTAGAAGGAACACTTCTACAAGAAAGATAACTTTCTTTTAATTCTTACAAGAAAGATATTATTTTATCTTATAAGGAACACTGTTACAAAAAAAATTATACTATAAGTATAGGGAGTAACGATGACATTAATGCTATTACAAGGTAAAATTTTTTTTACTACTGTAATACTTAATGAATATTTATTTGTGTAAATTGTTATTGCTATTATTTTTTATTCCTCTTATTATTGCTATCGATTGTCTTCTTTTTTAATATTGGTAGACGCAAGTCTGAAGGCGCCAGTCTGACAGGCGTCTTTGACCCATCAGAGTGAAAAAAAATAAAATATGTCACCTATCCAAAATGACCCCATTAATAAATAGTTTCAATTATACATAATTTCTAAAAGGAATCTCGCCAAAAAGCCAAGATTCTAACGATGATAGTGACGACGATGATGATGATATTCATGCAGAACCTACACCCTTGCCACAAAGATGACCAAGAAAAAGAGGCGGTCAGACACTACTGCTTTGTTTGTTATAGCAGAAATAGGTGGGAGAGAACTTGCAGGGAAATCTCTAATTTCATTCGTTTGGTATGAGTAGAAATATGTGAGAGAGAATAAAAAACTATGGGGCCCACACAAAAATATAGTCTCCTCTGTGGTGCGAAGAAAGGGCGAGGAAATGGCACACAATGGATCATGTTTTTGTCATCTTTGTCAATTATACCCCTTTGGCTCCTTGCAAAACTTTGGTACCGACTCGCAAAGCACTGGGGAGTAGGACAAGTGGACAACACTTTATGATAAAAAGTTAAAAACACTTTGTGACCTTGCAATGAATTGAATTAAAATATATAAAAGTTAATTAATGAAGTAATTTAGTTTCTTAATTAAATTAAAAATCAAACTAAATTTATAAGAAATTAAATTCAAGCAATATAAAATTATGCATTTAGTTGACATTTTTGTCCTTTAAAAAATTATAATATTTCTTTTTTCTCACTTTCTATCCAACCAAATAAAGGGAGAGAGACAAATATACTTCTTTTTCCTCTATTTCTCTCATATTTCTCTTCTACCAAAAAACACATCAAATCCTCTCTATTTCTCATTTATTTCTCTCTTCTTACATTCTTTCTCATCTCTTTCCATCTTCCCACTTTCTTCTCACAATCAAACATACCCTACAAGTGAAACAACCTTAAAAAATTCTACAAGTGGAACAACCTCTCAGAGTGGGACATCATCCCACCAGTAATCTAAAAAATACTTGATTTTTTTATCATATTTTGTATAATAATTTTTAAGTGATCTATTATTCTTTTGAATTATATTAAAATTTCCATCATATTATGTATAACAATTTTGTTATTTTTTAAACTATATTGTATAGAAGAATCATAATATTTGTCCTAACTTTTTATATATAAAAAAGGTACTTATAAATGTCGTAGTTTTAACATTTCACTTTGATTAGTTTTTTTATTAAAAAAATAGGTTTTATAATTAGTCGTATACAACGATAGCGACTTGCATTTTTAAAAAAAGAAATAAATATAGAAGGAAGTCGTGCTTGTTGGATACGACTCCCTATTGAAATACTTCCATTTCACGTGAGTCGTAAATAGTGTATACGATTCGTTATGTTTTTGTTTTTAAATGACCAAAGTCGTAGCTGTAGGATACAATGTTTGTTAAAATAATTTGTCGTTCGTTGGATACGATACATACCTATTATCAACTTTTGTGTCCCTAATGAGAGTGTTATCGAACCATTCACATTTGAATAAGACTAAGTTTTTTCCTGGGTAAGCTGAATACGCTAATTCGTATATATTAGTTAATATCCCAAAAAAGTCATCCTCTAATTGATTGTCACTACTATAAAAAATGACTTTAATAACACTTTTTTTCCCTCTAGTAACGCTTCCAAGCACTATCTATTCACCTGCTACCACTAGTGGAAATAATGTAATATACGGGAACGTTTTACGTCAGTTGACCATATGTTTGACGTTAAAAATGAGGCGGTGGCGGTTTTGTAAATATTAAATCACTATTTGCGTTAGTTGTTTAATGAACTGACGTTAAAAGTGATTATTAACACTTTTAACGTCAGTTGTTTATACAACTGACGTTAAAAGTGTGATTTTTACATTAGTTAAATAAATAACTGACATAAATAATCAACTCATTCCTATCTTTCTTTCGTTGTCATCTCTCTGTTGTCACTCTTAACGTAGATCATCACTCCATATATAGTGCAGTTTATTTCTAATCTTTTTTTTAAAAAAGTTTATTTTTAATCTTAATTAATTAGCTTGAATTAGTAAACAAATTCTTGTGCAAATTAAAATAAATAAACACTTAACATAAAACAAGTTATATGTATAATCAAATCGTATCTCATTGAAGCGATTCATAAGTTACAATTACATGATTAAAAGATAAAAAATTTCCGCAAGATAACACTAAAATATAAAAAAGTTTCTGCTTCAACATCATTTTCTTCTCAGTCATGTCCTCAGAAACTCCAATGGATGCATCTCCTCCCTTAATTGAAGTCCTTGATGCTCCATCTGAATCCACAGTCAATTTGGATCCAAAGCAGAGTGAAGGGTGCACTCGATCTGTTTCAGCAATATTCTTGGAATAGTCACTTGGTTCCAAAGCTGAGGTTTTGGAACTGTAGCTGCTGATTCTCCTGAAGGATGATAGTGTGTGCAATTCACATAATGCGATTTACACACCCTTATCACCCATGTAATGCGATTTACACAACCTCAGAAGTTGTTTGACCATTAAGACAGAGACCTTTAAGTCTAGGTATAGGAAGAAAGAGAGATGAAGTTAATCTCCATGGTAGAGCCATATTGTGAAGCAGAAAAATTAAAGGAAGGAAGGAAGCTATTTATAGGAGTAGGGGATGAAGTTACTAGTCGTAAGTTGCTAAAAAATTAAATTGATCATTAAGAGCATTAGGTTCCAAGGCGCATTGGGAGTTGGCAGTCATATATTATAAACGTGCAGAAAAGAAAACGCCCGAAGGAATAGGAAGAAATAGACCTTTAAGTCTAGGTATAAACTTAGTGCTCATAAAGAGGATTATAGGTTACAATGTGCATGGGTAAGTAGCACAGCAGTAATGGGTAATTAAGTAGCAGAGTAGTCAAAGGAATGAATGCTTTTGCAGAAACTTATACACTTTTAACGTCAGTTGTTGAATAAAACTGACGTTAAAAGTGTTTTTAAAATAAAAATATTTATTTTTAACGTCAGTTGTTTATACAACTGACGTTAAAAGTGTGATTTTTACTTCAGTTAAATAAACAGCTGACGTAAATAATCCTATATCCCTATCTGAAATGCCCTGTTGTCACTCTTAACACAGGTCAATGGGTAAGTAGCAGAGTAGTAAAAGGAATGGATGTTTTTGCAGAAACTTATACACTTTTAACGTCAGTTGTTGAATAAAACTGACGTTAAAAGTGTTTTTAAAATAAAAATATTTATTTTTAACGTCTATTGTTTATACAATTGACGTTAAAAGTGTGATTTTTACTTCAGTTAAATAAATAGCTGACGTAAATAATCCTATATCCCTATCTGAAATGCCCTGTTGTCACTCTTAACACAGGTCTCAGAGCCATTTTGTGAATGAATAGAAATATAGAGGAAAAGAAGAGGCAGTATTACAGACTGATACAGAAGAATGGTACTTTATATAGAGAATGATTTTTACACAACACTTTTAACGTCAGTTGTATTCAACAACTGACGTTAAAAGTGTTTTTTTAAAAAAATATTAATATTTAACGTCAGTTTGTTAATACAACTGACGTTAAAAAATTAATTTTAACGTCAGTTGTTTAATACAACTGACGTTAAATGTTGTTTTATTTTTGGTTTTTGATTATAACGTTTACACCCGCGCGCCTTCTGCACTTCGCTCTGTACGTATGTCTCTTTTCTCTTTTCATCACGCTCTACCCTAGATTACTCTCAACCCTCACTCTCACTCTCACCCAGCACAAAACCCTAATCGCGAGCTCATCTCCACCGCAACCACCGCGAGGGCTTCTTCGCCACCACCGTGAGGTACACTATTAACCCTAACTCTGTCTTTCCATTCATTCTTTGCAATAACTTGACATCTCTCTTTCCCCTTCCCGAGCACTAACTCTCCTTGTCCCTCTGCTCTCAGTAACCACATCGAACGTTGGCCACCACTCGAGCTCCCCTCCCCACCACCACGCGAGCACCTATTTCTGGTGAGTATTTAGGGCACATTTTTGTATTTTTGTTTTTGAGTGTATGTTGAAACCGTAGTCTCGTAGTTGAAACTTGAAACCGTGAGTTTGAGTTGTTTGGAATGTACGTCTCTATTTTTGGTTTTGAGTGCATGTTGCTCTCTGCTGGTTGATCTGTCACGGCCGTGATGCTAATCACGGCCAGGCCGTGATCGGTTTCGCTGTGATGGCATGGTCGGTTTGGTTTGCACGTTACGGCCGTGATGGACATCACTTGCAAAGCCGTGACCAGTGCTTGGCAATCTTCAAAAACTATAGTTTTCAATCTCCCGTATTGTCCTTATATTGGATATATGTTTTGTATATCTACAGGACCTATCTAGTTATGGATCGTAGTTGGATGGTTTGTAAGTGTACTAGTGCTGAGTATTTGAAGGGGGTGGGAGAATTTATAGAATTTGCTCAAACGAATGTTCCTAATAGTAATGGAATGTTCTGTTGTCCTTGTGTCAAGTGTTTGAATACGAGGAAATGTACGATGAATGATATACGTACTTAATTGATTTGTGAAGGGATTTGTTTGAGTTATACAAGATGGATATGGCATGGTGATGTGTTGTTGAGTAGTACGGCGAGTGTCTCCCAAAGTGAGGACGTTGATATAGATATGGAGGATGATCGAGTAGAGGACATGATCCGTGATATTGGACAAGAATGTTTTCATCGAGCTCATGTGTATGATAGGTTGTGCGGTGATGCGGATAAGCCTTTATATCCAGGGTGTACTACTCATACAGGTTGTCGGCGGTGCTAAAATTGGTTTGTGTGAAGGCGAGAAATGGTTGGACCGATAAAAGCTTCACGGAATTGCTTGAAGTGTTGAAAGACTTGCTTCTGGAGGACAACACATTGCCTGACCGTAACTATGAGGCCAAGAAGGTATTGTGTCCTATGGGTATGGAGTATAAGAAGATACACGCATGCCCCAATGATTGCATATTGTACACTGGTGTTCATGAAGACAATCACGATTGCCCCAAATGTGGGTTATCACGATACAAAGTGAAGGGTGGTGATGATGATGATGATCTTGATGATGTGAGAAAAAAGGGTCCTCCTGCGAAGGTGTTGTGGTATCTTCCAATAATTCCAAGGTTCAAGCGATTGTTTGTCAATACGAAAGATGCGAAGAATCTTAGATGGCATAATGATGAGAGGAAACGTGATGGATAGGTTCGTTATCCTGCTGATACTATTCAATGGAAGAATATCGATACTATGTTTCCGGATTTCGTCGATGAGCCAAGAAACCTAAGGCTTGGACTTGCTACGGATGGAATGAATCCTTATGGTAACATGAGTAGTATTCATAGTTCATGGCCTGTTCTGTTGGTAATTTACAACATGCCCCCTTGGTTGTGCATGAAGTGCAAATACATGATGTTGTCTATGATGATTTCGGGCCCAAAGCAACCGGGAAATGACTTAGATGTTTATCTAGGTCCCTTGATTGAAGACTTGAAAACGCTGTGGGTGGAAGGTGTTGATGTAGTTGATGGGTATTCTCATGAGACTTTCATGCTTCGTGCCATGTTATTTTGAACCATCAACGACTTTCCAGCATACGGTAACTTGTCCGGGTACAGTGTCAAGGGGCATAAAACATGCCCTATATGTGAAGAAGGCACATGCTACACTCAGTTGCATCATGGAAAGATGACGATTTACCTTGGGCATCGGAGATTTCTTAGACGTGATCACCCATATCGTAAGATGAAAAAAGCTTTTAATGGATGCCAAGAGACAGAAGAAGCGCCGACGGCCTTAATTGGAGAGCAGGTTTATCAGAGGGTAAAGGACATCGATGTTATATTCGGCAAGTCCAAAAAGAAAGGTAAAGCTATTGAGAAAAACATATGGAAGAAGAGGTCGATATTCTTTGATCTTCCATACTGGTGCAAGCTTGATGTCAGACACTGCATTGATGTGATGCATGTGGAGAACAATGTGTGTGATAGGGTGATCGGGACGCTTCTCAACATTTAAGGCAAGACAAAGGATGGTGTGAATGCTCGTCTCGACCTCGTTGCTATGGGTATACGAGAGCAGTTAGCTCCAGTTGTTGAGGATGGTAAGCGGACTTATTTGCCGCCAGCATGTCATACTTTGTCAAAAAAAAGAGACAAAGTTTCTGTGGGTGTCTTCAGGGCATCAAAGTTCCACATGGTTACTCTTCAAATATGAAGAGGCTTGTCTCTAGTGATCTTAAATTGGTTGGCTTGAAGTCTCATGATTGTCACATCTTGATGCAACAACTTCTGCCCGTTGCTATTCGTGGTATTGCTACAAAAAATGTGAGACATGCCATTACTCAGTTGTGCTCATTCTTCAATTCTATATGTAGCAAAGTCGTTGACCCCCGTATGTTGGATGACTTGGAAGTTGAGGCTGCTACAATCTTGTGCCAATTGGAGATGTATTTTCCTCCTTCCTTTTTCGACATAATGGTTCACTTAATTGTTCATTTGGTGAGGAGATTAGATTATGTGGGTCGGTTTTTCTCGGATGGATGTACCCGGTTGAGCGCTACATGAAGATCTTGAAAGGGTACGTGAAGAATCCTCATCGTCAGGAAGCATCTATTGTTCAAAGGTATGTTGCGTAGAAGCTATTGAGTTTTGTTCGGACTACCTTCATAACACGGATCCTATAGGGGTTCCTAAGCCTCGGTATGATGAGATCAGATGTCAAGGTAAGGGTACACATGGCTTAAGAATTAATAGGAAGGATCGGGAGGAAGTGCTTCAAGCACATTTGTATGTATTGAACAACATCGAATGTGTTCAGCCTTTCTTATTTGAACATAAAAGAAAAGTCAATCAAGAAAACCCTCGAATGAGCGAAAGGTGGTTGTTGAACAAGCATAACAAGACTTTCTTACCATGGTTCAAGGAAGAAATGCTTAAGGACGGTAGTACTGCTTCTGATGACGTAAGATGGCTAGCACGTGGGCCTAGCTTCAACGTCATATGTTGGAGCGGATACGACATAAATAACTTTTCCTTTTATACAAAGGAACAAGATAACAAGAGTACCATGCAAAATAGTGGGGTTATGATCGTGGCCGAAGCAATGCGCTTCTCTAGTGCAAAGGACACAAAATCCGTTACAGCACCGAGACCTTACTTTGGATATATTGAAGATATTTGGGTGCTCGATTACACTAAGCTTACGGTGCCGGTATTTAAATGTAAGTGGGTTGATAGTAACGGTGGTGTACAAACCGACGAATTGGGGTTCACATTGGTAGACCTCAACAAGTTAGGTCATATAAATGAGCCTTTCATAATGGCTTCCCAAGCAAAACAAGTGTTCTACATCACTCGATCCTTCTAACAAAAGGTTGTCCGTGGTTCTCCAATGAAAAATCATGTATAAAGGTAGTGATGAAAATGAAGATTTAAATATTGATATTCCTGAGACTCCTTCTTTTTCAACAAACATGCCTACTATAATCGAGGAGACACAGGTGGACGATGTACATGCCACTCGTGATGATCATCACGAAGGGATATTGATATAGGTAGTTTAAACTTAGTATACCTTTATTTTTATTTATATTTCTGTATTTATGTTGAGTTATAACCTATGCTAATAAATATATATTGTTTACGAACAGGCATACATATGGATCATTGTTCCATTTTTCCTTTGCAATTATGTAATGTGTGTGATATTCTGTATTACTGGGATATTTAATTATTGCTGGGATGGCTGAGGGGAGTGATATTTTAAAACTGAATTTAAAAAAATACTATTAACGTCAGTTTTATCATACAACTGACGTTAATAGTATTTTATAAAATATACAGTACACTATTAACGTCAGTTGTTTATTACAACTGACGTTAAAATTAAGACCTTTAACGTCAGTTCTTGATAACAATTGACGTTAGTTTTAACAAAATTCACGTCGGTTTTGTTAAAGAACCGAGCGTTAATTTTGACAAAATTAACGCTCGAGTTGTATTAAAGACCGACGCGTTAATAGTGTTTTATTTAACTTGAAGGTTCTCAAAGCGAGCGTTAAAATTTTAACTTTTAACGTCGATATATTCTACGCACTTTCTCATATTACTGTCTAAAGTTTCAAGATACGTCAAATAAAATCAATTTTAACGCAGCGTAAAAAGTACTTATTGCACTAGTGTATTGAAAGGTGTGAGGGATTCAATAAGCGCTTAAAAATACAATACATACCAAAAATGAGCCCAATAGTGTAATAACTTCCTTTGAAAAGAAAGAATACGCTATTCTAAAGTTAGAAATAAGATAATATATTGCATACTTTAGACACTTTAGACAGCGCTTTCTCAAGGAAGCGCTGTCTAAAGTTTACAAAAGATAGCGCTTTCTCAAATAAACGCTGTCTATTTGTAACTTTAGGCAGCGTTTTTTAATGAAAGCGCTACGTATCCCCCCCCCCCCGAAAGCACTGTCTATTTGTAACTTTATTAGGCAGCGTTTTTTCAAGAAAGTGCTACGTATCCCCCCTCCCCCCTTTTATTTTTTATTTACATTGTTTTTCTATATTTCCTACATACACTCAGCAAAACCAAGACATTAAACAGTTTAACAATCCCATTGCACTCAGCAAAACTCAACAAAACCATACATTTACATACAAAAACTTAAATACAATATATTTTTTTCGATAAGCTAAAAGTATATTGATTAAAGGGTATAAGGGATACCCTAACCCGTATACAATAATAATCCAACAACAAAAGGAAGAAGCACGGTAACTAAAATGCTACACTCCAAATTTCCCAACATTGACATTACAGAATCCTTACACAAATCCACCTAGGAACATAAATAAATAAATCTGTATATATCCCATGATATAACAGCAACAAACCCAACTTGGCCACAAAGATATACATATATACATATATATATATATGTGTGTGTGTGTGTGTGTGTGTGTGTGTGTGTGTGTCTGTGTGTGTGTGTGTGTGTGTGTGTGCCTCCTGTATGATCAACCTATGCGTACATGCTCAATTCCTCCACCTAATTATCTTCCATCCAATCTCAAAAACTCCATGCATGAAATTGAAAACTACCAAGGCAGTCATGATAAAGAGTATGCCCACGAACACAGAAATAAAATAAGACTAACCATGAAGCACAGTCTAAAGAAAACCCGCTCCAACAGCATCAAATTTCCAGCAAGCCTCATATAACACATCGTTCTTGAATAAGGAAAGCTCGGCTGACAAAAAGAGTAGTCTAACCAAATAATTCTCCTATCAGTTCATGACAACCTACTATGATCTGTCAAGAGTCACATAAAAGATTAGTCAGTGAATTAACTACCATAATACTGTGCCACCATCTAGAAAATAAGTTTTAACATTTCTAACAACTTAGGAATTTATTACTCTGAAATGAGAGAGGATCAATACAAACCTATTGTTTGAATGCTTTGGTTAATCTGGTGTTGACGAATCTGGACAAGTATACCCAGTCGTACAAGTAATTTGGTGGTGAGACCGGCTATCGTATCCACGGGGATTGGATGTCAATTACCAATTCACAAACTCAGCAACTATCTAGACTATAAACAGAAATCAAAACAAACAAAACAAAAGGAATAAAATATTTTTGTCTTTTTGGGAACTTTTGACAAACACTTGGAGTGCAGAAAGAGGTGTTGGGATCAGATTTCACCAAACCTCTGCCTCATGTACTACCAGGACTAGATACCTCCCATTCATGCTTCAAATATTAAAATCAATCCACTAAATTACTCAAGCCCCGATTCCTCGGATGGCAAGAGCCTAAATCCACTAATAGACCCTAATTCCTTAGGTAGCCTAGATTAATGAATTTGCATTAGGATTAGGGATTACGCGATTACTAGTAAACCAAACTCCATTCCTAGACGCAAGGGTTACTAGGTGATTAAATTCAGTTCCGGTTCTAATACGAATTTCCCAATTGCATACCAAAACACTAATCGAGTCATGGGGGTGCTAGCCACAACAAGCATTAAGCATGGAAAATCAATCGCTAATATGAAGACATGAACACAAAATAATCAGTCAAGGCAAATACATAATAATCAGTTTGATTACATCTAATCCCAACAAAAAGGGATTTAACTACTCATTGTAACAGAAATTACAAAAAGAGAAAGAGAGAAGGGATGAAGTGAACTCATGACGAATCCTCCAATCTTCTTCCAATCCAAGAGAAGAGAAAAACCACCCATTTTTGCTTCCCAAGAGTCTCCCTAGGGTGAAAGTACTCCTAGGTTCAAAGGCCCTGTTTTTCTGTGTGTTTCTAGTCTCCACTAGGGTTCCCAGCCTCCTATGTTTTGTCTGTTGTGCTCATATATATAAATCAGGTGCGCGTCACAGCCGTGATGGCCATCACGGCCAGGCTGTGACGTCACTAGTGGAAAATATACATTAGACGGTAAAGGTTTACGTCAGTTAACCAAAAACTAGACGTTAAAAAGGGGGCGGTGAAAGTTTTGTAAATATCAAACTTCATTAATTCAATTTTAACGTCAGTTGTTTTAAGGACTGACGTTAAAAGTGAGTCATTTCACTTTTAACGTCAGTCCTTACATCAACAGACGTTAAAGGTTATTTTAATAATTTTTTTATCTATTATACGTACCATTTCGCATTGCCTTCCTCAAAGTTTCAGTTTCACAATTGCTTTGATGTTTTGTGTTTCTGTTTTGAAAACTAAAATATATGTGCGAAGTATAAGTTGAATCAATAACCAAAACCGGATCTCATTCATGAAGTGTAATATAGACTGATACAGAAGATTGAAAGGGTTTAAAATCCTATAAAAAGTTACATTGAAAGGGTTTAAAATCCTAAACATTAAAGCTACATCCCATCAGAGAGTTTTATGAAATATGCCAAAGGGAAAACTATACTCCGAAGACCTCAGAAAACTGGGGGGGCATGAGAGAGCTCAAGAGAGGCAAAAACAGGTGCACTAGATCTGTTTCAAGCAAAGGCAGTGGTTCTAGAGACTTCCATGACGGTCACTTGCTGTCAAAGCTGAGGTTTTGGAACTGTGATTTTTACTTCAGTTAAATAAATAACTGACGTAAATAATCCTATATATTATAAACGTGCAGAATGAATATTGAAAATAATGTAATTAAATAATTATGAAACTCATTTCATTGGTTGTCATGTCCCTGTTGTCCCTCTTAATGCAGATCACTCCATATAGTACTGCAGTTTATTTCTAAACCTTTTTTTTAAACAAGTTTATTTTTAATTTTTATTAATTAGCTTGAATTAGTAAACAAATTCTTGTGCAAATTAAAATAAATAAACACTTAACATAAAACAAGTTATATGTATAATCAAATCGTATGTCATTGAAGCGATTCATAAGTTAAAATTACATGATTAAAAGATAAAAAAATTCTGCAACATAGCCCTAAAATATAAAAAAGTTTCTGCATCAACATCATTTTCTTCTCAGTCCTGTCATCAGAAACTCCAATGGATGCATCACCTCCCTCACTTGAATTCCATGATGCAAAGTAAATCCTCAGTCACTAGCAGCGAAAGCAAAGTGAAATGGATCTTTGCATCTTTCTTCTTCACTGGAATTCCTTGATGCATCGTCTTGAATCCACAGTCACTTGCTTCCAAAGCAAAGTGAAAGGGATGACGGGGATGAAATAAAGTGAGAGAATCACATTACGTGATTCACCCAACCTTACCATCCATGTAATGTGATTTACACAACCTCAGAAATTGTTTGACCATTAAGACAAAGATCTTTGAGTCTAGGAATAGGAAGAAAGAGTGATGAAGTTAATCTCCATGGCAGAGCCATATTGTGAAGCACAAAAAATTAAAAGGATGTAAGGAAGCTATTTATAGGAGCAGTGGATGAAGTTACTAAGCTATTCTGATTTTCTTGAAAACTTATCTATAAACTTAATGCTCATTAAGAGGATTAGGTACAAGGTGAATGGGCAAGTAGCACAATAGTCAAAGGAATGAATGTTTTTTCAGAAACTAATAAACTTTTAACGTCCGTTGTGTAATACAACTGACGTAAGAAGTGTGAGTGTTTTTCACGTCAGTTTCTTAATACAACTGACGTTAAATATATGACCTTTAACGTCAGTTTTTACTAACAACTGACGTAAGAAGTGTGAGTGTTTTTAACGTCAGTTTCTTAAGACAACTGACGTTAAATTTATGACCTTTAACGTCAGGTTTTACTAAAAACTGACGTAAAATGTTGTTTTATTTTAATTATAATGTTTACACCCGCGCGCCTTCTGCACTTCTCTGTACGTCTCTTTTCATCATGCTCAACCCTCACTCTCGCTCTCACTCTGCCCTAATCGCGAGCTCATCTCCACCGCAACCACCGCGAGGGCTTCTTCGCCACCACCGTGAGGTACACTCTTAACTCCTAACTCTGTCTTTCCCGCTCATTCTTTGTAATAACTTGACATCTCTCTTTCCCCTTCCCGCGCACTAACTCTCCTTGTCCCTCTGCTCTCAGTAACCACATCGAACGTTGGCCACCACTCGAGCTTCCCCCCCACCACCACGCGAGCGCCTATTTCTGGTGAGTCTTTAGGGCACATTTTTTATTTTTGGTTTTGAGTGCATGCATGTTGCTCTGCTGGTTGAAACTGTAGTCTCAGTAGTTGAAACTTGAAACCGTGAGTTTGAGTTGTTTGGAATGTCTCTATTTTTGGTTTTGAGTGTATATTGAAACTGTAGTCTCAGTAGTTGTAACTTTAAACCGTGAGTTTGAGTTGTTTGGAATGTCTCTATTTTTGGTTTTGAGTGCATGTTGCTCTGCTGGTTGATCTGTCACGGCCGTGATGCTCATCACGTCTAGGCCGTGATCAGTTCTGCCTATGAAGGTCTGGTTCAGTTGGCACGTTACGTCCGTGATGGACATCACGGCCAGGCCGTGACCAGTGCTTGGCAATCTTCAAAAACTATAGTTTTCAATCTCCCGTATTGTCCTTATATTGGATATATAGATGTTTTGTATATCTACATGACCTATCTAGTTATTTTTATTTATACTTCTGTATTTATTTTGAGTTATAACCTATGTTAATACATATATATTGTTTCTGAACAAGCATACATATGGATCAGTCAGATAGCCCACATGCACGGGAGGACACTGTGGGGGTTTCGCAGGACCCGATCACGCCTACGCCTGATTCTAGTGTAAGTTTACAAGTTATATACTATTTTTAGTCCTTATTTTTAATGTAAGTTTATAATGTTACAAACCTCTATTTTATCATTTTTTTTGTCCATACAGACATCACAGGCTCATAGGAAACGGGGTAGAGGAGCCACCTCGTTGAAGAAACTAGAGAAGGACAGGCAAAGCGGACAAAAGATTGAGGTGTCCTTCGATGCTAATCTAAATGCCCAGGGACCCCGTGCTAAAGAATTTAATAAGTGGGTGTTTCTACAAGCGAAGCAGCTTGTAAGCATCAACTACAACCACTGGAATGACGTTCCACAGAACGTTAAGGATCAGATTTGGGAGGCTATCACGGTATTTTACTTTTACATTTTTTTGATTTAAATTATTAGATAATTATCCGAGTTATAATCCATCCAGTTGTTATGTATTTAATGTGTAGGTAGCTTGGACTGTGCCAAATGACGAGGATCATCGTCATAAATGTATGAAAATGGCATCAAAGCGTTGGAATGGGTTCAAGCATGATCTTACCAGGTACTATGTATCTGGGAAGAAGCGACTTGATAAAATGTTCTCGGATTATCCCTGGATTGATCGGGATACTTGGAATCTGTTTGCCAGGAGTCGACGGGATGGAGAATTTCAGGTTGGTTTGATTAAGTTAATTTTGTATGCTTATTATAGATCATTTAACTGTATTTAATTATGTGTTTTTGTTTGAATAGGCTAAGGCAAATAAGGGTCGGCAGAATCAGGCGAAGAACATCCACCGCCACACCATGTCTCAGGGTGGGTACCAGACTCGGATCGAGCAGATGATGGCGGATAGGCTGAGGGCGAAGCAGGAAGAGCACTCTGCTAGGATTGAAAGAGGAGAGGTGCCTGAGGGCACACCATCAAGTCCTCCGTCGGACATCGACCGCGAGGATGTCTGGTTAGCCGGCCGCATGACAAAGACGGGATCTTTTAAAGTTGATGCCACTCGCGAAGTAGCAGATAATATTGTAAGTAAATAATTAACTTGATTTCAATTGATATTTGTATAGATATTTGCAACACTTTTCACTTGCACTTTTTTTCATTTTTTTTTCATTGTAGATGGATCTTAAAGCACAATCCTCCCAGGGCGCATTCGTCCCTTCTGGACGGCAGGATGTCTTGATGATTGCTCTAGATAAGAAAGACCATCCTGGTCGGGTTCTCGGTGTTCCTGGGAACGTGACCATCAAAGAATATTATGGCAAGTCTGCTTTACGAAAGCGGGTGGTCAATGAAGCATCAATTTTGGCTGACATTACTCAGTACCTCATGTCCAACCCAGCTATTACAACACGTCTGATGCAAGGCTTAATATCCAACCCAGAATTCAAGCAGGTGCTTGCCAGAGAGCTTTCCTCCGTCGGTACGTCCCAGGACACCGCAGGGCATGCCAACCCTTCACATGTAAGCACAAAATAGAGTTTTAGTAGGGCACATGTGGAGGACGATGAGTTGGCAGCTAGGGAGCGGGAGTTGGAAGTCTAGCGCCATGAGCATGAGTTGGAAATGAAAAGGCGTGAGCTTGAGTTGGACTCCAAACGACGTGAGCTCGAAATGTTAACAAAGGTATTTATTCATTATTAATGTCCAAATTAGTCAAATAATTACTTGTGTTTTTTCAATTATCAACAACTTATCTAATTTATTTTTACTAAACTGAAGGCCAAGTCGACGTCGGTGTCGCTGTCACCTATCACTCGTTTGTTCTCACTTGGTGAGGATTATGCGTTTGAGATTTTTGAATGTCCATTGGAGCACGATGGATGGGTGGCACGCCCAAATCAACGGATGATATTTACCTTCTGTGGTGACGATCTCCGGAACGCCTGCAGAAATAACGTCTGGTTGAACAGCAATGTTTTCAGTCTCTGGTGCACGTAAGTTAATTTTAATTTTATAACTTATTTATTTTTGGTATTTTTCCATTTAATAATTTATTTTAATTTCAATATATATATTATGTAATTAACATCCACACCTTTTCATATCTTAGGTATCTCCATCGTCTTCAGCTTGATAAGGGCGTTGCATCAGTTTACGGCTTCTTAGATCCGTCAGTCCTTCTGCCCCAATTCTTTGCTGGCGATGCATTGAGTAAATACATAGGGAACTTGTTGAGAGAAAATCGGAAAGAATTATATCTAGCTCCCTACTGTATGAATGACCATTGGCAGTTGTTGGTACTTCACCCGTCTAGGCATACTGTCATATTCTTCTGCTCTCTCCACCGAGATCCGCCACCGAAGGTGGTGGAAGCTGTAAATAAGTAAGTAACTAATCTAAAATTTAATTTAAGTTTTAATATCAGTTGTTTTTAGTTTATTACACACATGATATATGAATTTGTTAATTGATCGACATGATTATTTGTTTATGATAGCGCGCTGAAGGCGAGTAGCATAGGTTGCGCCAACGGGAGAAGTAGGACTTCTAAGGCTAAATCAAATCCTGTATGGAACATCCTCAAGGTTTGGTAGTTTATTTATCAAATAATTAATATTATAGTTACTAATTTATATGTATATTCAACTGACGTTGAAATTAATTTTGTTGGTAGTCTCGATTTCAAATTGACGGGTGGTCGTGCGGCTATTATGTGATGCTTCATATGCTGAACATAGTCTCCGCATCTATTACGGATGGATGGATTAAGGTAATATTTAAACAACTTTTTAAATTATATATTATAGTTTTGAAGATGACTTGCATTGATGTTATTGTTATTATTTGAACGTGTGTAGGCATTTAGCGACCAATCGCCTATTCAAGAAGATGAGTTAAGAGACTTGAGGATGCGCTTCGCTGAATTCTTCTTCAAGTATGCGGCTGAAAAAGGAATTGACAAGATACCTCCGCAATACTTAGATAAATAGTTTTTTTGTTAGACTTTAGAAACTAATTAATAACATCTATATATATATATATATATATATATATATATCCTTAGATTGGTAGTTTTGTTTTTTAGACATTGGAACTAAAATTTATTTATATATATACTAGGGTTTTGGTTTTAAGTCCCCCAATTGTTCCATTTTTCCTTTGCAATTCTGTAATGTGTTGATATTCTGTTTTACTGGGATATTTACTGAATGCAGGGATAGCTGAGGGGAGTGATATTTTAAAACTGAATTTAAAAAAAAAATCTATTAACGTCAGTTGTATCAAACAACTGACGTTAATAGTATTTTATAAAATGTACAGTACACTATTAATGTCAGTTATAATAAACAACTGACGTTAAAATTAAACCTTTAACGTCAGTTCTTTATAACAACTGACGTTAGTTTTAACAAAATTAACGTCCGTTGTCTTAAAGAACTGACGTTAATAGTTTTATGTTTAACATCAGTTGTTTAAAAAACTGACGTTAATAGTTTTATATTTAACGTCGGTTCTCAACTGACGTTAAAATATTAACTATTAACGTCAGCTGTATTTACGTCAGTCAGTATTCTGACGGAAAAAATCAATTTTAACTGACGTAAAAAGCACTTATTGCACTAGTGCGTGTTCTGGAGTGGACGCGCTTTCAAATTTGGAGCATCACGGCCGTGAGCCTCATCACGGCTAGGCCGTGATCAGTTCTGCCTGGCCTGTCACGGCCGTGATGGTGATCACGGCTAGGCCGTGATGGTGATCACGGCTAGGCCGTGACAGCTTCTGACTTTTGCCTTCAATCTTCTCAGTTTTCTTGATCATGGCCGTGGTGACCCCGTAATGGGCTCTGCTTGTCTCATTTTCTTCACTTTTCAAGCTCTATTTCATCCAAGATCCATCAAGTCTAATTCTGAGCATTTTTCCTTAAATTCCTGCAAAACAACACCAAGAAACCGCTTCACCCGTTCCAAGGGAAAAACTAACTAAAATCAAACAAAGAATGCCTAATCTATATGAAAAATGCATGCAAAAGTACACATGAAACATCATGTAAAATCACACTATCAAATCACCCCAAGCTTATTCAATTGCTTGTCCTCAAGCAATCACTAAGGCCAGAAGATATAGACAATCAGACCACGGATAGTGAACCAAGAACCCGAGTACCTAATCCAAGTAACAGGCAACTCAAATAATTCAGCAAGAGACAATCAGTTTCAAGTCCAATTAGAGGCTAGCTTAGGTTTCCTAGACTCATGTTCTCACCGAATAGGGCACTCTATCTCACTTGAAGATCACCCCAAGCTTGTTCATTTGCTTGGCTCTCTTTCTCACCTCACTCAAATGTTAGGGATATAAGACAATTCGTTCCATTTTCCTCAAGGAATGAATTCTACCACACACTTGACTATCAACCAAATCTTTACTTTATTAATGAAAACAATTAAGAATCAAGAGGTCTTTTACTTGGTTGTAACGGGGCCAAGGGATTAATCGTTAGGTGGGGAAATCAATAAAAGGAAATTTCAAAAGGCTATACAAACTATCAAGCATTGCAAAGCATGACCTTCTAAAATACCTTTTTGGGTTTTGATTTAATTTTCCACCTTTATATTCTTTTCTTTTCATTTTATTTCATTTCTTTTTGTCATCCCCTTCTCTATATATTTTTTCTTTTTCTTTTTCTTTTTATTTTGCTTGGAGAAGGGGAGATTTTTCGACTCGAGAGAAATATTTTTCTGATTCTTTCATCCCAAACTTTTTCAACTACCTTTTTACCCTTTTGTACAATACTTTAGAAGGTAACCTATCAAGCATCATTCAACAATATATTTCAAGGTACCAAGAAAAGTATCTTATTCATGTAGGCTCAAAATTGGGCAACTAACCGCATTTAGTCATTCAAAGCTCGGAAGGCCGGAAAAATACCTATTGCCTCAATCATTTTCAAAAATGTTTTCAAAAATTTCTAAGCTTCAAAACGGTTTCAAGTCAAGTTCTAGAGAATACAAACCAAGAGGAATAACACTCTAACACAAGAAATGGGGTAGATATAGTGAATACCCCTTGTTGGCTCAAAATCTCACATTTAGTAGTTCAAAAATCAATGAGAAACACAAATATACAAAACCATATACTAATTATCAACTATCACAGATCATCTCAAGCATTTTTTATTGGTGCCTATCACAAGAATAAAAAAAATTGGGTTCAAGAATTCACTATCTCAATTTAATTGGCACTGAGTTCTCATAATTGGGTGCAAAATCTAAACAAGGGGGTAATCTAATCATGTGATCATGCAAAACTACCATGCAAAACTATATGAATGCAACATCTCAAATGCAAATGCAAGAATACCCCTACCCCAAGCTCAAGAATTTACATTGTCCCCAATGTAAACAATCAAGTTAGAGAGAGGAGAAAAATTGGAACGGCTTACCGAGGCGGTAGCGGGTGTTGGTTCTCATTCCAGTCAGAAACTTGTTGGGAAATGCATCACGATCGTGAGCCTCATCACGGGCAAGCCGTGATCAATTCTGATCCATGGTTGTTGGCCTGTCACGGCCGTGAACTCCATCACGGCTAGGCCGTGATGCTCTCTGACTTCAAGGTCCTTCCCATCACGCCCGTGATGGGGATCACGGATTAGCAGTGATCCTTTCTGGTCTTCATGATTAGCTTATCACGGTCGTGATCAGTGTCACGGCCTGGGCGTGATGGTTGCTGCCTTTGCTCTTTTCCTTGTCTTCTTGCTCTCCCTTCCCTGAAAACACTTAACAAATTTATTAGGAAAATAAAACTCTTGATCTTCTCAAATTATTCAAGAGTTTAAAAGTCAAAAACAAAATCTAACTAAAGAGAAGGGTTAAGAAAAGTTGGGTTGCCTCCCAATAAGCGCTTCTTAAGCGTCACTAGCTTGACGTTCTAGGATCCTCCTCCCGGATCCCATGGTATCTGGAGTGGCGATTGCAGAAGTAGTATGACTTTATCCGCAATTCCACCCAGCCAATGTGTGAAAACTCCATCGACCTCTTTAACTATAGTAATGAACTCACTTTCCCTCGGGTCAAATGGTGTCTTCAGGAGGAAATTTGACAGACAAGTGGAAGGGGTTAGCTTTTCAGCGTCCACACATGCATGCAAGCCAACATATTTGTCCAATGTAGAAAATTCAGATTCCTTAGCGAGCATGGTGATATCCACTACCACTTCATCTTCATTTTGAACTATCCCCAAAACCAGATTCTGCTCAAATTGTGTTGCATGTGACTTTTGTACTAGCTGTTTGCAAATCTCCTCAACTTGCGTTTTGAAGTTCTGCTTCACAGCTTCGATACTGTCATAATTGCCTCTTGCCCTGGCCTCAAAGGCGGATAGCTCCTGGGAATACTGTTCTAGAGTAGCTTTCAACGGTGTTTTCTCCTTCCATTCCCATTCCTCTTCTTGTTGCTCTTCTACCACCACCACTTCATCTTCATTCATGTCCATGCTAGCCAATAGATTCTCTTCAATTTGAATTCCAAGTGGCTTTTCTGCTAGTAATTTACAAAATTCACTGGCTTGTTCATCCAACTTCTGAAAGATGTCACTTAGTGACGTCATTATATTACTAGCATTTTTCCCTGCTCGCATCTCAGCCCTCTGAATCATGGAACTAATTTCCTCCTGGCTACGCTATATGCTCAAGCTCAGAGGATAAGCATCTATATCCCAAAGAATCTCTAGCAAATCAGGGTCCAGCTCAAAGTGTGGTGGTGGTTGCAAGGATGACAAATAGGACTGCCATTCCTTCTTGGAGTAAATCTTCACGTGCTTAACAGTGATACCATCAAACACGATCCAATCAAGTTGAGCTTCCCAAGTTGGATGGTAATGATAGTCCATGTGTTTCCTCACCCTTGCACAAACAAACACTCAAAAGAAAAAAAATCAAATATGTACAGAGAAAATGTCAAATATATACAGAAAAATAAAAGATAAAAATGTCTATATTAGTTACCTCCTTTGTTACTAATGATATTGGCAAAACCAATCCCCGGCAACGGCGCCAAAAACTTGTTGACGGATCTGGGCAAGTATACCCAGTCGTACAAGTAATACGGTGGTGAGACCGGTTATCGTATCCACGGGGATTGGATGTCAATTACCAATTCACAAACTCAGCAACTATCTAGACTATAAACAGAAATCAAAACAAACAAAACAAAAGGAATAAAATATTTTTGTCTTTTTGGGAACTTTTGACAAACACTTGGAGTGCAGAAAGAGGTGTTGGAATCAGATTTCACCAAACCTCTGCCTCATGTACTACCAGGACTAGATACCTCCCATTCATGCTTCAAATATTAAAATCAATTCACTAAATTACTCAAGCCCCGATTCCTCGGATGGCAAGAGCCTAAATCCACTAATAGACCCTAATTCCTTAGGTAGCCTAGATTAATGAATTTGCATTAGGATTAGGGATTACGCGATTACTAGTAAACCAAACTCCATTCCTAGACGCAAGGGTTACTAGGTGATTAAATTCAGTTCCGGTTCTAATACGAATTTCCCAATTGCATACCAAAACACTAATCGAGTCATGGGGGTGCTAACACAACAAGCATTAAGCATGGAAAATCAATCACTAATATGAAGACATGAACACAATATAATCAGTCAAGGCAAATACATAATAATCAGTTTGATTACATCTAATCCCAACAAAAAGGGATTTAACTACTCATTGTAACAGAAATTACAAAAAGAGAAAGAGAGAAGGGATGAAGTGAACTCATGACGAATCCTCCAATCTTCTTCCAATCCAAGAGCAGAGAAAAACCACCCCTTTTTGCTTCCCAAGAGTCTCCCTAGGGTGAAAGTACTCCTAGGTTCAAAGGCCCTGTTTTTCTGTGTGTTTCTGGTCTCCACTAGGGTTCCCAGCCTCCTATGTTCTGCCTGCTGTGCTCATATATATAGATCAGGTGCGCGTCACGGCCGTGATGGCCATCACGGCCAGGCCGTGACGTGTTCTGGAGTGGGCGCCCTTTCAAATTTGGAGCATCACGGCCGTGACCCTCATCACGGCTAGGGCGTGATCAGTTCTGCCTGGCTTGTCACGGCCGTGATGGAGATCACGGCTAGGCCGTGACAGCTTCTGACTTTTGCCTTCAATCTTCTCAGTTTTCTTGATCATGGCCGTGATGGTCATCACGGCCAGGCCGTGATGGGCTCTGCTTGGCTCTTTTTCTTCACTTTTCAAGCTCTATTTCATCCAAGCTCCATCAAGGCTAATTCTGAGCATTTTTCCTTAAATTCCTGTAAAACAACACCAAGAAACCGCTTCACCCGTTCCAAGGGAAAAACTAACTAAAATCAAACAAAGAATGCCTAATCTATATGAAAAATGCATGCAAAAGTACACATGAAACATCATGTAAAATCACACTATCATTTGGATAAACACAAAACTCCCTGAATAGCCAGCAAACAGGAATGCCTTCTCTTAAAAGCAAAATCCTTGCCATAGCAAGTACTCAAACCTAGCCCATCATACAATTAATTCATTCAAAATCATTTAGTAAATGCAAATACACATCAAAAAACACAAGTGCGTAATGTAGGAATGCATGATGGAAAAATAAAGTAATATAAGAAATGATGGAAGCACTCCCCAAAATTGAGAATCTAAGCCAATTGCATTGTATGTGAAAACACAGTTAACTCTAAGACTAATAAACTGAATATTTAATTAAGCATAAATTCAGAAATCATGCTTACTCATGTGTTGGTATTGGCCAAACCAAATGGCTGCAAGAAAATGAAGAAAACAAAAATAAATAATAGTTAGCTTCATAAAAAAAACTAAGAAACAAGTAAAGGCATTAAGTGAAAATGATTGAAGATAGAAACAATAACCAAATCAAGTCTCAACCATATAAACTATTAAGTGATCATATACCACCACCAAAGACAAGTTATCCTTATAACACAACCAACAAGATATGCAACAAATAAGTTAAGAGAAGCCAACAACAAAATAATGGAAGTTGTATTGTGTATGAGGGTGGGAATAAAATACATTGTAGAACTCCCTGTCCATTTTTTATTTTTAATGTTACTGATTGTGTGATGTCGATAATATTGATAGATTCTAACATAAATCATCATACAATTCTGTGACATTGTAGAACTCCCTATCCAAGAATGTTGTAGGGTTGTGAATGAAAATGGATAGGGGTGCAGAGAATGATAATCCAACATTAAAAACAGTTATGCTACCTTTGTGCAGCTTCTTATATTTGCCCGCTTTGTGGTTCCCGGGGAGACCGCGGGCATGACTTTTCAGTATCACAACTTACTGAAGGAATATCATATCGATTAACATTTGATGGTTCAGAATGTTGGTCAGACTCGACATCCAAACATGGAACAGACCTATCATCACCTAACCTTCATGACAAAGTGAATGTTGGAAGACTTTCTTCTGCATTAGAATTCTCAAGTAACTGAATCCCAAAGAAGGAGTGGTAGACACAAGTGGCCCCAATTCCCATGGAGAAACTCTACCCGGATGCAAAATTGATGATGGTTCATCCCATTGAACCTGAAATACATTATAAATCAAAAGATTAATGAAGCAAAAGTTGCTATGTGATTTTCAAACCCTAGCCATTATGTGTATCATCAAGTTGCCTTTTTATTCGTATGAAAAATCTTAGCGCTTTTTTATCAAACCACGAATACAGGTAATCCCTAATTTCTTCAAACCAGATAAAATAGAGGTCTTATGTTTCAGTAAGTTCATTTGATCATTTTTATAAGAAAATTGAATTCTACAAAAAAGCCATATAGTGTGGCATCAATGCAGATGACAATTAAAATCACATAGCACTTTTAGAGCCAATTTGATTAGAGTAGTGTTTCAGCTTAAAAGTTGTTACCTGAATGAAGTATACAAGACATGCAGGTCCTATTTTGAGAGCAAGTAAAAATGTGGGCAGCAATGCAAGACCAGGAGCCAGCACAAAGTGGAATAAATAAACAATGAACAGGATGGAATCTAGACATCTGCAAATATTGAAATTAAAACACTCAAAGCAGAACTTGAGAATGTAAAGTCCAACATGGTAGAACTGCAGAATGATTACTTCGAGTTGCAACGGGAGTATGAAAAGTTGAACAACAAGCCAAAGAATTCATCGGGCTAGAGTTTAAATTGGTGGAAGATTAAGAACTCCTTTCACACAAAACCAACTAGCTAATATTCCAAATTAGTTGATCAATCTAAAATGAAATTAAGCTTTCAAACAGAGAAGAAGAAAATGAATAACATCCATTTACATAAATCACCCTTAAGTATCAATTACAAATTCATAGAGTCCTAGCTAAGAGAATTTAGCGCATAATGAGCTTAAAGACAAAACCAACAAGAGAAATGGAAAATAAAGGCATAATGCGTAAATTCAAATTACTGAGAGGACAATCAGCTGACGGCTACTACAGTACCCAGCTACTACTGTAGGAGCTCTCTCTAAAGCAAGGTCACAATCCTATTTGTACTAGCTCCCAAAAGTAGGGTTTCACTCTCTCTCTTGCCTCACTTTTTGGGCTTACAAAATTCAAAGAATAAAATAGGCCTTGGCCCAATTCCCAAGTACACACAGCTACTGCCTTGCATTTCCTCTTTCCTCGTTTTGGGACAGCGCATCAAGTTCCTTGTCCTGTAGTGAAGGTGTGCTGAGTTGACAATTCTTTTGTCTTCTAGTGATCCTCTTCTCAGACGCTGCAGCATTCCAAAGCAACTCCTGCAGTAATTTCACTTCTAAATCCTGCTCAAAACTCAAACAAACCTTCAGCAAAAACAATTCAGATTTCACAGCTTTTTCGGCATTTTAACCATTCAACACAGATGGTTACTAAATAAAGCAAAACTCGAATTCCTATCCAAAATTTAATCAAAACAAGAACAATGACAAGCTAGAAAATAGTAATAACTCTTATTTCTAAGAGTTATCACCTTCATAACCTGAAAATACTTGGCAAAACCATCAATTTGTGATATTTCTTCTCTTAATCTTCTCAAATTATTCAAAAACAAATTAAAAAGGGAAAGAAAGCTTGAGTTGCCTCCCAAGAAGCGCTTATTTACGGTCTTAATCTTGACCATACTCCTTCAATCAACCGAGATCAGCTGGGCTTGGAAGTGAAAGAACACCTCTCTTCCAAGGAAGTCCTTCAAAGATCCTATTTTGTTCATATGGCCACATGCGCTTTCGCTTTGCTCTTTTTGTTCTGAGTTTCGCAGCCTTACTTCCTCCCGGCGGAAGTTTTAACTCCACATGTTGAGCAACTCCAATTTCATCATTATTTTGTGCATCATTTGTCATGCAAAGTTTGGGAGTTGCTTCCTTGTTAAGCTCTTCCTTCACCTTTGGAGGCATTATCTCAGTGCACACATGACTCTCAAAAGGAGGGTTGTTATATGAGTTAGTCAAATCAAAATTCACCCTTCCTTTCTCTACATTCAAGGAGACCTTACCATTTTTACATCTATTATTGCTCCAGCTGTGGCCAAGAATGGCCTTCCAAGAATGATAGGGAATTTAGAATTCCTGTTCATATCCAACACCATGAAATTGGTAGGAATGAAAAATTTCCCTACTTTTATGGGGACATTCTCTAGTATGCCTAGAGGGGTTTTAGTTGATCCATCCGCAAATTGTAAAGAGAATTTGGACGGTCTCAATTCCTTGGTTCCTAACCTCTCAAAGATAGTAAGTGGCATCAAACTCGCACTAGCCCCTAAGTCACATAAGGCCTGGTCTATTTTCACTTCTCCAACTGAGCAAGCAATAGAGAAACTTCCTGGATCTTTTGGTTTAGGAGGCATATCAGTTTTTATCATGGCATCATGCTCCTCAATTAAGCTCTTAGTTTCTTTTTCTACTTGATTTTTCTTGACCAACCTTTGTGGGAAAGGTATTGGGGGTTCGTAAGGTGGTGGAGGGACATGCTTTGGCTCTATCTCTTCATGTTCACTCATTTCCTCCTCACATTCCACATCCTTTTCAGCTTCCCCAAGCTTATCATCCCTCAAGTATATAGCATTACAGTGCTCATTGGGATTAACTTTGGGTTGTCCTGGAAACGTACCCTTAGTTCTAGAATATGCACTAGCTTGTTGGGCAATTTGAGTTTCTAACATCTTATTATGGATGGCTAAGTTATCTACCTTAGATGTTAACTCTTTTATTGCCTTATTGATTGCCCTACCTTGTTTCCTAAACTCTTCATTTTACTTTGTTTTAGTTTCAACAAAATTTTCCAAAAGAGACTCAAGTTTAGACTTTTGTACCTGAGGATACCCCGATGCGGGTTTCCTATTACCTTGGCCTTCCTAGAATTCGTGGTTCAACGTGTTGTTGTAGTTCCCGTGGGAGAGATAAGGACTATTCTTCCTTCCTTGGTTGTAAGAATTTGGGGGAACATAGTTTGGCAACTTCGGGTTCGTATCATAGAAATTGTGACAAGAATTCACTTGTTCCCCCGAAGCACCGGATCCAGGATCACTACCATGTGAGAACTCCAAGAAGTCATGTCCCTGCATTCCACAAATCTCACAAGCAACATTAGTAGAACCTATTGAATTCACATTAGCTTTTTCAAGCTTATCATAGCGTTTATTTAATGAGTCAAATTTAGACATAATTAAATCATTACTATTCATTTCAAACTTACCCCCCGAAAGCTTTTTTGGGTTATTACATCTTTCTGAACCCCATTGGTGATAGTTGGTGGCAACGTTCTCTATGATATAAAATGCTTGAGTTAGTGGTCTATTCATCAATGCTCCACCAGCTGCAGAGTCAAGTGACACCTTCGAAGAATAGTCAAATCCATTGTAGAAGGTATGCACTAAAATCCACTTCTCAAGCCCATGATGTGGGCAAGATTCTAGCAATCCTTTGTAACAATCCCAAGCTTCGGATAATCATTCTCCATCCTTTTGGAAGAAGCTGGTGATCTGAGTTCTCAAGTAAGCAGTCTTGGATGGAGGGAAGAATTTCTCCAAGAATGCCTGCTCCAGTTGGTCCTAAGTTGACAAAGTATTAGCGGGCACTTGCTTCAACCAAGCTCTTGCATTTCCAGTCAGAGAGGAGGGGAATAACCTCAAGCGAATAGCACCTATCGGGGCACCTTGAATTCTTAATGCGTCAACGAACTCCAGGAATGTCTCCACATGATCAGTCGGGTCCTCCGAGGGTAATCCTCCAAATCGATGTTGCCTAATCATGCCAATTAACTGAGGCGGTATAGTGTAGTTCTCCACCTCAATTTCTAGCTTAGCAATCCCAGTTCGCAAACCCCTAGCATTTGGGGTTGCGTAGTCCTTCAGTGGTTTGGTATCCGGTAGATTCGTCATGAGTGGAATGGGAATCATCCTCTCTCTCTCTTTGTCTTTGTAGTCTCCCACGTCTATGAAAGGTCATTTCGATATCGGGGTCAACTTCAACAAGATTTCCAAGACTTTGGGATCATCGCATAAAAGAGAAAAATACCTACAAAGAGAGATAGATACTTTAGAAAAAGAAAAAGAGATAAATGAAAAAATAAAATAAAATTTAATAAGTAAATAAAAAGTCCAAAAAAATCAATTCAAAAATTAAATTGAAATTCAAGAAAGCACAGTCCCCGGCAACGGCGCCAAAAACTTGATGGGCGTGAATCCACAAGTGATCAGCTTCGTCGTCAAGTAATAAAAAGATCGAACCCACAGATACCGTGTTCTTGAATAACAATTAATTATTAAAACAATTTAACTAAATAAGAAAAGATTTGATTTTTGAAATCAGAATCAAGTAGCAAATCAAATTTAAAGTTGCAATTAAAACGAAATCAAGAACAAAATAGGAAAGTAAATCAAATCTGGAGATTTCAAATTAAAAGAGATTTCCAGGAATTGGGTTACCAACAAGACTGCTCATGCTACTAAATTGACTACCTCTCTTGTTAATTATCAAAATTGCTTTGAAGGTGAATTTATCCTAAATAAGTTCTTGTTCCCTCTCGGGATACAAGAACCCTGCCCAATTAAATGAACCCTTACTCTCGTGGTAATTGAATTTAAATCGAACCTTTTAAGCTTTGTGACAATTCAGTGAACCCTCGAAGGACCGCTTCTAACTCTCGTGATTTAAGTCCGAAGTTTGATTCCTATAGATCAGATACCTAAGTTCACCGCTAGGTTCCTCCTTAGAGTATCTATGACATGCAAATAAGTGCGCACCAAATTCACAAGTAATTCATGCAATAGGAATTAAATCGAAAGTGAATTGAAATTAACAAGAAGTAAAACGTCAATTAATAACATAAAACAAATCTTGGTTATAGACCCAATTCCTAGAAATAAAAACAACTACTCAAGCATTGCCATGTTCATAGCAAGCTTGATTAACAAAAGCATAAAAAAACCTAAGAGAAGAGAAGAGAAGAAATTGAGAAGAAGAGAAATCCTAATTTTTGCCTAAGATAGCAGCCCACAAGATCCCCTATTTTCGAGCCTTAGAGTCCTATTTATAATGTAGGGTAACTTGGGATTAAAGCTGTTACAAAATCATATCAAATCAGCAATTGAATTTTCAGATTTTTCGCGTCACGGCCGTCATGCCTGTCACGGCCAAGCCGTGACAGATCCTGTCTTGGAAAACTTGGCATTGGTTGGTCTGTCACGGCCGTGATGGCCATTACGGCTTGGCTGTGACAGGTTCCAAATTTTGTGTATTTTTATTTTCAGTCTTGCTCGATCATGGCCGTGATGGCTGTCACGGCTAGGCCGTGATGGGCTCTGTTTGGCTCATTTTTCTTTCTTTTCAAGCTCCGTCTTCATGCAAGCTCCATCATAACTGATCTGAACATTTTAATATTCAATTCCTGCGCATAAACACCACAAAACCACCTTACCCATTCCAAGGTAAAAACTAACAAAAATCAAATTAAAAATGCCTAAACTACATGAAAATGCATGCAATATGATAAAGAAATATGAGGTGTAATCACACTCATCACATATCAATAAGACTATCAATATAGTATCGAATAATAACTATCCGAGGTATACGTAACAATATCTTATCATATCAACAAGACTATCAATTAGTATCATATAAAAGATATCGAGATAAATAAACGGCTATAAGTTACACTATAAATACAAGGCCTCCCCCATGAGGGAGGACACCTAATATTTCAGAGAGAGAACTACGTTTGCTTTGATTCCCACCTGGGATACGTAGGAGCATGATGCCTTCCTGTCAAGCTATATTCTAAAACATCCTTAATATTCATCCTTAGAAATATAGGTCACATCCCGTTCTGGCTAGATTCTGGTAAATACGGTTTTTGGAAGGAACACCATCAATAATGTTTTGTAATTAATTTTTAAATACATAAAACATGAGTAAACAAATCAAAAACCTTGTTGAATTACAAGACATTGACTCTCATCATTTGAACTTGAAGTAGGAAGCCTATACCACACCTAGACTCAATACCCATCTTTTCAATTCTTTATTATTTAAGAGTTCAGATTGAGAAACCATGACCAAACATTACAATAACTCACATAACATATAATGGAACATGTTTTCTGACTTTTTCATTTCATAAGAAACTTGAAAGTTAGCCGTGCAACATAGTGTCATGTACTGGCCGAGGTGGCAAGCTCGGACGCCGAGCTCGGAAACCCAACTAATTAACGATAACGCTTATCTAGAACTCAACTAACAACCTCATCCCAGATAAGGAGGAGGTTGGAGTTTGGCTAAAGAGATAAGTGATAAGAAGAGATAAACCCGATCCTAGAAAGGAGGATCGGATGACTCCTCTATAAAAGGAGGAAGAACCCTAAGAGGAAGATACTTTTGCTAGCCTTGGTGATCTCCCTTAAAGTGTATTAGAGGTGCCGGCCGAACCAAGAGACTAAGGAAGTGTCCTTGCCCGCTGGTGCACATGAGATACAAGATTAAGGGATTGAGATCACCGCATGGCCAAGGGTTGGACCTAGAACTACGTCTGCCTTTGATTCCCATCGGGATACGTAGGACCGGAATACAATATTCTGTCAAGTCATAATCTAAAACAACCTTGGTCTTCACCCTGGATTAAACGTTCTCCGACTAGATTCCGGTAAGTCGGATCTTGGCAGGAACGTTTGGTGCCCACCGTGGGGCCAGGTAAAACTTTGCCCCGACCATATACTCAACCACCACCGACGATAGTGACACAGAGCCGCTGGAGGCAGAGCCGCTATAGGCCTCTACCTTTGACCTCCCACAAAGAGCTCGGAAAAGTACCTCCACCAAACTCTCACCTAAAAAGGTCAAAAACGCAAAAGGCGTGAAGCTCCCTATCACTCCTACCGTCCACAACCTCTCGACCTCACTCCATATCTCGTGATCTCTTCTCAGATGTGTTGACTTCACTTCAGAATGGCGGATCCACGCCACACAAAACCAGATCCCATGCCATACTAGGTCGCGCGCCTGATCTGCGAGGAGAGAGCCTCCACTTCCACCTTACTTTCAGTGACCACCACATACCATCTCGGTGACATGAGGTCGACGCCCAGACCATCGGTTCCTTCCACCGTTGCTCGCGATCATGCCGTCATTGGCAACCCAGGTCCATACCCCTACGCGACATTAAAACAGAAGGTAGAGAAAAGGGTGCACAGATATTCACCATTCTCAGAAGGCATAGAAATGTTGAAAAGGGATGATTGGGATTGTGTGAGTGGCAGAGATGAATCATCAAGACATTATTGTGTCTGGATTTGTATATCACTAAGCATGCTAAATGTTCGACGAAATTCCCAAGTGACACTGTTCCTTTATTTTTAGACTCGCATGACTTGCCATAAATCACTTTCTTCTGTGAAAATATTTCTTGATTTATAATGACAGGAAATAAGACAGATGCAATATAGAATGAACATAAATGACTCTCTTGGCCCCAAAATAGTTGTCTTAGGGCAAGGAATACCTCGCCCCAGGCTGAAAAGCTTAGACATAGGGGACAATTGCTGTTAAAACTGAATTTTTTGAGAAGATGAAAATGGAAGCTGAGCCTTAATGGAGGAATGAGTAGATCACGGGAAAAGAAAAATGAAAGTTTTTTCTACAAAGGTTCCCAAAGGTGACATATCAAGATCCAGGTGATATTGTTCTCTATCTTTCTCTATTGCTTAATGCATAATTTGATGACAGAGTGATCAGCCTCTGGCTCATCTAGTTTTATGGCTAGTATGACCAGGGTTTTGTGCAAATTATATCCTATTTTCACCCAAATTAGATTAGATTGTCCTCAAGCAAGGTTTTGAGTCTCTAAAGTAGTTTTAGGTTAATTTAGCCAGTTTTGAGTCAAATAATGCACTTATAGCTGTGTCTTTGTTTTCAGGTTAAGTTGGAAGTCAAGAGAATAAAGAAACAGGGGATTCGCCTCGCGAGAGTATTCTCGCCTCGCGAACCTGAAAGCCAACAGAACAGTGAAAATGTCATCCTCTCTGGTTCGCCCCGCGACTACTCTTCTCGCCTCGCGACCCTGAAGGCTGACTGTTCCTGGAAAATGCAAGGTTTCTGTGTCGCCTCGCGAACACTTGACTCGCCTCGCGAGTAATCCAACCCTGGAAGACCAGAAGCTATCACGGTTTAACCATGCTAAAGGTCACGGCTGTGACAGTTTGGAATTTGAAGAGTTTCGCCTCGCGAGTAGTCCTTCGCCCCGCGATAAGACCAAACGTTGCTAACTTTTCACAATATTCGCCTCGCGAAGGTGTGCTCGCCTCGTGAGTGGACTTAATTTCTGAATAGTATAAATTGCTGTTCTGAACAGCTTGGAAGAACTTTTGCTTCTCCATTGTTCTGTTTACATATTTTTCTGTGTGTATTTCGTTTTCATGGAGAACTAAATTTCATAGATTAATCTATTGTAATTGATTTCCACCGTACTTGAGGTTCTGTAATCTCTGTTTTGTATGTTTTTCCCTTTTCAATGCCATATTATACATTTCTGTTTGTTTAATTCAGGAGTGTATAGTGTTGTGTTGATTCATTTCAGTGATGTTATGTTCCTATACTTAATCGCGTGTGTTCATTCATGTTCGTTTAGTTCATGAGGGCTTAACCCCGTTTGTTTAATTCGGGAATAGGAACATATATCCGTAGTAGCGATTTCGTTTGTTAATTGTTACTACAACTGAAAGGGGAATAGAATCTGCTTAGGGCTTGGGATTACATGAACCGATGATAGTTATGAAATCAAGAACAGTAGATTAATTGTTTTTGGCCATTTGATAACCTCTTTGAACTGCCTTGTTTTACTGCTCTGCTATTACTTTGTTTTCTTATTTGCATCCCCATCCAACCCCCCGAAGCTGATTTTTGTGAAAAATAACACTTTAAGAGTCCTTGTGAGACGACATCCGAGTTGTCGCCCTAAACTACAGTTTTAAAACCAGCTCGTTCTTTTTGGCGCGTGCACGACAGCGCGTTCAAAAATTGGCGCCGTTACCGGGGACTCTTGTTTGTTATTTTTCGCATTTTGTTTTTTTCTTCTTTCTTTTATTTTCTGTTTTTGTTTTGAATTGGTCTGGCTACTAGGTCTAATTGCCCTGAATTAAGTGATTTTGATCCTGAAATTGAAAGAACACTGCACACACTCCGTAGAGAATTTCGGGCTAGCACTAGTAGTGATTCTAATTCCAAAACTGTTTTTGAAAACATGGGTGACCAGAGGACATTAAGACAGCTTGCTGCCCCTGATGTAAATTACAATGGATTGTGTATTTCATATCCTGGTGCTGATACTCCTTTTGAACTAAAATCTGGTTTCATTCACTTGTTGCCAAAGTTTAATGGTCTTGCAGGTGAGGATCCACACAAGCACTTGAAGGAATTCCAGGTTGTCTGCTCCACAACCTTGAGATCAGAGGGAGTAACTGAGGATAGCATCAACCTGAAAGCTTTTCCGTTCTCACTCCAGGGAGCTGCAAAGGATTGGCTGTTATATCTTGAGCCCAACTCTATTACCACCTGGAACGATTTGAAGAGGCTCTTCTTAGAAAAATACTTTCCTGCCTCCAGAGCTGCGTCAATAAGGAAGGAAATATGTGGCATCAGACAAGGAAACGAGTCGTTGGCTGAATATTGGGAGAGATTCAAGCATTTGGTTTCCAGCTGCCCTCAGCATCAGATTTCTGAACAGCTTCTTATCCAGTACTTTTATGAGGGGTTACTGCCGATGGATAGGAATATTTTGGATGCTGCTAGTGGGGGAGCACTTGTTGATAAGACCCCAGCTGCTGCCAAGCAACTAATAGAAAACATGTCACTGAACTACCAGCAGTTTACATCCAGGAGAAATTCTGTTGAGACAAGAGGTGTGCATGAGGTCCATAGTTCTCTTTCCAACCAGGCCGTTGATGATAGAATTGATAGGCTCACTTCTTTGGTGGAGAAATTGGCAATGGATAGAGTTCAGCCTGCAAGGTTGTGTAGCATGTGCAACTCTCCTGAGCACCCATATGATGCATGTCCCATTCCGAAGGAAGAGTTCGTGACTGATTTGTCTCAGGCTTATGCAGTGCATCCCTATAATCAAGGCAATAATCAGAACCGGTACATCACTCCAGACCTCTCCACAAATAGGTACCATCCCAATTGGAGGAATCATCCTAATATGCGGTATGGGAACTCATCCCAACAACAACTGATGGCAGCACCTCAGAATCCTCCTCAAGTGACCACTTCTGCACCTTCCGGACCTTCACTAGAAGACATGCTCAAACAAATGGCTACACAAAATCTCCAGTTCCAGCAGCAAATGGGACAGATTCAGGCCTCACAAACACAGTCTCAGCAGTGAACAGATGCTAGCATTCAAGATTTGAGGACACAGATTGGACAGCTTGCCACATCCATAAACAACATACAACAAGCTCAAGGATCCAGTCAACTGCCGGCACAACCAGTGATAAATCCTAATGCCTCCAATCCTAATGTGAGTGCCATTTCTCTGAGATCTGGAAAAGTTGTTGAGGCCACCTCTGGAAAGGATGAAGAAATTATTGAGGTAACTCCTGAGCCTACTGTTGAAGTTGAAGCTGAGAAAGTGTACAGACCACCAATCCCATTCCCACACAGAGTTCAGAAAAATAAGAAGATTGGTGGTGAAGACAAGGAAAGGGAGATTTTAGATGTGTTCAGGAAGGTAGCTGTGAATATTCCCCTTATAGATGTGATCAAGCAGGTGCCCAAGTATGCGAAATTTCTCAAGGATCTATGCACCAACAAGAGGAAGTTGAAGAATAATGAGAGAATCGATTTGGGAAGAAATGTTTCAGCTCTTATCCAGTCTAAGTCTGCATCAGAAAGAGTTGGTGTTTTAGCCCCTACTCAGGCATTACCACAAAAGTGCAAGGATCCGGGCACATTTACTATTCCATGCACTATTGGGGATAGAAGATTTGAGAATTGCATGCTGGATTTGGGAGCCTCTATAAATGTCATGCCTACATCTATCTTTAATAACCTTGATCTTGGGCCCTTGCAGTATACAGGTCTTACCATCCAGTTGGCAAACAGGACCAGTGCCCGCCCCATGGGAATGGTAGAAGATGTGCTGGTGCAAGTTGATGAGCTAATTTTCCCTGCTGACTTCTACATCCTAGACATGGCAGGAGAGACACATTCCAGTAGATCACCTATAATCTTGGGCAGACCATTCATGAAGACAGCCAACACTAAGATTGATGTGAATGATGGGACCATGTCTATGGAGTTTGGTGATATTGTGGCAAAGTTCAACATCTTTGATGCTATGAAACACCCATTGGAGGAGCACTCTGTTTTCCAGTTAGAGTTGCTCTCTGAGCTTATTGATGAGACCTGTGATGACTTGGTTTCTGAATTTCCATTTAATTCTGGCTTTGATGATATTTTTTCTTGTCCTGATTGTACTAACACTAACCATTGTGTGGTATGTCTTTGAGATTGCTGCATGTTTAGCAGGTGATAGATTTGTCGGTGCGGTGAATGAGGAACATGCGAGAAGATGAACCAGCACGGAGGCCCTCCCTACCTATCCGCCACCTCCCCGAGAAACCACCGAGAGGACTGGATTTTGCACCATGGCCGGACCAAGGGGTTGAACCCCAATTTTATTGGGAGGACTTTGTTGAGAAAGCTGTCATCTTTGATCCAAGAGGAAGTGTTGAGTCCGCCGCATTGGGCAAGGTCACCAACATTGTCAAGTGCTCACTCATATATCAAGGATGCAAGTTATGGGACCATGGAATGAACTCTATCTCTTTGGCCTTAGGCTACAAGCAATGGGATCCAGACAGAGCACCTACACTGCCACTTGATCAGGGAGTTCCCTTTCCTCTCCCTCACTCTGATTTTATAGTTATATTGTTTCATTGGGGACAATGTATGTTTTAAGTGTGGGGGAGGGAACTAGTTGTAGTAGTTTTGTTATGTCTTGTTTGTTTTCCTTTTCTTTTAATAAAGCTCCTGAATAATTTGAGAAGCTCAGGAGTTGTGTTGAGTCTTTTGTTGGCAAGTTTGATGGATTTGATTAATTTTGCACAGATTGATTGCATGATTGATGTGATGATTCCCCTAGATTTTGAAAAGTTTTTTTGAAAAAGTTATCCCCATGTGATTGAAAACTGAACTTTGAGATTTTGTTATGATGGCATGAATTATGATAAGTTTGGGGTGATAAGAAGCACACACTAGGGATAGAATCTCTGTCAAACAATTTGCATAAATGTCCAGGTGAGGATTTGAGCCTCCAACATGTTTTAAACTGTGAGAATCACTTTCAAGTTGCACTTTCCTGAATTTGCTTGAATCTCTTTTTGGTTTGCATGATTATGTGTTTGCTTCAAATGATTTAGGCATTTTCTTTGTAAATAGATACTTAGCCTAAAAATAATCATCCCTAATGCATGTTCCCTAGTTAGCCCCATTGAGCCTATTAGCCTGTTAATTCTTGATAACCTAATGTTATAAGCCCAAAAAAATCTGGAAAACCATGTTAACCCGATCTGAGGATTAGGAGAGCATGGAATCTTAGAAAGAGAAAGGGTGCAAGAAACTAAGTTTGGGGTGGCTGCAAGGTGTAATATGTTGTTTGGGATTGAGAAAAAAAAATACAATAAAAAGGTTGGAGCCAAAGGCTTGTAGAAAAAAAAATGAAAAAAAAAAGAAAGAAAAAAAAGTGTAAAAATGTTAAAAATAAAAGTATTAGAAAAAAAGAGGCTGTAGTCACCCAAGGCATAAAGAAAAATGAGAAAAGGAACTTGAGTGGAATTTCAATGTTTTGAAAAGTTTCATGCTCTCTTAGTTCCTAGGGTCTTCAGCCTAGTACCTTTGTATACCCTACCCTTAGCCAGGCCCCATTACAACCATAAAAGACCTTTTGATGTTGCATGCATGTTTTTTGTGGGAACCATTTTTGAGATGAAAATCAAATTTATGGGAAGTGTTCTTGAAAGTGAGATTGAGTGCAATGTTGATAGCCTGACACAAACTGAGCGATTGAGTGAACGCTAAATGCCCTTGTGAGGAAGGCAATTGTTTGAATTTGGTGATCTCCCTCTTGTGTGTAACTTGGATCCCCTGCTTAGATTAATGATTGTTTGAATGATGAAATTCTCAATTGTTTAGAATGAATGATTGTGGGGATTGCTTTGTTTGAAAGGGGGGACATTGAAGAAAACTGTTTTGATGTATTGCTTGAATTTGTCCAAGGTTGATTGAATCTTTTTAAGCTTGTCAGGTCTTGAGTCTTTTTGATTTTTGAGTTTTAGTTTGCTTGGGGACAAGCAAAGTTTAAGTTTGGGGTATTTTGATCAGCCTCTGGCTCATCTAGTTTTATGGCTAGTATGACCAGGGTTTTGTGCAAATTATATCCTATTTTCACCCAAATTAGATTAGATTGTCCTCAAGCAAGGTTTTGAGTCTCTAAAGTAGTTTTAGGTTAATTTAGCCAGTTTTGAGTCAAATAATGCACTTATAGCTGTGTCTTTGTTTTCAGGTTAAGTTGGAAGTCAAGAGAATAAAGAAACAGGGGATTCGCCTCGCGAGAGTATTCTCGCCTCGCGAACCTGAAAGCCAGCAGAACAGTGAAAATGTCATCCTCTCTGGTTCGCCCTGCGACTACTCTTCTCGCCTCGCGACCCAGAAGGCTGACTGTTCCTGGAAAATGCAAGGTTTCTGTGTCGCCTCGCGAACACTTGACTCGCCTCGCGAGTAATCCAACCCTGGAAGACCAGAAGCTATCACGGTTTAACCATGCTAAAGGTCACGGTTGTGACAGTTTGGAATTTGAAGAGTTTCGCCTCGCGAGTAGTCCTTCGCCCCGCGATAAGACCAAACGTTGCTAACTTTTCACAATATTCGCCTCGTGAAGGTGTGCTCGCCTCGCGAGTGGACTTAATTTCTGAATAGTATAAATTGCTGTTCTGAACAGCTTGGAAGAACTTTTGCTTCTCCATTGTTCTATTTACATATTTTCTGTGTGTATTTCGTTTTCATGGAGAACTAAATTTCATAGATTAATCTATTGTAATTGATTTCCACCGTACTTGAGGTTCTGTAATCTCTGTTTTGTATGCTTTTCCCTTTTCAATACCATATTATACATTTATGTTTGTTTAATTCAGGAGTGTATAGTGTTGTGTTGATTCATTTCAATGAACATTCATGTTCGTTTAGTTCATGAGGGCTTAACCCCGTTTGTTTAATTCGGGAGTAGGAACATATATCCGTAGTAGCGATTTAGATTGTTAATTGTTGCTACAACTGAAAGGGGATTAGAATCTGCTTAGGGCTTGGGATTACATGAACCGATGATAGTTGTGAAATCAAGAACAGTAGATTAATCGTTTTTGGCCATTTGATAACCTCTTTGAACTGCCTTGTTTTACTGCTCTGTTATTACTTTGTCTTCTTATTTGCATCCCAATCCACACCCCCCCAGAAACTGATTTTTGTGAAAAATAACACTTTAAGAGTCCTTGTGAGACGACATCCGAGTTGTCGCCCTAAACTACAGTTTTAAAACCCGCTCGTTCTTTTTGGCGCGTGCGCGACAGCGCGTTCACAGAGCCTATGTGTGACGAAAACTAGTAAACAATAGGCCATGTTTAGCAAAATACTTAAGCTACTAGAACGAAAGTATCTTAAAGAGCTTAAGTGTTACCATGTATATTGCACGTACCCTAGTAGATTTACTGATTTAAAATTCAAATACTGCGGAATATATCCTAGTTTATCTTGGATCCGCAAAGCATGATATAAAGAAGTATATTTAATTTTTTTCTTAAAAAAAAGGCAGAGCTTGGGATAATATTCTCAGTCGAGTTATCTTAGTCTCCCTCGAGTCAAGGAGTCCTGCTTTGATGTATTGAGAAGCATTCGTCGCTCCCTTGAGAATGAGTATGATGAATCAATGTGGTTCGGTCTTGACAGTAACATGCCAAGTTGTGCATAAGGTAACATGCCAAGGCTCCCCCTGTCCTCAAGAAGATCCGCCCCTGTGTGCAATACCTTGATCAATCCTTTGGTGTTGTATGAGGATCCGTTGTCCAATTTTAGTGTATCACACTCTATCCCCCGCCAATCATATCTTACTACATATTATAAAATTTTAAATTACAAGAAATTTCAACTTATGTAGCAAGATAAGAATAGGGATAGAGTATGATACGCAAAAATGGGACATCAGATTCTCATTGTTTAATGTAATATATGGGGATTTCAGATTGCTGGGGTTTGTTTTAACTTGTTGTATGTTTTTAGAGATTGTGTATGACAGTCTGTCTCTACTGGTTTTTAAGGTCTCCTTCTGCTTTGGTTTTCTTTGGCTTGGTTAAGAGTGTTCTGTAGTTGGCTTCCTAGAAGGCTCCCTAAAACAAATGTTTTTGTTTGGAATATTGTTCCCTGCTAGTCTTCCTTTGGTTTTCTCGTGTAATGGAGTTCGGGGATTCCTCTGGTGTTGCTGAAGTTGTTACAAAGAGTGTAAAATTGAGTTGTGCTTTCATTTTGGTTGAGTGGGGAAAAAAAACTATAGTTACTGCTGTTTGCAAATATTTGAAATTTTTTGAGTTAGCAACCGAATTAAAATTATTTCTTTACGTGAATTTCAGTTTCAAGTGATGATTAATTTAACATTAAATATACCAAATTATCTTGAATACTTATATTGGGGCAAAAATATTTATACTTGTGAGAGGGACAACCTTACTGTCTTAGTAACCAAGCTAAAATTAGTCCTGCATCTAATTAAAGAGTGTGAAAAAATCATTGTGATACTTTTGCATACTATTTTCTTTGTAAATGGGTTAGAGTACCCATTGTACTCTTTTTTAATAAATTTATTTTTCTTATAAAAAAAAAGAGTGTTAAAAAAAACCATAAGACCAAGAAAACAAATGAGTTTTGTTTCTTTCACTTCAAAAATAAGGAGAAAATGTATTTGTAAAAACTATAAGAAGTACATGCATAATTTTAAGAGTTTAATTTTTATACACTGTCCATGTAAAGATTTTTACACTGACAACTAATCGGAAATAATGGAATTGATGACTCTTAAGATAATTAGATAGAGAGTCAAACATTTTTATTGGTGTGTCAATTTCCTATTAGTTGACTGTGTAAAAAAACTTTACACTGTCAGTGTATATCAATTAAATCATAATTTTAAACCATTGAAAGTAAGTTAACATGAAATTAAGGTGCTACCCAATAGCTTTCATGAAAATATATAGGCTAAAATGCACTTTTAGTCTATCAAAATTTTCACTTTGGCGAAATTCGTCACTCTACTTTTATTTTGAGCGGTTTTAGTCTTCATAGTTTTCAACGTTACAATTTTCGTCCCTCCGTCAAGTTGCTGTTAAAAAACTAATGGAAAATGTATACGTGGCAAACGGTTCGTCATGTGGCATACACAGCTGGAACAAAAAATATTAAAATAATAAAAATAAGGGTAAAATGCACTTTAAGTCCCATAAGTTTTTTAACTTGGCAAAAATAGACCCTCTATTTTTTTCGAACGATTTTAGTCCTCATACTTTTCAAACATTGCAATTTCCATCCCTCCATCAAGTTATAAAAAACTAACATAAAACACATACGTGGCAAATAGTTCGTCACATGGCTTCAAGTGGCATGCACAGTTAGAACAAAAAATAAATTACAATAATTAAAATAAGGTTTAATTATTGAGTTGGTCCCTGAACTATTTGTAAATTTTCAAGCAGGTCCCTGAACTAAAAAGTTTCTAATTAGGTCCCTGAACTTATATAAATTTTTTTAATTTGGTTCCTAAACTAAAAAGTTTTTAATTGGGTCCTTGAAATTATATAAAATTTTTAACTGGCTCCCTAAAGTAGAAAGATGTCTATATAAAATAAAAAATAATAAAATTATATATGATGAAATTCGGAAGAAATTTTTTTTAACGTAATAATAAAATGACGAAATACGAATATGAGAGAAAAAATTCACTATTTCAAATAATAATAATAATATTAATATTAATATTAATAATAAATAAATAAAACTTAGTGAGAAAAGTTATTGTTTAACATAATAAATAAATAAATAAAAATAGATAAATTTGAGAGACAAAGTTTAGTTCTTGAAATTAAAATAACAAAATAATGAAATATGAAATTGTGTTAGAAAATTCACGTTTTATAACAAAATATGAAGATATTAAACCGAGACAAATATTTAGTATTTGAAATAACATTAAAATAATAATATAATAATAATAGACAAAGGAAGAAAAATATTATTTAATAAAAAATTAAATAATTTATGATAAACCTCAATTAAGTTATAAAATAATATTATAAATAATAAAATAAACTAACTAACTCAAAATAAATTTGACAATAACTCAAAATTTACTTAACTAGCTTCTTTATTTTATTTAATATTTCAAACAATAACTTTGGTGTTAAATTATTATTATTATTATTATGTTTTTAAATATTGATTTTTTTACTCAGTTTCATCTCTTGTTATAATATTAAAATAAACACTATTTCAAATAATGATGTTCTCTGTTTAGTTTCATCTTTTAATATTTTTTTTTATTTGAAACTTATTTTTTTTCAAAATCATCCTTTAATAATATATTACTATTTTAAAAAATGTATATTTTTTAATTGATGTTTATCAGGTTAATCTCTTAATATTTTATTATAAAACTTGAATTTTCTAACACGATTTCATATTTATTTATTTTATCATTATCATTTCAAGAACTAAATTTTGTCTCTCAAATTTATCTATTTTTATTTAATTATTAAGATAAACAATAACTTATCTCACTGAGTTTTATTATTATTATTATTATTATTATTATTATTATTATTTTAAATAGTGAGTTTTTTCTCTCATATTTATGATTTTTTTATTATTATATTAAGCAATTTTTTTTCCTAAATTTAATCATCCATCATTTTATTATTTTTATTTTATATGGTCACCTTTCTAGTTTAGGGGTCTAATTGAAAATTTTATATAAGTTTAGGGACCCAATTAAAAAAAATTTAGTTCAGGTGCCGAATTGAAATTTTATATAAGTTTAGGTAATTTAACCTAAAAATAAATATCGGGTTTGTTCGGTTTTTTTTCTTGTTTCGGATTGATTTTCGGTTTTCATTTGAATCGGTTTGGATATGAACACTGTAACATCCCCGGCTACTTTATGGGTTGACGACTGTCCCCACAAACCAACACGGGTCTTTTCAACGTGCTTTGTCCTCACTCACATGCTTTCTGAGAAAACTTCCCAGGAGGCCACCCATCCCAGAATTACTCCAAGTCAAGTACGCTTAACTTTGGAGTTCTTAAGTGATGGGCTACCGAAAAGAAGATGCATCTTGTCAGTATAGGTAGTACCAATCAATTCATATAAGCCATCCTCAATTGTATAGTCCCATACTTACACAGTCTCAGGATCCTTCTAGTTCGGGTGTGTGATCGGTTCATTCATGTGTCCCTCCGCCTAGAAGTCTGCCGGGAGTCGCTCCTTGTCCATGCCTTCTTGCACCGGCGACCACTCCCGCCCTCATCAGCCCCGGGTGTCACATGCCCACTGACTTCGAATGGTTCGTCCCCGAACCACACTCTTATCTTGGGAGATGTGCCACTCGATACCATTTGCATCATCCCCTCGGCTATTTTATAGGTTGACGACTGTCCCCACAAACCAACACGGGTCTTTTGATCAACGTGCTTTGTCCTCACTCACACGCTTCCTGGAAAAACTTCCCAGGAGGTCACCTATCCCAGAATTACTCCAAGTCAAGCACGCTTTTATAATTGCATCATTCTTTTCCTTCTTCTTCTCTATTTTATTGAATCTATTTAGTTGTTTATTTATTGCAGCTGTGCATGTGTTGGAGATGATGGATTAGAAGCACTCACAAGTGGATGCAAGAAGTTGATAAAGCTCAACTTGTCACATTGTAATAGAATTAAAGATAGGGATGAAGTATATTAGTCATTTAGTTTGAATGATGATGTTAGAATTGTTTTAGTTTAACTGGAGCACAATATGAAATTAGTGACCTTAATTTTTGTTTTCTTCTATTTGAGCATGATATACAAACATTAGAAATGCTTCAAAAATATTGTTGTTTACTTTCATATTAGATGTTCCTAGTTTAAGTGCCTAAGATAGTAGTGTCCATGATATACAAGCACTACTTCAATGTAATTTTATTTGGCATATGAAGTTTTTAATCTTATATAATACTTGGTCTATCTTTGTTATTTTTGTTATCCTTGGGTTATTGGCTATTTCTATTTTAGGCCATGCTAAAAATTGATTTTCTTGTAGTGTTTGGAATAGCTTTAAAAATGGAACATTTAGATAAATAAGAAACTATGTATTGGCTAGGAAATAATTATGAATTTGCTACAGTTTTTAAAATTTTTAGCTATATATTAGCTACGAAATTGCTACAATAATATCCTAGTTATCTAGCTAGGAAAAATGGATATTGAACAACATTTTGCTATGTATTAACTACAAAATAGCTAGGAAACTTTTAAAATTAGCTATGAAAACTTTATCTAGCTAATTTGCCACTCAAATTATGCTACCATCAATTCTATAGCTATTTCTTAGTAAATCTGTAGCTAAATTTGTTTGCTATCGATTAGCTACGAATCAGCTGCTAAATTTGTCGTAGCTAATCCCCGATTTTCTTGTCATATCACAAGGTCAGGTAAAGTGGAAATTTAGTTAAAATAATAATAGATAAAAATGATAAAAATTTATAATAGTCTATAAATTAAATAAAAATAACCTATAAAAAGTTAGGCATAATAGGTATATTGTTTCTATAGGTTTTTTTCTTTTACTTTTCACATCGGTTTTTAAGTTTTTCTTTTCAAATTAGTCCTATGGTTACGTTCCATTTTCACGTTAATCATTTCTATCAATTTCGATCTAATGCCGGTCGTCAGTTTTGACCCGACATGGCATGTTCTGACTGGCTTCTTATCCATCCCATCGTTGCAGGCATTATCCAGAATCTCTTATTAACCATTCAAATTCCATTTGATGCTTGCGGCAGTGCCTCTTGTTGGGACCATTTTTGGTTGGCTATTTTCTTAATCTTCCAACTGTACATTGGTTGAATGCCGTGCTTCTTATTATGTACGGGTGTTGGAATTATCTTGGGCTCTATTTTCTAGTTAGGATTTGCTTCTTAAGTTGTTAATTTGGTTAGGTCTTTGTAATACTAATACTGGGTTGATATTGCTCTAGCATTTTATTTACATTGTTCCCTCCTTCTTCTTGTTTGATATTGTTTATGTATATGGTTGGGTATCCCTAATATCCCTATTTAATGTACTTTTGGCTTATAAAAAAACATTCCAAATTCCATGGAGCAGTCCATACGAGAACTGAGGAGTTTTTCAATGCGTTGCTATAGGCTCCGCAATATCTTTGAAGATTTTTTGGCTTTGGAATGATATATTCATTACCTCAACGGATCATTCAGATGTAATTTCGCAAGAACCTGCTGAGTGGTTGACCCTGGGTCATTGTTTCCTTTGGTCACAGCCCATGACCCCACATACATCACAATAACTCACCTTATAATACATAATCAAACGTGTAACTTTCTCATTTGATAAGTTTTTTGCAATGAAACTTGAAAGGTGACGGTGCAGAGTGCAGTATATATTATTATACAATTAAAGGGGAGACCTCAAGTCTTCAATTAAAGGAAACCCTTTCCACTCACCAATAAGGTTTTGGTGTAGTGATAACCAGCTGCAAATACATCCACCACACACTGACAAATATGAAGCTTCTTTGGTTTCTTCAATTTCTGTTCTTCCTGGCGCTGCTTCTCATCCTTCCCGCCATTGCTCCCAGCCCCAGGTAACTAAGTTGCATTCACACTTATTTAAATTAGATGGAATACGTTAATTTAGTTATTACCCAGAACTAAATGAGTCTGATACTCATCCATCTTTAGTAATTAACTTTTAGGGTCTTGCTAACCAGTGTCGGATACTGATTAAGGAATGCACAAAAGGAAACATTTCGTTAGAAAACTAAGGGTATGCTTGCTTTGTTTCCAGTTTTTTGTTTTCATTTTTTGTTTTTAGAAGTAATTATAAAATTATCATCTTGTTTTCATTCTGTTTCCTGATTTCACAAATTTATACAGGAAACACTGAAAAATCTTTTTTTGTTTTCATTTCATGTACAAATCTTTGAAAACAGGAAACAAAATGAAAACAAAATGACATATTTATAATTATTTCTGAAAACAGGAAATGAAAACAGAAAACTGGATTCAAAGCAAACAGACCCTAATTAAGTGTATCACTCTGTCAGATATTAAATACAGTACACAAGTTTGCAAAAAAAAAAACTAATTTCTCTTCATAATTCTTAATCAATATCCTCAGGATGTTAATTAGCATTCTCCTAACTTTTATTAACCACTCATAATAACTAAGTGGCTTGTTAATTTTATGGCAGAGCTAGAGATTGTATTCCTCAATACGGTTTCGGTCGTTTAAGAGATTGCCCAATAAAGTCCCCGCCATCAGTACACGGTACCCCTAGTTCAATTCCATAATGAATTTTGGATACCCAACCCTACGAGTGGAGCTCAAACAATTCCCTTCTTCTATTGTATGTCTTTGAATCTAAAATGATTCTGCATGGGATCATCGGAAATAAGCATTTACATATGCTCCAATGATTCCAGCTATGTAATACCTTGATCAATCTTTTGGTGCAATAATAATAATAATAATAATAATAATAATAATAATAATAATTAGTGTTGTTTGTAAATATTGGAAACACTTCGAGATACCAATGAGAATTAAAATTAATTCGTTTACTTCAATTTCAGTTCCAAGTAATAACATTGAATCAAATTATGTATAATATATACTTATTATGGTGCAAAAATATACATAATAGAAAAATAGTTAACCTTAATTCCTACGACGGATCCACTATATCCTATTAGATTTGTATCCAGAGGATTAATCTCCTCGGAATTCTTAGCTTCATTATGGCAATGCCTACAGTCAAAAACCTCATCACAACATGGTTCCCTGATCTTGCATCTCCTCTTGTAATGCGTGCACCTTGTGACTGTCAAGATCCATAGAAGAAACGTGTGTGAAAATGAATTCAGGAGAGTCTCTTTGCACCGGCTCTTGGTATTCGGAGAAAAACGAGAGGGAGAGATGCAAAAAAGAAAGTGGAATAAAGAAATGAAAAAGATGGTTCTGAAAAAGAAGTGAGCATGCAGCGGAATCAAAGTAATTTAAGGATGATGATATCATTTAAGAGCTTCCATGGAAGAGATTTGAAATTCTTTCAAAAAAAGAAGTAAGGGGGATACAATAAAAAAATTTGCTCTTGATACCATATTAGATTTTGGACCTAAGTCAATCCCAAAAATTAGCTTATACGATGAGGATTACCCACTATTTATATGCTCTTATTAGATACAATCTCTAGTCAATGTTGGGGTTTTCTCAATACGCCCCTCACGTCCAGTACTATTGGACTTAGTGCGTGTGGATATCATGATGGATCACCCAACAATAGATCTAGAAGTCCTGGTCGTGATTGATCTTATTCCAGAGGAAGAAGCTATAGTCGGGTATTAGTCACATTCAAGGCGAGAGGGGAAGAAAATCTCCAAAGGGTAAGTCTTCACGGCGATCACCAGCTAAATCTCCTTCAGGATCTGCTTCCCGTTCTCCCTCGAGATCAAGGTCCCGTTCTTTATCAAGATCATAATCAAGATCAAGGTCTCCTTCGCGTAATAAAAGCCCAAAAAGACACGGTGCTAGAAGAAGCCCCAAAAAGAGTCGGTGCTAGCGAAGCCCGGTGAGATCTGATTATTGTTAATTCATGAAGTTGTGGGTGATGGTGATGGTGATTGGTGAGTGCTACTAAGTTTAGGCCGAAAAAAAGACATTATTTGGCCCGAAGAACTTGTTGATTGACCTCCTTTGAATTGAACTTTTAGACTTCTACCTTTTTTTGTTAGTCTATATGAGATTTTAATGGACCTTAGCTTTGTGATAGACTGTTAAGTATGGACCCATAGCTAACATTGACCAAAAGGTTCCACCAAGGCCCCCTAGTTATGCATTTGTGGAGTTTGAAGACCCTCAAGATGCTGAAGATACAATTCATGGGCGTGATGGCTATAATTTTGATGGTCACCGATTATGGGTGGAGCTTGCACATGGTGGGCGTGGTAATTCGTCTTCAAGAGATCGATATAGTAGTCGCAGCAATGGCCGGGCTGGACGTGGGACATCCAAGCATTCTGATTATCGTGTTCTAGTTACTGGGTTGCCCTCTTCAGCTTCCTGGCAGGATCTTAAAGATCACATGCGAAAGGTGGGGGATGTTTGCTTCTCCCAAGTTTTTCGTGACGGAAGAGGTACAACTGGTATTGTGGATTACACAAACTATGATGACATGAAATATGCAATCAAGAAGCTCGATGACTCTGTAACCCTAACATTCGAAGCTCTCAGTCTCACCTCAACACGAGGGATCCCCTAATATCGAAGTTAACCATTACGGGAAAATGAGTAGTAGATGTTCGAGCAGAACTATCTTCGTGGGGAATCTACCCGGTGATATTCGTGGAAAGATAAGCCAAGATTTGTTTCTTAAGTATTTACATATTGTTTCCACGTTTAACACATGTGTATGCTAATCTAATATATCCAGCCATAACTTGATTGATTAGTAAACAAGCTCAAGTTTTATGTCTTTCACTTTAAAATAGGAAAAAGATATGTGCACAATGTGAATCATTCAAAATAAATTACTATGGGACTAAGGTATTATCCAACGGCTTTCATGAATATATATTATTAACCTGTACTATGTTTATGTAATACTGAGCAAAAGCCAGGTTTGGGCATTTAAGGACACACCACCCATACGAGGTCGGGTTAAAGAAAAAATCCGATTTCAACAGGGGAAAAATATTAAAATATTAAAAGGGGAAAAAATAATGTTTTAAGAATGAAGTTGTAAATATTTCAACACGAGAGAATTACATGTGATTCTTCAAAATGAGGGAATCCATTTCATTTGCAAAGACTCATTAGAAGGGTCAACGACTGACCCTGGGTCAGCTCGATCCGCTACAAATAAAGCAAGTTCTCATACCATTTTGTGGAACGAGGTCCTCTCCGATGACCGAAAAATTCCAATAGAAAATTTATTTAATTTATTATGTTCGTCTCTTTTTTATTGGAATTTTTCAGTCACGGAAATGATATGCATCCCCATTTTGTGATCTAAAAATATGATTCTTTGTTCAATCACAAGACTTTGACTCTTATCATCAATTTGAATGTGTAGTAAGCCTCAAATCTAACCCCAAAGTCCCCACTTTAATGTGGTTCCGCTAATACGGGTCGACCCTTTTTGTTGGAAATAATTCAAATATCAATAATTAGTTATAGTGGTTGTTATTAGTTAGTGTTAGTGACATGATAGTTATGTTAGTTGTTGTAACTAACTCAATGTGTGAGTGAGTCCATGTGAGACTTTATGTTGTATAAATAGAGATGCTAATGTGTGAAAAAAAAGTATAGAAGTGTGTAAAGGAATAAAATTTCAGTTTGTGATACTCCTTTTTCTCTCTAATTCTTCTTTCTAGTGTGTGTAAGTGTGAGTGCCCCTCTTGTGCTAATCTAGTGAGTGTATCGCTGAGTGAACCGAGAGTGTGTATGTTCCAACAATGGTATCTAGAGCTACAAGATTAGGGACTTGTGATGGATCCAAGAGTGTAGAAATTGAAGAGATTGTGAGTGGGATTTTGCAATCCCATTACCGGTTCTTGATGGCAAGAACTTCCATCAATGGGTGGTGAAGATGGAGAACATTTTCAATTTCTATGAGGTGCTTGAGGTGGTGCAAGAAGGTGTTCAAGGTGGGAAGATTGTGCTTCCAAAAAGAGAGACTACAAAGCTCTCTTGATTCTTCATCAATGTGTGGATGAAGGAATTCTCGAGATGATTGTTGCTGCAACACAGCCTTTGAAGCATGGAACATCTTGCAAAAACCTTTGAAGAAGCTGATAAAGTGAAGAAGGTAGAGAAGCCTTATGAACAACAAGTAGGTTTGCAAAGAGGCGGAGGATGAGAGAACATAATTGTTTCTCATGCAAGAAGAGCTGAAAAGAGAGGAGAGAGCAGAAGAGCAGCTGAGAGACAAAGGGTTTCTTTGCCTAAGAAAGGATAGGAGAAGGTGAAAGTGGAGTGGAGAGTGATCAAAGTTCACAAGAGGAGGAGAAGCATAAGCAAAAGAAAGAAAGAAAAGCTGTAAGAGGGTGCACAAAGAAGGTTGTAGATTCTCGAGACTTGTTCACCACGGACAAAGATCAAAATGGGAAGTAGGGTCACCGATCAAGAGTCCTATGGTGCATATATGGAGAACAAGAAGAGCTGGTGAAGGCCAAAGAAGGAGATGATTTGGAGATGAAGAAAAGAAACCTGAATGTTGTGTTTACTGGGTCATTCCATCAAACACCTTGTGAGTAACCTCTCTTCCAATCCAAAAGTTCTGTAAAGAAGAGTGGCCAAGTAGAGCATAGTTCTCAGACTAAGCCAGTAACCATTGAGCAAGAAATCCAAGAGGGGGAAAGTGCTCCATCACAGAGGCATCTCAACAATGTGTTGACGATGGACGAGACAAATCTTGAAACAATGGAGACAGTGGCGGTGTCGGAGGAAAGAGAGGTCTCTGATGTGGCGGATGAGGAGACAGTGGCTGTGAAGAAGGAGACAAGAGTGGCTGGACCACCGGAACCTCATCGTCAGACGACGGTGGCGATCAGAAACAGCAAAGTAGTCATGGAAGAAGAAGATGGGTGGACTGAGATGTCCAAGAAGCTTGGGGTTCGATGGAGTTCGTCCATGTCCCAACCACCACCGGAGATGGAGACCGTGAGCCTGGAGATGGCTGCTGGTAGGGCGTTTCCAACAGAGCTTGGTTGTTTTTCGTTTGAAGAAGAAAATGTTTCTCAACGAAAGGAAGAAGACGAAGTGTTATTATTCTTGAAATGGAAGAATTTGAGACAAGTTAAATACATTTTACGATTGATGAATGGCATCAATAGATGCTGCAGCCTAGTGGTAAAGCAGTGGGTGCGGATGCTACATGTCTTGTGTTCTATTCTGCGTTTGTGTGCAATGGTCATTTTATTTTTGGTAAAATGGCTTAAAGAATTCAATTCCAAGTAAAAAACTGCCCACTGGATTCGAGCCGCTGGACTGCAGGATGAAAGGCCACGGTGGTGACCAACAAGCCAGTGAATCATTTTTGTTATTGATTTGTTTTTGCAAATACTTAAGGGTTCCGAAATTATGGGATCCTGGTGGCTATGAAAATATTTTATAGAGGTTAGATCTTTATACTTCAAAGTATGGGATCCTGGAAAATTATGTTTAGAGACATATTAGCCATTGTATTTTGTGTTTTGTGTTTTTAGCTAACTTGAATTAAGGGGGTGTTGGAGATAATCCAAATTAGTTAGTGTTTGTTAGTGTTTAGTTAGTTTGTTAAAGTGTGATTAGTTTGTTGTAACTAGAGTGATTAGTTAGAAGCTATTAAGAGAGTTAGTTAGTGTAGTGTAAGTCTCTAAATAGACCTAGTGTGGGATGGGAATTAGTAGAAAAGTGTCATTGTGAAGTGACGTGAAGTGAATAATAGATATTTTGTTGTGTATCGCTGTCTCTCATCTGTCTTCAATCTTTTCTCAATTATTTCTCTGTGTGCGCTCCATGAGTGACTGTGTCCGAAACCCCCAAATGGGACGACAAAGGAAGTGTCATCCACAATTACAAGTCATTCGGCGTCGTTTCGAATCCTAACTTGCTCAGTGTTCGATCTCGCACTCCGTGAATCGTTGAAAGCGATTCCCTTCAGGTTCATCCTCCTCCTTCTGCTCCCGCCGTCGATGACTCCGTTCTCATCGATTCCAGAACGATCTCGAAGAAGACGACTTGAAAACAGCCCTTGTAAAAAGCGGAGAGATGGAAAAAGTGCACTTCCTCAACCCTTGATCGGCAAAGAGCGGGAAGATCTAGGTTGGAGCCGACAGACGTGGACCAACTCATGGTGGTTCGAACGTGTTTTCCAACGCAGTGGGAATGGTGTCGTGTAAAGGAAGGTGAAGTGGGCTTGAGTGTTGCTGTCATGGAGGAGAAGATGATGCAAGGGGCAAAAACCGAAATTCAAATTTGAGTCCCCTTTAGACCTAATGGGCCAAGCCCATATTAGAAGAAATCGAGAAATGGCATTTTTGGAATGGAGGTTATTTTTTCGATCAAATGGGCCAAACCCAATACTTGTTGAATTTTCCATGGGATCTAGGTGGACAAATCACTACAAAAAAAAAAGGTTATTTAGCCAGTGAAAATAGCGGCTAATTTGTTGCTTCTTTGTTTACGGCAAATGGCGGCCAGATTGCAGGATTTAAATCAAACACTGATTAGAGTTGATATTGTGACCAAAAATAGCGCAAAATAGAGCATAAAGAGAGCATCGGTCTCATTTGTCATAAATAAAGGAAAGTAAAAGTCATAAATTTATGACTTTTTAGCGACTAAATTTGACGAGTTAAATGCAACGGTTAAAAATTAAGTTATCTTTTACGTCGATATTAAATCAATCGTTAAACGGCGATAAAAATTAAAATAGAGCGTTTTAGTGACGATTTATCGGCCAAATTATTCGATCGCTAAAATTATGAATTCAAATTTCAAATTAACCATTTTATGACTTCGATTTAGTGGCCGAATAATTCGGTCGCTAAAACTAAAATCCCTAAATCGCGATTTCCTTCCTCTCTTCCCCCATTTCTCTCTTTTCCTCTCTTCCCTCTCTTCACATGCAGGCCGAGGCCCCTGGCTTGGTCACCACCTCCTCCACATGGTAAGCATACATATCTATCTCCCTCTCCTCTCTCTCTCACTGTCTCTCTCTCGCTTTCCTTCTTCACTCACTATCTCTCTCTCCTCCCTCTCATTCTCTCCTTCTCTCTGTCACTCGCGTCTCTCTTCTCCTCTCCTTCTCTCATTCTCTGTCTCACTCGCGCTCTCTCTCCCTCTCATTCTCTCATTCTCTCATTCTCTCTCGTACCTCGCGTCTCTCTCTCCCCTCTCCTTCTCTCCTTCTCTGCCTCACTCGCATCTCTCTCCCTCTACTCTCTCTCCCACCGCTCTCGTGCCCTTCCATCCGCCACCGCTAAGTAACGTTCCCAGCTCGTGCTCATACGCTGTTGCGTTCGTCCCCATCGCCCTACGACTATCATCCCACTCTCTATTGGTTCTTTCTTTCTTTTTTCTGGTTTTTTGTCCTATGAATTCTAGTTCTATGTGAATCAACTTGTTAGATTGAACATAATCTGTTTGGGAAAAAATGCTTGAATCAATTGCTCAATGTGTTATTGAATTTTATTTGTTGTATGAGATGTAAATTGGTTTTGAACTCCAGCATGTTGATTTTAGATTTTGTGATGATAAAAATGGTTGAACTCTTGTTAATGGGTATAAGCATGCAAGTATCTTTGAACTTTTGGTTATATGTGGTTTCAAGATATGTAACAATTGAATAATATTGGTTGAGTTTGAGTTTGCATTGAAATATCATATAGTGTGATTGCTATGTGTGAAATGCGAAATTAAAATGAATTGGATTCACTTGGGTATCTAATGGTGTTGTTGTTTCTCCAAATTTTGAAGTCATAAGATCAAGGTTTGTTATGTTTGTCAAGATAATATTTGTGTTTTAGAACATCATTTTTGGAATTATATCATGTATATTATTTTCTTATTCGCGTGGTATGATGTATTTATGGGTAATTTTTTGGTTTGGTTTCTAGCGAACATGTCAACAAGAACATCTCTTCACGTGAGTAAGTCCACAAAGCATAACTCTTAGACTTTGTGTGGGAACTTTTAGAAAAGAATGAAATGTAAAGAAAAGGAAGAAATGAATCCTACCCATTTCTTTTAGACTTTGTATGATATGCTTTCTCTTTCTCTTATTGATAAGACAACTTGATAGAAAAGGATTATAGCCTACAAGGTTGTTGAATATTTTGAAGATTGTGAATTGTGGATACATTTTATATCCAATTTTCCATTCAATCATCTGTGTTTCATTACATTCTTGTAGAGGGGGAGCATTATATTTTTGTCTCATTATATTCTTATGCGTAGTTGGGAAGGCATTACTTTTAAGGGACAATGTAGGCGATGTTCCTCCACAAAGGTCTAAAAGTTGGATTCAAACGGTTCCCTTTAGTGAACTCCACAAAGATCCCCATAATTTGGTGTTTTGCTGGATTCTTGGAAGTCTTTTTGCGATATGGATTAAATGACAAGTGCATTATTGTTAACAGTTGGACAAAGTGTAATTCGCATTGCTCGTCATGTTAAGGATTTTAGGATAAAATCTTGCTGTGCTGGTGGAGCGTGGTTGGTCAGATGAGGTTGATGGTTACTGGGCTTTGGGAGGTCAAATGTTTTCCTGCAACATTGAAGTTTAAATCAAATTCTTTCTCTACATGGAGCTAGGTGTTGTGCATGGATTGGTTTTAGATATTAGGTGTCTGAGGAATTCTTTTGGTCGACGATTAGTTAGTATATCAACCATTATTGTCTTCTCCGACTTTGGTTGAATCTCTACCCTATCCTCTTGTATTTGGTTCTTTGTTTATGAGTTTAGAGTACCCATTATACTCTTTCAATACACTTTAGCTTATAAAAAAATTATATTTGGTTTGTTATATTTTTTAAAGAAATGGTCACTAAATTGGTCCTCTATAACAAGTTTCGGGGACACATTTAGTGACTCGATTTTTTTTAATTTGTGGCTAATTTAGAGACCAATTTTCGGTCGCTAAATTTGATCCCCTAACTGGTTTTAGGAGACCAATTTAGCGACCGATTTTTTATAAATTAGCAACCGACTATTCGCCGCTAATAGCCACCAATTACAAATTCTATTGCGCTAAACGATTTAGCGATTGCGTTTTTAGCAAATAGTCATTATTCGGTCGCTAATTCGGGGTAGCTAACCTATTTAGCGACCAGAATTTTGATGAATAGCGACCGAAGAAATATCTTGGTCGCTAAACACCATTTTTGTAGTGAATGTGTGTTAGTGATAATAAAAAGTGTGCATTATTGAATGCAAGTTTAGTGTAATAATAAAAATAGTGTATGTGAAATATTTGAATTAAGGGGGTGTGTTTAAATAATTCAAATATCAATAATTAGTTGTAGTGGTTGTTATTAGTTAGTGTTAGTTACATGATAGTTATGTTAGTTGTTGCAACTAACCCAATGTGTGGAGCGAGTCCATGTGGGACTTTATATTGTAAATAAGAGATGCTAATGTGTGAAATAAAAAGAAAAAAAGTATAGAAGTGTGTAAAGGAATAAAATTTCAGTCTGTGATATCCTTTTCTCCCTAATCCTTCTTTCTAGTGTGCGTAGTGTAGATGCCCTACCGTATAACTAGTGAAAGTTGCACGGGAGCGAACCCGAGTGTGTATGTTCCAACACTTTTAACCCAAAATTTTTGATGGTTTAGTTGAGGTCTCTAATCGTGTTATTAAAAATGGACCGACCGATTCGTAAAATCGGACCTATCATCGGGTCCGGTCAGGTAATCGATCAGATAGCCATTCAACCCATGGCGGTGTCACAAATCAAAGCAACTGCAAAACTAAGGATGGAACGGGGCTTGAACTAAGCGTTTCTTCAAGACGGGACAAATATATTATATACAGTATAATTGTCATTAGAAATATTGCTATGTTTCGAGTATGGACACGTTGAAGTTCATGTTATCATATACAAGGAATATTTTAGAACTTTAACAGTATACCGGTTCAAACCAGAGTCAACCAAATTTCTACTGAACCCAAGTTGAACCAAAGGACCCATTAACCCAGTTGTCCTCGACGTGTCGATCACCCCGGTTCAATTTCCGATAACATTGTTCCAACCCACCAACTCATTTTGACCCATCCCATCTAACCCACCCAAGAAAATGTTGTTGGTAGGATGCTGGTTTCTTCTCAAACCTATTTTCTTTTATTTATTTATTTTGGAATTTTTTTATGCGATTAATATTTTTTAGTTTATCCATCTATAAGATCATTAGTTAGTTCATCTCATTCAAAGAACTATTTGTATTTAGACTTATATATACTAGTTTACAATTACTCACCCATTAATCCATATATATTTGTTTGTAGTCCATTCCATTCACTAATATATTTATATATTAGCTAACCATCGAATAACACCTATTTATATTTTATGATATTTGTATGTTAATCATTTGGATTTTAAATATGTTGTTAAATTTTGTTAATTTTTATCCTTAACCCACCAACCCCATCACTAAGTCGGTGGGTTAGAAGATGTCAACCCACTTAACGAAATCGGTCAGTCCAAGCCATTTTGACAGGTCATCACCAGGACGAGATGATTGGGCCTGCTATGCCATATGTTGTTACCCTTTCTTATTCATTGCTTCCCTCGTCCACGTAACCACGACCGCAACAGACATCAACAACTTCACCAATACATAATCACACATGTTAACACTTCGCAGTTGATATATATAAAGAATTTTGGCAATGAAACTTGAAAAAGCTGGACTGTAGTATATATTACATATTATGTTTTTGAACGAATGTTTGATAAAAGGATTTGAATTCAATCGATTTTGGTAAAATCGATTGGTCAGAATCGAAATTGAACTTAAGTCGTTTACAGTTGAGATGTTTTATTGAAAGTAAATTTATATAAAACTCACCGTAAATTTTCAACTCAACTCAAAAGTTATTTTTTGTAGTTTCTAGATTAGAATCGCCATGGATGTAAAAAATAAGTTAAAAAGATTCACTTATTTAAATGAGATGGAGATGGGACTTGTTAATTTAGTTACTACGATGTTTGACTGTATATTTGGCCGCATCTCGCATGGCCGGTCAGAGGGGAAGCCGTTGAAGCAGTAGCACTTTTGCAAGTGTTTTAAGCCTACAAAAAGTTTCAAACCTCAAAATCTATTTTGTTTAGGATGAGTTTGACTTTACAATATATTCTTTGTCCCTTAAGTGCAATTACATGTACCCACACAACAAATATTTACATAAACCATAGTAATTTCAAATGTGATTACAAGATTTGACTCTTATAAAATAAACCAATTAAGATTTTCGTTGTTTAATCAATAGACTTGACCCTTTCTTTTGTTTATTACAAGACTTGAACTTTATCATTACGAAAAAAATGTTAGAAATTGTCTCAGATTTGCTTATTTGCTAGAAATAAAGTTTGTATAAAACGTGCACAAAAAATAAGGTAATATATCCAGATATAATGAATAGTAAAATTAGATAAATACAAGATAATGTGAGTTTATTAATGTGTATAAAACATTATTGAATAATTGTAAATAACATTGTTGAATTAATATTGACGTGTATCTCACCCCCGTCCCCACTCTAATGCGGCATAATTTGATTGATATTTCACTAAATGATCATTTTCTATTTAATTTTTTTAGAGTTTAATTGTTGTACATTGTTAGTGTAAAGTTTTTACACTATCGACCAATCACAGAATGACTTTAGGCAAGGTATAATAAAACTCATTCCTTATGATGTAGCAATTTAAGAAATTATTGACCACGTAAAACATTTACACAAAAGATATAACAATGAAATCCTTTGTTTAACATATAATTTCAATAATTTTATGAAATATTAATTATTGCTATTTATTAAATTATCATTTTCTATATTTCATTTTTTTAAATTTTCAATTAACCATTTTTTCTTCCATAAACAAATGCAAAAGTATATTAAAACGAATAACTAATAAGACTTTAACCCACATAACTATAAAATAAGGAAATGTTTCAACCCAAAGTTGCTAGATAATCTAAGAGTGATCCAGCAAATGTAACATCATTTGAGTTTTATCTATCATTTTTCAATGTCCAGATACTATATGATATAGCTAACCCATCCCCATTTCACTCTAATGAAATAATTCATTTTAGTTCTTAGTGGCTCCACAATTGACCCTACTTATATTTACACTTCTATTTATATTTAATTATATTTCAACTTAAAATATTAATTTTATATATTTTAATTTTAAATAATAAATATGAAAAATATTAAATGATTTTTTAACCACTTCCTTTTTTGGCAAACAAAGTTTTTGACAAGAACGGTTCTTGTATAAAATTCCTTCACATGATGACATTTAGAACATATAGGTCATCATCCATCTTCAATGGAAGATTTTTAAGCAACCAAGCCTACAAACAAGAACTATGTAAGAGCCACCACGTGAGATTGTCTAATTGCTTGGAAACACCATCTTGGCCCCCACAAGACCAAGAAGTAATAAAACAAACCCCAGATATCAAAGAACCAATGAACCTTTCACTATGAAAACCAGTCAGTCAAGTTCAATTGACCAAACGTTTTATAATTAATTTTGGGTTAATGAGCTTCGGTCCCAAGAATTATGGTCACTTTTGATTTTAGTATCTGATTTTTGTTTTCTTTTACATTATGTATCTCTAACTTTAAGTTTCTCGTATTTAGGCCAATGTCGCTTCGCCTCCTCCGTTATCTAATAGATGTATGCATGTAGACTGCTATTTTCAGCATGTCACGGACATTAAAAAAAATTATTTTTTAATGCCACGTGTTTTTTTAAATGACTTTTCATTTTTTTGTTTATTTTTTCGTAAAAAAATATATATTCGTATTTTTTTAAAGTTTTTCTTTTAAAAATAAAATGCTAACCTTTCATTCTAATCTCTCGTCAATCCAAATTTCTCTGAACCCGAAACTAAAAATAACCGTAATGGCTTCAAAATTTACCGACGGACACTCAAAATTACGAGATCAACTAATTGGAATGTCCAGGGGGAATATGTAATATTAACCAAATGCACAGGAGGATTCCAAAAGAAGGATGCGATCTTGAAATTGCAGCATAGAAAAGAAAGAGGAAGGAAGCACTGGATCTGGAGAAAAGGCA